>CM061548.1:131509663-131889663 GCA_030864215.1 Capsicum pubescens
TTCTTCACTCATGAAAGTGAGATTTCTTCTAATCTTTGTATTACTATTTTTAGTTCGCTTATTTTTTTGTTGATGAATTCTACTTGTTCTATAATTTTTGTTACTAATTGAGTGATTTTAATTTCTTGTTCTTTTGTTTTTTCTGCTATAGTCTTTATTAATTTTTCTATTTCTGTTTTTGTAGGAATTTTGTCCAAATTAAATTTAGTATTTAAGTAGTGAAGTTTTCTATCTATCTCTAATTCTTGTGATTTTAAGTAGTCAAAATTTTGTTCTAACTTTTCTAGTGTCTTTTTCTGTTTATTTTGAGTAATTTCTGTTTCTTCTAATAGTCTAATTATAATTTTATTTTTTTCTTGAATTTTTTCACTAAGATTTATTATTAGATCTATTATAGTATTATATTGTTTGTCTTCAGAATGTAATATGTGTTCTCCTTGGCTAAAGTTACACTTTATAACAGTATTATCTTTTAATGCTCTATATTTCTTTTCAGGTTGTAATCGGAGATCTAAATAATCGAGGTGTTTTAACGAAGCTATTTTTATTTTATCCTAAACTAATTGTAATTTTACTAATTTTTATGTAATATTCTAATCTACTCGTACTGTATTTAATATTTAATTCTATGTCCTTAATTTCTTTTATTACTTTTTGTTGTTCTTTTATCAATATGTTATTAATAAATAAACAACTATTATCATATGCTATAAGACTGTCTATCCAAGCTAAAGTTTCTTTACGATGTTTTAATATCTCTTTAAGTTCTATTCTATTATTGATTTCATCGTACAACCAGCTTCGTATTTCTCTAATTTTTCTTATATATTCTATAGGCATATGTTTATCCTAAAGGAATTTTACTAATCTGTCTTTTATAATAGGTTGTTCTGTAGTAAGAATTTTCTATTTTTTCGTGATTAACTTTTAACTCGTCTTCTAATTGTCCTAATATTATTTTTTGGTATTTTAGATAGATATTGTTGATCTAATTTGGTTTTAGTTTTTTCTATATCTTCTTTTATCCTTATTTCCTCTCTTTTTAATTCTGACCTATGAACTGATTCCTCTTTTATATACTTATTTAATCTCCTTACTCTTTGAAAGATAGGTAAATCTTGCATTCAGTTATCCTAATTGATGTGCTTTTTTCTTAATACTTTCTTTAATCCAACTTATTCTACGATTGCTATTATATATATCTTCCTCGCAACCTTTTAACTCCCAATTTAATGCACTTACTAGTTGTGGGTTTACTACTCTAGGACTATTGTACAATTTATATAACCTATTTACTTCTATTAGTCATTCTCTACACTCTTCGAATTTCTTAAGTCTTTTAATAATATTATTTTTTGTACTATATTATCTATATAAATACCAGTATCTAGATCTTATATCGTGAAAAGTAGGATGTCTTTTCATAAACTTGTCTACTTTTTAGCTGAATAATTAATTTATATTCTAGTTGTCCTATTATAGTGATTAAATAGTCTAATCTATTATTATCTTCTTTAGTATAACTTAATCTTTTGTATTCAGAGAATAAGTCTAACAGTTTGTTTTTTGTTTCTAAATATATGCGAGTGTTTAATAATGGCCTTCTCATTAACTAATCCCAAAAACTTCTCGCTTTGATACCAATATAAAGGCAAATTGATATTCAAACTTTTTTCAATAAATTTAATTTAATTTTATGTAAATCCTACTCAGTACTCCCTCTCTCTAATAGTTTCATCATTTTTTTAAGTCCTTCTAATTTCTATTTTCCCCATTTTATAATACCTTTTTTTTTAACTTACCCTGTTCATCTCTTTCTCTTAAGATAACTTCTTCTTTAACTACACCCCGGAATAGATTATCTGGCCAGCAACTTCGTCCTATGTCTTTTTGCGGACTACTTTTTAAGGCCAAAATCTTGACTACTAAAAGTCCAAATTCCTAGAAATTTACAAGTTAATCCATCGTTGTTATCAAGAAGTTAAGAGATTAACCATCTACTAAGGGTAAATGAAATTAAGATATTTACATAAAAAACATAGACATATTTCAGATATAAACAAATTTAAAACATAAACATATTTTTGGTGGGGAAAATATAAAACTATGAGAACTTACATGAAGTAACTGAGAGAGAGGTTTCCCTTTCGGGAACCCCCTAAGAACTTTTGAAACTGAAAACTTTATTAAATCACACTTAGTATTACAGATTTGGTTTATACAAAGAGCATGGTTTGGTTGAGGAATAGTTTAAACATGAAAGAAGGGAAGCTGTTGTAGGAAGATGGGATTTCTTACTTAGAGTTTTTTTCGATCTTGTCTTTCTACTAACTAAACACAAGTCTTATATAGACATAAATGAGAAAAAAGAAATGGACTAAAACAAACTACGTGGCCTAATGGCCGACAAACAGAGATAAGATTCTTCAATAATGCAGGTCGGGTACACATTGGGCCCCATCGTCACATGCATTATTGTTCCTCTTTTACAGACGCATGCTTCAACAGTTTTTCTTTCTTTTGGAAAGTAGTGATAAAGGAAGCACTCTAATACCGACTTGACATATTACAGGACTTAAAGTGGGCATCCCCACAATACTTATCTTATCTCTAAAGTCTTGATCTTTAATATTCCACGTTTTGGTCTTGTTTATCATCTGTCTTCTGTCTGATTATGTGTCCAAGTTGTGCAGGGCAATAGAATCAAAACTCATTCCTGAGTCATCATCTTCAATAGGATCCTGTGCATCTTTGAGATAGGCAAGACTATTCTCGAACAAACTGTTCTCGAATTCTTCGTCTTCTTATGATCTTAGAGTATTAATGTCTGCATTATCCATGTCTGGAACTAATCTATCCGAGCTTGTACTGGGCTTGTCTTTGCTATCAATATACTTATGTTGCTCTTGGCTATTAAATTTTTTTCTAAAGTCTTTTTTATTATAGTCTCAATATTTTCATTCCTTCTTTTAGAAATTAAAGTCTTTCGACAAGTTTTAAATAATTTCTGTTTTGATGAAGAACAACCTTCATCTTTATTTTTTGGCAAAATGACAGCCATTAACGAATTTGATTTGTCTTTACCGGTCACCGTTTGAACCGGACTAGCTGTACCAACATCCGATACAGTGAATTTCTGAGCATTCAGAGGGGAATGCACACCCTTCTCATCCATTTTTTGTGGAGATGGAGAACTCTAAGTCTGAGTACTTGCATTTTTCTTATTCTGAGAAATATTGAGTCTGTCTTTTAGAGTCTGTACTTATTCTAGTAGTCTGGCATTTTCAACAAGAAGAGCTTCTTTCTGAGAATTGAGTCTCTTGAAGGCTTCTGTCATTGATGAGTAATGGTCACAGAAAATTATCTTGCCAGTGTCTTTCTGAATATTATATTGGGGCATTTGGTTTGAATTTTGTCTAAGAGATGGTGATATGTAATAATTAGGTCCTAGATATCCTCTTGCATAATCTGATGCTTCGGAAAATCATTAAAACCTTTAAAAAGTAGGGTTTTAATCCCATTTATAGAGTCTATTACTTCTAACCAAGTTTGAAAAATACCTTTAGTTTTTCCATGTATGACTACATAGTATTTAAATTTAGTTTTACTTTTTTCTGACATATAATGACATAAAGAGTTAAGTGCAGCTAAAAAATGTGGACGATCTCCTTTGTTAAAAGATATTCAAAGATTATCTACTAAACATTTTTGAGGTTTGTCTAAAACATGGCCTGGTCTTACTCTAAATGATAAGTTGCTTGAGGGGTAAGAAATTAAATTAAATTAAATTAAATTGTTCGAAATATATTCTTTCTAATGAGTCTAAAGTATTTTGAGGTCTGAAATTTATATTGCCTAACAAAGCTTGGTAATATGGGTCCTGTGAAGAAGAGTCTTGTGAAGAAGATGCTACTCCTTTGCCTTCATCTGCCATGGTTGGTCTCATGCTGAAATAAACATCAATATAGTTGTTTAGTTTTATTTAATCATTTTATCTGCTAAGTTCTTAATTGTAATCTACTTAACTTATCTGCTAGATCATTTTCTTTTCCTTTTATATGCTCAAAAATAATATTTTTATATACAGAGATAGTATCCATAAGGTTAAGCCATCTTCTTTTGCTACTAGCTTTACTATCAATCTTTTGATGGAATTTTACTATTGCTTCACAGTCTGTTCTTACTAAAACTTTCTTTTTATTTAAAATATATAGTTTAAAACTATTTAGACCGTATATTATTGCTAACACTTCTAGGTCTATACTACTCATTTGTTCTTTTTCTTTGTACAAACCGCTTTGGTATGCACAAATTTGCTCTTCATTTTTATTACTATATTTATTTGGCCTTGCTTTCAGGATTGCTCCCCATCCTAATTTACTTCCATCAATCTGTATTATTAAGTAATCTGATTCTAATGGAATTTTTAAATCTGGTATATTTTTAACTTTTTCTTTTATTTGTTGTACTAATTTAATGTCTTCTATATTAAAATTCTTTTGGCCTTTACTGTCAGTTTTAGCATATAGAGGTCCTGCTATTTTTCCTAAATCTTTGATAAAATTTCTAGCATAATTCACTAATCCTAAAAATTTTTGTAAATCTTTAGTATTTTCTAATTTGTCTGGCATATCTAATACTTTTTTAGCTATGTGTGGTTGGAGTTTTATTTTTCCGTCTCCTAGAGTAACTCCTAAGAAATTAATATAAGTTTTACACAATTCCATTTTTTTTTATTAATTATTAGTCCATGTGTGACAAATAATCTAAAAACCGTTTGTAAATGTCCTAAGTGTTCTTGCATATTTAAACTAAATACTAAAATATCGTTTACATAGACTAATACAAAATTTTTATATTCTCCAAAGATATTGTCCATTTTTCTTTGAAAAATAGGTGGAGCTATCTTAAGTCCAAATGACATAACTAGTCATTCAAAATGTCCTCCTGGGCATGTAAATGTTGTCCATTCAATGTTGTCTGGATGCATTTTTACTTGCCAGTACCCTCACTTACAATCAAATTAACTAAAAATCTTCTTCCCTTGTATTCTATTAATTAATTCATTTTTATCTGGTAATTTATATGTATCTGTCCTGGTATTATCGTTTAATCTTTTATAATTAATTACCATACGAGTTTTTCCTCTTACTTGTTCACTATGATTCCTTACTAAGAATGCTGCTGATCTATGTCTAGAAATAGATCTTCTTATTACTTCTAAATTTGATAATTCTTTTATTTGTATATCAAATTCTTTGGTGTCTTCATTATTTGATTCTATAGTTGTTGTTTTTATTGTGTATTCTAGGTTAATAATATCTAATTTACACATTAATTCATTAGCATTCCAATGTGCTAAGGGTTTTTCTCCTATAATTTCCATTTTATCTAGAATGGCTATTACATCTTCTAAGTCTTTAGGACTATTTATTATTCCTATTCTATTTATTCCATTATGGAAATTATAAAATTGTGTTTCTATCTTGATTAAAGTGTAATCTTTTTCTATATTTTCTAGATACTCTATCTCTTCTACATTTTTTAAAGTGTATTCTTTAATTTCTTCTAGATTTTCTTCTACCAATAAATTATTTTCTGTACACTGTTTATTATTTGTACAGTTTTCACAACATGGGTGTAAATCTTTATCTTTTTTATTTATTCTAAGTTTTCTTTCTATCATTGGATAACTTGTAGTTTTTACGGAAGTGTATGTAACATTTTTAAATAGTATTACTCCGTCTTCTGTTATAAGGCATCCTCCTTTATTTTGTATACAAAATTTTAACCCGATTACGAAATCTGATCCTATTTTTAAATCTCTTGCTAATATTTTATTTACATTATAAGTAGGTTTATAAAACTCATTACAAGTGTTTAAAAAATTTATTTGTGCTTTTTCGATATAATATTTATAAGTATTATATGATCCATCCATTTGTCTTGCCGCTACTGGTTGATTTAAAGTTTTTATTACATGTTGTGGTACTATTGATTTATTAATTAAACAACTTGTACACCCTGGATCAAGTAATGCCAAAGTTTCTATTTCTATGTCTTGAATTTTTATTTTTACTAGTACTTTTATTGTTGAAAATTCTTTATCTTCGTTACATATTAAACTACTACTTCCTTCTACATTCATAAGCTTTGTTTCTAATTGGTCTGAATTTCTTATTTTTTGTGTACTTATCTCTTCTTCAATTGTTTTTCCTCTTTCTATTTTAATTAATCTTTGTTCTAATTCATTTATTCTTGCTTCTAGGGTTGTTATTCTTAAGTTTATAAGTTGATTAGCTGTTTGTCTTTCTTTACTTACTTCTGGTTTAATTTTTGTTTCTAATATATTTTCTATACAACTAATGCATGCTTCCATATAACATTTGTTACATTTTGCCCTATTTTCTTTACTAGGGTACCATTTACATATACTACATCTATTGCTATCTAATCCTTTATTTCTTTGAAAGATATGTGTACATTCTTGTGTAGCATTCATTAGGTTATTAATTATTAAGTCATTTAGATTTAAATCATCTATCTCTTGTCCTATTTCATTTACTAAGTTATCTTCTTTTGAATCTGAAGAATCTGTTTTATCATTATTATTTAATTCAAAACTTACTATCGAATATATACTTTCTGTGTCTGACATGTATTCATCTACATTTAATAAAGTCTCTTGAAAATCTTCTATTAGTTGAGAATTTCTAGTTCTACTATTATTTCTTTTAGGACATACATTCGCTAAATGCTCAATGCTACCATATGTGTAACACTGTAATTTATTTTTATAATTTCTATGATTTCTATATTTTCTAACATGTCTTTCTTTATTTAAGTACATTTTTTTAGCTTTAGATTTACGCAAAAAGTAACCTTTGTGAAAGTAAGGTTTTTGATTATAATTTCTTTTATATTTTCTAGGTTTTCTTTGGTTATTATCATAGCTTTGTGTTGTGTATATAATTGATTTACAAAAATTCATTTCATTTTTCTTTAGTTGTTTTTGTATTTGTATATTTGTGCATTTTTCTGTTAGAATATTCATTATATGTTGGACTCTATGTCCTATGTCCATTTGGCATTTGGGTTTTGAGCTACACCAACTCTCTTATGCCATCTATCTTCTATTTCTCTTCCTAAAGCTTCTGATAATTTATTAAATAGTTTCTTTCCTAATTCCTCGCTAAATGTATTTTCACTAATTGTAGTATAAAAAAATAATCTTTTAAAAAATTCTTGATATATAGCCAATGTGATATACTTAATTGTTCTAGTTTTACTAATGCCTTCTTTTGTAACATTATTAAACCACTATTTGGGTCTTCTCCTGTTAGTAGAATATGCATTTTATTTGTAAAATTATAAGAATTTGGTCCCATTGCTAATAAAACTTGAAATTCTTGTGGAGAATTGGTCTTAAAGGCTTCCCATGTAGCCTTTGCAGATTCTCCAAAGAAAGTTTCCATGTATTTATACTTTATTTCTGTATCTGTTTCGGTATAATGTCTTAAATAGTCTACTACTACTATTTCTATCCATAAATATATTACTGAATCCCATATTTGTGGGTCATGAGCTGCTATATTTAATATTTTACCTTTACTTCCTCCTTTTTGTAACTTAATCTGTTCTTCTATTGGCATTCTTTTTCCTGCCGGTATTATGTTTTCTCTAATTTCTGTATTTGGGTTTAATCTAACAGCTGATCTTCTAGGTACATTACCTGTACTATAATCTATAGGTTGCAGATGTGGATTAGTCTGCTGAAATAGGATAGCACTTGTTGATGAGGCTGTTTCTAATTCTGCTAATTCTTTATAACTGATTATTGATGTTGTATCTTCATTTTCTTTTTCAGATACTGTATAATCACTTTGAATTCTATATCCTAAATTATCGTCTCTTTCTAAGCAAGTTTTCAAGTGTTCTATACATTCTATTATATCCATATTTGTTTTCTTACATCCTTTACATTTAAATATTATATATCTATGTTCTTCAGCTAATCTTATAGCTTTTTCTATTTCTTTATCTACTTGTATCCTTCTTGTAATATTTCTACATTCATGAATTCTTGTTCTATTGTTGTAGTACTTTCTGTTTCATCTAAATATTTTTGACTAGTATAGTTGTAATCTGTAAACCTAATTGATGTTTCTCCTTTACTAGACGTATATAGTAAGTGAGATTCTGGTGTGAATGTTTTAGGTTTATTAAACTTTTCTAGATTCCACTCTAAACCTGCATATTCTTCTGAATCTATTTTTATTGGTTTTATTAATTTTATTCCTTTGTTACCCATTACTTCAACTACATCATTTACTTGTAATTTGAATTTTGTATTACTACTCAAGGTCATTTAGCAAATGTATGTCCTAAAAGAAATAATAGTAGAAGTAGAAATTCTCAACTAATAGAAGATTTTCAAGAGACTTTATTAACTGTAGATGAATATATGTCAGACACAGAAAGTATATATTCGATAGTAAGTTTTGAATTAAATAATAATGATAAAACAGATTCTTCAGATTTAGAAGAAGACAACTTAGTAAATCAAATAGGACAAGAGATAGATGATTTAAATTTAAATGAATTAATAATTAATAACCTAATGAATGCTACACAAGAATGTACACATATCTTTCAAAGAAATAAAGGATTAGATAGCAATAGATGTAGTATATGTAAATGGTACCCTAGTAAAGAAAATAGGGCAAAATGTAATAAATGTTATATGGAAGCATGCATTAGTTGTATAGAAAATATATTAGAAATAAAAATTGAACCAGAAGTAAGTAAAGAAAGACAAACAACTAATCAACTTATAAACTTAAGAATAACAACCCTAGAAGTAAGAATAAATGAACTAGAACAAAGATTAATTAAAATAGAAAGAGGAAAAACAATTGAAGAAGAGACAAGTACACAAAAAATAAGACATCCAGACCAATTAGAAACAGAGCTTATGAATGTAGAAGGAAGTAGTAGTTTAATATGTAACGAAGATAAAGAATTTTCAACAATAAAAGTACTAGTAAAAATAAAAATTCAAGACATAGAAATAGAAACTTTGGCATTACTTGATCCAGGGTGTACAAGTTGTTTAATTAATAAATCAATAGTATCACAACATATAATAAAAACTTTAAACCAACCAGTAGCGACAAGACAAATGGATGGATCATATAATACTTATAAATATTATATCTAAAAAGCACAAATAAGTTTTTTAAACACTTGTAGTGAGTTTTATAAACCAACTTATAATGTAAATAAAATATTAGCAAGGAATTTAAACATAGGATCAGATTTCGTAATCGGATTAAAATTCTGTATACAAAATAAAGGAGGATGCCTTATAACAGAAGACGGAGTAATACTGTTTAAAAATGTTACATATACTCCCGTACAAACTACAAGTTATCCAACGATAGAATAAATAAAAAAGATAAATATTTGCAAAATTTTTTAGGATTAGTGAATTATGTTAGAAATTTTATCAAAGATTTAGGAAAAATAGCAGGACCTCTATATGCTAAAACTGGTAGTAAAGGCCAAAAGCATTTTAATATAGAAGACATTAAATTAGTACAACAAATAAAAAAAAAAGTTAAAAATATACCAGATTTAAAAATTCCATTAGAATCAGATTACTTTATAATACAGACTGATGGAAGTAAATTAGGATGAGGAGCAATCCTGAAAGAAAGGACAAATAAATATAGTAATAAAAATGAAGAGCAAATTTGTGCATACCAAAGCGGTTTGTACAAAGAAAAAGGACAAATGAGTAGTATAGACCTAGAAGTGTTAGCAATAATATACGGTCTAAATAGTCTTAAACTATATATTTTAAATAAAGAGGAAGTTTTTGTAAGAATAGACTGTGAAGCAATAGTAAAATTCCATCGAAAGATTGATAGTAAAGCTAGTAGCAAAAGAAGATGGCTTAACCTTATGGATACTATCTCTGTATATAAAAATATTATTTTCGAGCATATAAAAGGAAAAGAAAATGATCTAGCAGATAAGTTAAGTAGATTACAATTAAGAACTTAGCAGATAAAATGATTAAATAAAACTAAATAACTATATTGATGTTTATTTCAGCATGAGACCAACCATGGCAGATAAAGGCAAAGGAGTAGCATCTTCTTCACAAGACTGTCTTCACAGGACCCATATTACCAAGCTTTGTTAGGCAATATAAATTTCAGACCTCAAAATACTTTAGACTCATTAGAAAGAATATATTTCGGATAATTTAATTTAATTGCTTACCCATTAAGCAATTTATCATTTAGAGTAAGACCAGACCATGTTTTAGACAAACCTAAAAAATGTTTAGTAGATAATCTTTGGATATCTTTTAACAAAGGAGATCGTCCACATTTTTTAGCTGCACTTAACTCTTTATGTCATTATATGTCAGGAAAAAGTAAAACCAAATTTAAATACTATGTAGTCATACATGGAAAAACTAAAGGTATTTTTCAAACTTGGTTAGAAGTAATAGACTCTATAAATGGGATTAAAACCCCACTTTTTAAAGGTTTTAATGATTTTTCCGAAGCATCAGATTATTCAAGAGGATATCTAGGACCTAATTATTACATATCACCATCTCTTAGACAAAATCCAAACCAAATACCCCAATATAATATTCAGAAAGACACTGGCAAGATAATTTTCTGCGACCATTGCTCATTAATGACAGAAGCCTTCAAGAGACTCAATGCTCAGAAAGAAGCTCTTCTTGGTTAAAATGCTAGACTACTAGAACAAGTACAGACTCTAAAAGACAGACTCAATATTTCCCAGAATAAGAAAAATGCAAGTACTCAGACTCAGAGTTCTCCATCTCCACAAAAATGGATGAGAAGGGTGTGCATTCCCCTCTGAATGCTCAGAAATTCACTGTATTGGATGTTGGTACAGCTAGTCCGGTTCAAAATGTGACCGGTAAAGACAAATTAAATTCGTTAATGGCTGTCATTTTGCCAAAAAATAAAGATGAAGGTTGTTCTTCATCAAAACAGAAATTAGTTAAACTTGTCGAAAGACTTTAATTTCTAAAAGAAGGAATGAAAATATTGAGACTATAATAAAAAAGACTTTAGAAAAAAAAGTTAATAGCCAAGAGCAAGACAAGTATATTGATAGCAAAGACAAGCCCAGTACAAGCTCGGATAGATTAGTTCCAGACATGGATAATGCAGACAATAATACTCTAAGATCAGAAGAAGACGAAGAATTCGAGAACAGTTTGTTCGAGAATAGTCTTGCCTATCTCCAAGATGCACAAGATCCTAATGAAGATGATGACTCAGGAATGAGTTTTGATTCTACTTCCCTGCACAACTTCGACACATAATCAGACAGAAGACAGATGATAAACAAGACCGAAACGTGGAAGATTAAAGATCAAGACTTTAGAGATAAGATAAGTATTGTGGGGATGCCCACTTTAAGTCCTGTAATATGTCAAGTCAGTATTAGAGTGTTTCCTTTATCACTACTTTTCAAAAGAAAAAAAAATTATTGAAGCACGCGTCTGTAAAAGAGGAACAAAAATGCATGTGACGATGAGGCCCAATGTGTACCCGACCTGCATTATTGAAGAATCTTATCTCTGTTTGTCGGCCATTAGGCCACGTAGTTTATTTTAGTCCATTTCTTTTTTCTCATTTGTGTCTATATAAAACTTGTGTTTAGTTAGTAGAGAGACAAGATCGAAAAAACCTCTAAGTAAGAAAACCCATCTTCCTACAACAACTTCCCCTCTTTTATGTTTAAACTATTCCTCAACCAAACTATGCTCTTTGTATAAACCAAGTCTGTAATATTAATTGTGATTTAATAAAGTTTTCAGTTTCAAAAGTTCTTAGGGGGTTCCCGAAAGGGAAACCTCTCTCTCAGTTACTTCATGTAAGTTCTCATAGTTTTATATTTTCCCCACCAAAAATATGTTTATGTTTTAAATTTGTTTATATCTGAAATATGTCTATGTTTTTTATGTAAATATCTTAATTTCATTTACCCTTAGTATATGGTTAATCTCTTAACTTCTTGCTAACAACGATGGATTAACTTATAAATTCCTAGGAATTTGGACTTTTAGTAGTCAAGATTTTGGCCTGAAAAAGTAGTCTGCAAAAAGACATAGGACGAAGTTGCTGGCCAAATAATCTATTCCGGGGTGTAGCTAAAGAAGAAGTTATCAAGAATTAGGGTTAAGAGAAAGAGATGAACATGGTAAGTTAAAAAAAATAGGTATTATAAAATGGGAAAAATAGAAACTAGAAGGACTTAAAAACATGATGAAACTATTAGAGAGAGGGAGTACTGAGTAGGATTTACAAAAAATTGAATTAAATTTATTGAAAAAAGTTTGAACATCAATTTGCCTTTATATTGGTATCATATAAATATATATATATATATATATATATATATATATATATATATATAAATATAAATATATAAATATATAAATTTATATATATATATATTTATATATTGGTATCATATAAATATATATAAATATATATATATATTGGTATCATATAAATATATATAAATATATATATATATATATATATATAAATATACACATGTATACGTTAAATATACACGTCTATTGAAGATATATTCACATATATATGCTCTATTCATTGTATATGTACTAATTTTAATAAAATATACTACAATATATATATATTACAATATATATATATATAGTTATATACTAATTTATAAAATATATGCACATGTATACGTTAAATATACACGTCTATAGAAAATATATTCACATATATACGCTCTATTTAATGTATATGTACTACTTTAAATAAAATATACTACAATATATATATATAGTTATATACTAATTTATAAAATATATACACATGTATACGTTAAATATACACGTCTATAGAAGATATATTCGCATATATACGCTCTATTCACAAATATCAAAATTTTAAAAAGAAAAAAAAAAATTATCCGGGCCGGGCCGAGCCGGTTAATCGGCGGGCCTGGACCGGGCTTGTTCCGGGCCGGGTTAACCAGGCCTAACCAAAAAATTTAACCGGCCCGAGACCCGGTACCCTACAATCCATGGGTTGACCGGGCCGGGTCAAACAGGGTCAATTTTATTAAGTGGGCCGGTTCGGGCCCGACCCGTTTGACAGGTTTAACCTACCTTCATTGCATTTTATATTTGTGCTAAAATAAACTCAAAATATATTTACTACACTTAAATAGAGTATATAGAGAAAGTTAAACATATGGATTTTTGATATTTATATAAAGTTTCTCACGTTAGATTATAAAATAATGATTTGATATGAAATATATTAGATATAATACATATTTGATATTTATGTTAAAATTTTCACGTTACATTGATTTTGCATAATTTTATATATAAATATATTTTCACATGAAATATTTTATGAATTATATGATGGTAAAGTTTTTAAATAGCAGCACTTTTTGAATGGATTGTCAACAATTCTACGTTGATTATAATTTATAATCTATATCTACAATCTATAATCTATAATCTATAATCTATAATCTATCTATAATCTATATCTATAATATATTAAAAGTGTGAAGCCTCTTAAAAAAATGATTTGAACTTTTTGCCCTTCATTGAAATACTCCTCAATAGACAAAATCGCCTTTTCACGCTTTTAAAAAAATAATTATCATTAAATTATTATTCAAATATTTAGAATAGAAAAAAAAAAGAAGAAGAATCTCATACCTATAAGAAATTAAATGTAATGTGCCAATTTTTTCGTTAGGAGTCCTACACAACCTTTTAGGGTAAAACTCTATCTATGGAAAGGATTTTTTTTTTTTTAAAAAACAAAATTTATATTAAAAGAAAAAATGTATGGCGGATTTTTAGGGAAACTTTTAGGGAAAAAAAGTTGTGTGTGTGTGGAAAGGAAAAAAAAACAAAAAACAAAATTTATATTAAAAAAATTACGTATGACAGCTTTTTAAGGAAAGTTTTAGGAACAATTTTTTTTTTATATATATATATATATATATATATATATATATATATATATATATATATATAAACTCCTAAAATAAATGTAACTCTTGAAATATATGAAAGGAGAATCAATTAATATTTTTTTTTGTACTGGTCAATTAGAAATTTTTTCCTAAATAGGACTTTATTAAATAAATACTTCTATAAATATTTATATTGAGATACACGTTAAACTAGAAAAGAAATCGGTCTACCCATTGAAAAAATATGATTGATGATCATCAACTTGATTCGGTTGCATATCTAGATTGGTGGATCTTTAATTTTCTAACCCTCAACCTATCCACTATTTTTATCAACATAATAGATTTTAACGTGTCTGTTTATATATCATCTTTTCATTCAAGTCATTCTTTAGGGTCAAAATTTTCGCTCATACAAAAATTATTTTCGTCAAAATTGAAGTTTTGTGATCACTATTGTATTATTTTGTTGTAGTTTATAGGTCGTAGATGAATTTACAGGTGGTAGATGAATGTCGGTCGGCTCTGAGGAATTTTTTTAAGTAAATATTAAGTTTAGTTGTATTGTTTTGATATTTCTGTTTTGAGAATTTTTTTAGTGTGTAAAGGTTAGTTTTAGTTGTATTATTTTGATATCTTTATTATCGTATTATTTTGTTATAGTTTACAGGTGGTAGATGAGTGTCGGACGACTTTGAGAAAATTTTGTTTAAAAGTTAGATTTAATTGTATTGTTGTGATGTCTCTGTCATCGTATTGTTTTGTTGCAGTTTACAGGTGGTAGATGAATGTCGATCAATTTTGAGATTTTTTTTGATAAATGTTAGGTTTAATTAAATAAATTCTCCATCTCTACATATTCAAAAAATGTTGAATTTAATTATTGTATTTATCTTTATTAATGTTTGAACTCATTAAAGTGAGGTACATGCGCGAGACGCGTACATCTAAACTAGTAATATATTAAAAGTGTGAAGACCCTTATAAAAGTGATTTGAACTTTTTGCCCTTCATTAAAAGACCCTTCTTTAGATAAAACTGTCTTTTCACTATTTTTTTCAATTTATTATTTAATTTTTTCTTATTATATTAACTAGACTTCCTAAAATATATAGGACTCATAAAATATATGGTAGGAGAATTAATTAATATTTTTCTTTCTACTAGACTTCCTAAAATATATGGAACTCCTAAAATATATGATAGGAGAATTAATTAATATTTTTCTTTCTACTGTTCAATTAGAAAAATACTCCTAAAATAGGCCCCTATTAAGGAAATACATCTATAAATATTGAGATATACGTTAAACTAGAGAACAAATCGGTTTGCCTATTGGGAGAATATGATTGATGCTCATCTAACTTGATTCGATCTCATGTCTATTTTCTAACCCTCAACTTCACTGTTTTTATCAGCATAATAGAATTTAACATGTGTGTATATATATATCTTCTTTGTTTTCATTCAAGGTCATTCTTTAGGGTCAAAATTTTTGCTCAGACAAGAATTAGTTGAATCAAAATCGAGGTTTTGTGATCACTATTAAAATAATTTTTTTATAGTTTATAGGTCGTCGATGAATGTCAGTTAGCTTTGAAGGATTTCTTGTGTAAAGGTTAGGTTTAATTGTATTTTTTTGATATCTTTATTATCTTATTGTTTTATTTTAATTTACAAATGCTAGATGAATGTCAGTCGGCTTTGAAATTTTTTTAAGGTAAAGGTTAGGTTTAACTGTATTATCGTAATATCTCTATTAGTTTGTTATTTTGTGGTAGTTTACAGTTCGGAGATGAATCTCGATCGGCATTGAAATTTTTTTTTTTGTAAAATTTAAGTTTAATTGTATTATCTTGATATCACTTTTATCATATTATTTTGTTGCAGTTTACAAGTGATAGATAAATGTTGGTTGACTTTGAGAAATTTTTTTATGTAAAGGTTAGATTTAGTTGTATTATTTTAATATCTCTATTATAGTATTATTTTGTTATTGTTTACATGTGGTAGATGAGTGTCGTACGACTTTGAGAAATTTTTTGTGTGTAAAGATTAGATTTAATTGTATTATTTTGATGTCTCTATCATTGTATTATTTGTTGCAATTTACAGATGATAGATGAATTTCAATCAACTTTTAAAAATATTTTTGATAAAGGTTAGGTTTAATAAATAAATTTCTCATCTTTACATACTCAAAAGATATTAAATTTAATTATTATTATGTTCATCTTTATTATTTAAACAAATATCCTATTTAGTGTAATGTTTGAACTCATTAATGTGAGATACACGCGCAAGGCGCGTACACCTAAACTAGTATACTAAAGGTGTGAATACTCTTAGGAATGTGATTTGACCTTTTTATCCTTCATTAAAAGTTTCTGCTTTAGATAAAATCATCTTTTTACTGTTTTTTTAAATTATTGCTATTTAATTATTTATTTTTTTGATTCCTTTTTGGTTTATGAATCTCCTAACAATTTTTTTGGAAAAAAAAGTTAAAAGACTATCGTTGGAGTCGTTATTTTGGTAAAAGTCAAAAATTATGGTAGGATTCCTTAATTTGGATACATGTAGGAGTCTTTTTTAAGGAAAAATATTTTCCTAATATTCCTTTTTTTAATTCGTGTTCTATTTAATATATATATATTCTCTATATTTATAAAAACACTCATAGTTTTAGATTCTCTTCGTATTATTTTTTCTAAACAACCTTTTTATCAACGTTTTTTCTTTGCCTTATTATTGGTATGGATCTCAAATATTTCTGTTAGCTTTTATATTATTGTTATTTTCTTCTGTTATTTTTGTTCTTTTACAGCTAATGCAATTTTAATTTTTGTTGGAATTAACCTCTATTGTGAAGTTAAAGCACTCATCCAATTAGCACATTAAAGGGGTTATTGCATAGGGTGTACAAGAATATTGCAAAATATAAATAGGATATATTAATAATGCTATTATTATTAAAATGATTGATCATGTTTTATATCAAATTATATATATTAATCTTTTTTTGAGTTTTTCCTTCTCCAAATTAGCAAGAATATGAAATTACGTCATAGATATGGTATTAGATGGTATCTCCTGCTCTGCTTATCAGAAACTACAACGAAAATTAAGTGATATGATATGGTAAGAATTCATATTAGATTTTTTAATTGAGGAGTTTTGTATACGTATCAATTTAAACTATTAATCTTATTTTCGATAAATTAATGGCTAGAAAATCGAAAATGTATAGGCTATATATACCTAGAAGATGGTGTTATGTTGTTACAATTATCTTAATATTAACTTACCTGATCACTACTGGAGATTGGTTTTGTTTCCAACTTTTATTGACAAGGAGAGACTCCATATTACTACTTTCAAGAGCTTCTTGAAGGTCATTCTCCCTTGAAATTTTTCACCTGGTGGTTGGGTTCTCATTCTTGGCTTTGATCATATGTTTTCACCACCCATATTTTAGGCACATTGGCTCTTCTGGGAACATCCTTGATAGCTTACATATACACAAGACAGATTTCCCTTGTGAAAATAGCAAGAATGTCTACTTTTGAGTCCACTAAATGTCATTCATTCTTCTTCTTGAGTTCTCTAAGTTAAATGGAGTTGAAGAAAATTGGACTTAACATTATAAATTTCAGTGTGTGTCGTCTTCCTCTTTTCAGTCGGCATCTTTTGTAAAATTTGGGAGCAACTTCGATACATAGAAGAATATAAAACTACGTCTTAAATATCTACTTTTTGGCACAAAGGTCAGCTATTCAACTCTAAAGACAGAGAAATTTTCAGCAAAAATGGCTCCAAAAATTTTCATGATAGCAAGAAAGCCTAGCATTACTTTATTAATTGCCTCCGTTTTTTCTGGTGCTCAAATGTCAATATGAAGAGGTAGTACAGAAGTTCAAGAGTTCGATGCGATGTTTTCTTGGATCACGGGCACATTACAAAGTGATTGATCATGTTCTCAATGTAGATTTTTCAGTAGCTTTTCAAGATTGGATAAATACAGATCCTCCACGTCTTTTTCAGGCACAAATACTTAAGAATAAAATAAACTCAAAGGCTCATATTTGTAGACATTTAAGCCAGAAAGCCCACACAGTTGTATACGTTGGTACTATGGTTGGACTGTGATAAAAAAGTAGAATATAAATGCTTTGAAAAGTGCACTGAATTTCACCTGAGTGATGGTAGAATAATTTACCGTACTTGATTCTCTTCTGTTACTGAAAAAGATATTCTTAAAGCAATGAGTAGCCTAGCTGAACCCAACAGATATGAGACATTGGTTGTAGATGCACGTCAAGAAATTAATTTAAAAGTTGGAGTTACATTTACCCGATTTCATACAAGCTATTTCAACTAAAAATATGGCAATCATGATGCAAGGGTTATCTCCTATGTGCCATGTCAAACTCCTATAATTGAGTTCTACATGTATAGTTACCTACAAATCACTTCTTCAAGTCAAAAAAGTCTTGGATACTGCATCCATACATAACATACAAAGAGAGATGTAAGTCTTTTTTTCTTAGACCGAGAGTTGAAAAAAAAAAGAAAAATCAAAGGTTAAAATATGATTGAAAGAATATCATTTGGTTGGCCTTGATCATAATCGTCTGTTTACCTCTCTTCTTTTGCAAAAAGAAAATAAGAATTGATCGATGCATTGATGTAAATGCAGAGTTTACTATATACGATCAAACTGGTTTTCATTTTTAATGTCATGTTTCTCAAATTTTAAATGGATGATTATATTTTTTTTGATATTAACAGTATTATATAAAGTTTATTTTCTTTAGATTTTTACCATTGTTAACTTTTTCAGATCAATAAAAGTTTAGGGTGAAATAAAAAATATATTGATATTTGATTTCGGATATAAACACAAAATTACTTGGTCAAACAACTTCTCACCAAAAATATTTTTTTGAAAATCACTTTTTAAAAAAAAAAAAAATTACAAAATAAGTTGATTTTAGTAGAAGAATTTAATTTTGTCATAATGTTTCATCAATTAGACTGATGGAAGTTGTTTTACTTTAATCACAAAAAATAATTCAAACATTTATAAACTTACAACATGCCCTATTTTAATTTCAGATAAACTGTAATAGAGTTAAATAGTTAATGATACTAAATGACCTTTTCAATGGATACACAAAAAACTTTTAGCTTGAAAACTTTCTTGATCGAGCTTATCAAAAGCTTGGGTTGAGAAGAAACAAACTAAAGAAATTACAAAGCAAATTGATTGTGGAGGAAAAAAAGAAAAGGGTCTATTTATCTACATCTACAATATATTAAAGTGTGAAAATCCTTAGAAAAGTGATTCAAACGCTTTATATACGGAGAAAAAACATCAAACACTCGAGATATCCTTGAGGTACCTTCACTTTTCCTTCTCCTTTTCCTTTGATTTGATACTTATCTTTGTTTTTCTTTTCGTTCCTAGAATAGGTACCTTTGTATTCATGAGTCTATTGAAAGAATTTTGCAACATGTTGACATGGCTATAGTTAATTGCCTGACCTGTTTAGTCTCTCAAGTATGAGGTATACAATTCTTTTTCATTTTATGTTTTAGTTTATCATTCTTTACATACGATGCACCTCTTTTATTAGTATTTTTTGTAAAACATTTCAAAAGTAAGTTTAATTTGTGAAATTTATATTTTTTATTCCGTTGTCAGTTCTCATGTTACAAATTAACAGACCATCCAGATGTCAAAGGATGGAAGAAAATCCATGAAACAACAACTGTTATGTTGTTCAACTGATTGCAATACAACTAAATCAGGTAGGCATCAGATCAATCTTTGAAGGTCGTGAAAAAGACACACACGTGCACTTATATTTTACAATTACATGTGCAAACTATTTAACAAGGATTTTTTGTAATGTAAGAGTACAATAAATGGTGGTTAAAAGAAAAAAGGAAGTTGCAGGCTTGGAACTTGATTTTGTTCTATAGTACATAGGTTTTTCATTATCCCAATGTATTCTCAGTCAAGGTTAATTGTTAATTACATCATGACAAAGGATATTCTATGATAGGATGATTATAATCTTATGTTGCTGGCAAAATTTCTATTACTATTATTCATTCACTTTTAAAAAAAATATTGAGAAGTAAGTCGATACACAAGTCAATTGATTTGATTGAATAAAGGAGAGAATAAAAATATCCAAAAGTCACACGTCAAAAAATATGTTGCCCACACCGCTGTCAGACCACAATTACTTTTATTTTATTTTTCCTAGAATATTTTTATTAGTAAAAAAAATATAGATTGGGGAGATTAACTAAGTAAAGGTGAAATCACTAAATTTGAATCTGAACATTGTAGATTTAAGTTATAATCACTTCCCATGGGGCTGTCCATAACTTTATCATAATTCTTTATATTATTGTTAATTTCTGATAAGTAGTTGTGTTATATTACTATGCTTATATATAATGTAGACTTATGATTGCGAATTTGTTTTCGTTCATATAGCAAAATATTTTTAGGTATAAGAAAATATATGGTAAAAGGTCTTAGATAAACTAATATAAGGAGTCCTAAAATATATGATAATAATCTTTTTTTTCAAGACAACTAAACACTATTTTATCTTACTTAGTTTACTGAAACACAATTATAAGAGTGGTTTCCTGGGTTGCTTAATGTTGTTCTTGAGGTGATGAGAATGTCTGAAAATTAGAGGTGGAGTAAGATGATTTTGTTGTACAAGAACAAGGGTGACATCTAGATTGCAACATTTACAAGGGTATCAAACTATTAAGCCACTTTATGAAAGTTTGAAAAAGTGTGGTGGAGATGAGATGTGACTATATTATACATGGACCTGTTGGCTCTTATGTCGGGATGCTCGACTACAAGGGTGATCTACCTTGTAAGGAGACTAGTGAAACAGTACAAGAAGATGAAGAATGTTAGAGTACATGCCCTACTGATTTTAATATTATACTCTACTGGTTGCCTATCTGTGGAACAAGTAAGCCTACGTGATTCACAGAAGTAAAACTTGAACACGGTATTTTTATGTGAAAAACACCCGGCGCAAGAAAGGTGTAAAAAATCATTACCCGTAACTCTACAGGATTTAACCCCAACTTCACTATTTCACTTGAGCCTCAATAATCAACAAATTACAAGACTTTTGTGGAACAAGTAAGCCTACGTGAGTCAAAGAAGTAAAACTTGAACACAGTATTTTTATATGGAAAACACCCATCTCAAGAAAGGTGTAAAAAACCACGACCCGTATCTCTACAGGATTTAATTCCAACTTCACTATTTCACTTGAGCCTCAACAATCAACAAATTACAAGACTTCTTGTAAACTAGGGATTAAAACTTCTAACTCCTATTTCTATAACAACACAAATCTTCCCAAGATAAGTGTTCCCAAGTCTTCGAGTTCCCTAACTTGAAGACACAACTCCTAACTCAGTTTATACTTCACTGAGACTAGAATTAAAACTTATTACAACTCAAAGAACCTAGCTATTACAAAGTCTATGACTTGCTAAGTAAGGGACCAGGTTCTTCTTCAAGTGAGTGAACTGTTTTGTTGATTGTTGACTATCTTTTTAGTTCATAAGTGAAACACTTGAATGCCATTTGTTGTATTTAAGCCAACTCCTGATTGAGTTCTTTAGCTGATGTACTCTTCTATCTTCAATAGGACTCCCAGGTAGTTTCACTCTTTGTTGCTGCCGTTTCTCTCTCCTTGACTGAATAGGACTCTTCTCCTTTATCCCTTAGTCTTGTAGAACTCCTTGATCAACTCAACTTCTAGATACGGTATTTATATTCTCCTCAATCGTAGTATTTGAAATAATTCTGAGTTTCCTTGCTTATCCACTTTTGTCTTAATGCATTTCCAGTCTTGCATTACTTTAATATGTAAGAACCAGTAACTTCTCTTTATCACTTGTATGGAACAACTTGCACAACATGTTTCATTCACATGTCCATCATCAAAAATTCACATTCTCTAACAAATTTCCCATTTTGATGATGACAAACTTAGCAGCATAGCATCCATCATACAATCCTGACATACTCAAAAAAGAATTTAAATAAATGAACACTTTGAATGAAACAGGTTAGTCAATTGAGTTATAAGCATTGTATAATCTATTCTTCCCCCCTTTTGACATCATCGAAAAGTTGGCCCATCAAGTTAAAAATATCTAATAATCCATGGACATTGGGGTTATCACTAAAACAATCAAGACTCAGAGCAAGAGTACAGTTAAGCAGTATGAAAAAATACAAAAGTAGATCACAATAAACAATAAGATCCATTTTATTCAAAAAGCAAGATACAATTATCAATACCCAAAAATAACAAAAAAGAGACAACAGGCACCTAGTTAAAAAGAAAGCAAGAAAGATAATCTTAGGGGCTTAAGTGGATGAGGAAGAGGGGATAAGAGAGGTTAACTTGTGAACAATAACAACATTTTCAGGTCTTTTCCTTTCCAAAGAGGCTGTAAGTAAGTCAATCTGAGCTTGAAGAACCCATTTTTCATCCTCATGGGCAGCCTGGGAAGCCTCCAGTGCAGCCTGAGCAACCTCCACCTCAACATATTTTGCTGCAAGTGTATTTCTCAACCTTAGTACAGGGTTATCAACACTCCTCATAGAAGCAGGTAACATTGAATGGTTCACTAACCCTATGACATCCTTAATGGTCTGTAGAGACCACACTTTGACTGGCACATGGAAATCCTCAAAAACAGATGTAAGCTAAAATTCATATGGCAAAGCATGACCATTTGCATCTTGAATTAAAACCCTCTGCATATGCTTAATCATGAGTCGAGGAAGGTCTATTTGTTTTTCAGTAACTAGCAGTTCCATTAGGGTAAGATCAAGAAAATTTGCAAAAGTTCTTCTTTCTTGTCGAGAAAAGATCATTTTGTGAACATCATCAAAATAAAGCTGATAGAGTGGAGACATCTCACACTTTAAGAACCTAAGATAAGTGTAAAGATGGGGATTTCTAGAGAATTTTCTGGATATATCAACAGCAGAGGGAAGATTATCAAGGGGAGTCCATGTAACCTTGACATAATGAGCCCGACCCCAAGTAGGGATGTTCAAGATTCGAGAAAAATCAATAGCATAAAGATTTATGGTAGTCCCATGAACAGTGGTCGAAAACATTTCCCTAATGGCAACCCCATCAGTATAACACTCATAGACTTCATCTTTTCCAAACTTACATTGAAGATCACCTTGAATAAATAAGTGTGACCACCCATGAGCTCTCAATTTTGAGACCAAGATCTCTATTTTAGGTCCCCGAAAACTAGTGACAACTCATCCCCTAGCCAACTTACATTTTTGAAAGTGGATAATATGAGCTGACTGAGAAGCTTTGTCAGCAGGAGTATCCACATCAAAATCAAAATAAAAATTAGGATCAATCTTAATAGAGGGTGAAGGGGGGTATCAGGGAGAAACTCAGAGTCAGAGAAGCTGGAGGAAACAGGTACCTTAACCTATTTCTTTGAATTAGAAGTGACCTTCTTTGCAGGGGACTTAGAAGAAGAAGAAGGTTTGGAAGTAGGAGCGATATTGGATGATGAAGAAGCTTTTGGGGTAGGATGAGATGATAGTTTACTTGAAGAGGAGGGTTTTAGAGCTTTGACATTGATTGTCTTTTTCTTATGCACTGAGCAAAGAAGAATATCGTGAGAGGATGCACGAGGAGGGAGAGGAGCAGAAGTAGCTACACATTTTCTTTTACTTTCCTTAAGTGCTTCTGCCAAGGAACTATCTTCCCATTGCTTTTTACCTCGAGTATAAGGAGTTTGAGGAGTGGGGACAACAGGGAAAGGCTGTACTGGAGCATCGTCATCAACATCAATGGAGATTGAAAAGGGTTTTTGTTTTGGTTTAGATATGGACCTTCTAGGGATTAGGTTTGCAATACGAATATCATATCGATCAATGATCTGAAGAGGGATTAGAGGTGGTAGTGAGGGTTCAGAAGATAGTGAAGGATTGAAAGAAAATTAGGCAAAAGGGTTTTGCAGATTCTTGAATATTGAAAAATCAAATAATTTAATTGAAATTGGGAGAGAAATGAATGGAGGTAAGGTAATGATGGGATGAAAGATAATGGCTATTGAGAGAGAGGTAGTGGAGTATGTGGATGGGTTAGAAGAAGATGATGCCATGGTGTAGAAGAGAAAAATAGTGATTTAATTTTGGTTATATGAGTAGCGAACGATGAGAAGAAAAGGAAGTGTATTTAAGGTGGAAAGAAGAAAGATGAATCGTGGATGAAGTGTATTTGGTGAAGGAAACGTAATGATGAAGAGGGTCAGTTCTGATGGAAAAGGGTTGGCAGCTTTTTGAAGAGGAAGTACTTTTGGATTTTTGGCGGTTTAAGTGTAACGAAAGGGACCATGTAGACAACCTATTTCTCTTTATACTACTATAGATAAGCAATAATCATACCTTAATTTTGAGAATAAAATGGAGAAGATTACCCCTTTGTTCTAGTCTTTCTGCAAAATCAACACATAAATGAGTCAATTTACTCTAAGATCTTGGAATTAGGATACATAATTAAATGTGTAAGACTGAATTAACAACAATCACTGAAGAGCAACTAATTCTAGTTAATCATTGAGGGAGATTTATACAATTTTAATCATCCCCAAGGCAAACCTATTCTTTTCAAAATGTTCTCTACTTAAAGCCTTAGTGAATATGTCAGCAATTTGTTCTTCAGTAAAACAAAACATAATTGATATATGATCTTTTTCAACATTGTCTCTAAGAAAGTGATTTCTAATATCAATATGCTTAGTTCTTTTATGTTGAACAGGATTCTTGGCTATATTAATGGCACTTGTATTGTCACAGAAAATAGGGACACAACTAACATCTATACCAAAATCCATAAGTTGTTGCTTAATCCACAACAATTGAGCACAACAAGATCCTGCAGCAACATATTCAGCTTCAGCAGTAGACAAGGCTACTGAGTTTTGCTTCTTAGTAGACCAGGTAATCAAACATGATCCAAGGAAGTGTGCCATTCTTGTAGTGCTTTTTCTGTCAACCAAATATCCTACATAGTCAGCATCAGAATATCCAACCAAGTTGAAATTACTACCTTTAGGGTTCCATAAACCAAGATTACTAGTTCCTTTGAGATATCTAAAGATCCTTTTTACAGATTTTAGATGAGACTCTTTAGGATTTGCTTGAAATCTTGAACATAATCCTACATTGAACACAATATCAGGCCTGCTTGCTGTAAGATATAGAAATGGCCCTATCATCCTTCTATACATCTTTTTCTCTACATCAGGACCTGTTTCATCCAAATCAGGCTTTGCAGTAGTGGTTATTGGAGTGCGGATCTCTTTTGCCTCTTCCATGGAGAATCTTTTAAGGAGTTCTTTTACATTCTTCTGCTGATGGATCATTGTTCCAGATGCTATTTGTTTGATTTGCAATCTCAATAAGTAATTTAGCTCCCCCATCATGCTCACTTCAAATTCACAGCTCATGAGTTTGGCAAAATCATGAGTCATGTTCATGTTTGTAGAGCCAAAAATAATGTCATCTACATATACCTACACAACCAATAGATCTTTTCCATTAGTTTTCAAGAAGAGAGTGTTGTCAATTTTACCTCTATTATGGCCATGTTCCAGTAAAAACTTTGACAATCTCTCATACCAAGCCCTTGGAGCTTGTTTCAATCCATACAAAGCCTTATCCAGTTTATACACATGATCAGGAAATTCCTTGCTTTCAAATCCTGGAGGTTGTTTAATATATACCTCCTCTTTGAGAATACCATTCAAGAATGCACTCTTAACATCCATTTGATAAAGAATGAACTCCATATAGGCAACAAAGGCTACAAGTAATCTAATAGCTTCAATTCTGGCTACAGAAGCAAAGGTCTCATCAAAATCTATGCCTTCTTCTTGATTGTATCCCTGGACCACCAATCTTGCTTTGTTCCTTGTAACTGTTCCATGCTCATCTGCTTTATTTCTATACACCCACTTAGTTCCAATTATTGTTCTATCTTTTGGGAGAGGAACTAAGTGTCATACTTTATTTCTCTCAAATTAATTTAACTCTTCCTGCATGGATATGATCTAATCAGCATCAAGCAGTGCTTTAGTTACTTTCTTTGGCTCAATTTCTGATAGGAATGCCTTAAAAGTACACATACTTCTTAATCCAAACCTTGTAATGATCCCAGAAGTGAGATTTGTGAGAACATTCTCAATAGGATGTGATCCTTGATACTTGTAACCTTTTGGAACCAAGCCAAGTGAGCTACTAGGATCACTGCTGATGTTCTAAGCTGGGGTAGTTGGGGGCTCAGTTCTCCCTGTCACTGTGCCTCCAGATTCAATTCCCCTATTGAGGTGCCTCCATGTTTGGTAGCTCCAGTCAATGAACCAGGTTGTGTAACCTATTCCTCAGAGTCACTTCCTTCCTGCATGTTAGTCTTAACACATGATTCATCAAAAACTACATGCATGCTTTCTTCAATATAGTTAGTTCTATTGTTTAAAATCCTATAAGCCTTACTATGAAGTGAATAACCTAAGAAGATTCCCTCATCACTTTTAGCATCAAATTTTCCCAGATTATCCTTTCCATTATTATGTATGAAATATTTACAACCAAAGGTTCTAAAATGAGAAATGTTTGGCTTTCTTCCTTTTAGTAATTCATAGGGAGTCTTCTCTAACATAGGTCTGATCATGCATCTATTTACGATATATGTTGTAGTACTTATTGCCTCAACCTAAAGGTTTTAGAAATATTTGCTACAAGCATCATTGTTCTAGCCGTATCTTCCAAGTTTTTTTCTTCCTTTCCACCACTCCATTTTGTTGTGGTTTTTTAGGAGCAGAGAAGTTATGATCTATACTATTTTCTAAGCAGAGAAGTTATGATCTATAACATTTGCTGAACAAAATTCTAAGAACTTGACATTCTCAAATTCTGTGTCATGGTCAGATCTTATGGAAACTAATAAAGTGTCCAGTTTTTCTCAATTTTCTTAATAAAAATTGTAAAGACATCAAAGGCATCTTCTTCATAGGCTAGAAACAATGTCCAGGTGAACCTGGAATAATCATCAATAATTACAAAAACATACCTTTTTTCACCTTTGCTTTGAAGTCTCATTGGTCCACACAAGTCCATATGAACCAGATCAAGACACTTGGTAGTGCTAACATAGTTTTTTGACTTAAAAGAAGATCTTACCTACTTCCATGTTACACAGGCACTACATAACTTTTCTTCCTTAAACTTGGCTTTGGGCAATCCCAATACCATATCTTTGGAAGAAATTATGTTTAGTTGTTTCAAACTTGCATGTCCAAGTATCCTGTGCCAAAGGAGGGGATTATTTTCTATTGCACTTAGACAAGTCAACTCTGGTCCTGGTATTGCCATTATGTCAGCCTTGTAGACATTTCTGTATCTTCTTGCAGTGAGAACAATCTCTTTGGTGTCCATCCTCTTGATTTTGAAAGGAACTTTTTCTTATCACCAGTCATGTGTCTTAAGCAAGAACTGTCCAAGTACCAATGCCTTTTGCTTCCTTTCACCTTCTCCTACAAAAAAATCAATAGTTAGACTTGGGAACCCAAACAAGCTTGGGTCCTATTTTATGAGTAAATGGATGAATTAAATTTCTTCTAGTCCATGCTAGCAACATATAGTGCAACTTATTTCTCTGACCTAAACTTGTTCTTTTCTTTTTGGTCTGAGAAAATTTATTTTCCAAGTTTTGACTATTTGATCTGCTTTCTGTACATTCAGTGGTTGGATGTCTAAGGTTGCCACAAATATAACATAAATCATTAGGATCATCAACACCTTTGTGGAATCCCAAACCTGCTTTTTCATTGTGATTTCTTTCACTCAATTTGTGAATAATTCTTGAGGAATTTGTTCACCTATTAACTCTTTCAAGATCAAGTTTCAGTTTAGAAACTTCTTGACTCAGTTTGTTTACCATGTCAGATGCATTACTACACTCTTGTTTGTACTTTTCTAATTCAAGTTCAGCACTTTCTTGTTCTTTGCTCATGGCCTTTTTCCTATTTTTAGTGCGAGTCAATTTTAGGATTTCAGACTTAAGATCATTATTAAAAGAACAAGTTCTGCAACCTATTTCTTGAGAGTGCAATTTTCCTTGCCAACTGTGTCTTTACAAGCTTTTAAATCAATGAGATCAAATTTAAGGCTTGTAAGACTGTTGAACAACTCATCCTTATCAGAAGTTAATTCTTGGAAATCATCAATTAGTTCACTCATCAAAGAAATAAGTTTTGATTTAGAAAATAAATATAGTTTTTCTTTAAGTTCAAGTATGCTTGAATCTCCAAGTGCCATGAATGAAGTTTCATCAGCTTTATCATATTCTAAGTCAGATCCCCATGCTACTATCATTGTATGTTCCTCTTTCCTTTTGTACTTTTCTTTCAGTTCCTTTTCAGCCTTTCCTTTTTTCATTCTATTTCCCAGGCTGGAAAATCTCTGATCTGATGATCAGTCTTACCATACTTGTAGTACTCATTTGGATTGTCATTTGAAAGTTTCTTGCTACCTGTTCCCTTCTTCTTTTTAAAGAATTTTTTGAAGTTCTTAGTTATGAAGGCAACTTGTTCCTTATCAAGTTCAAATTCCTCATCACTATCAGAAGCCTTCAATGCCAAGATTTTCTCAGGAACTGATTGTTCTTTGGTTCCATCAACTTTTATTTCATAAGTCCTCAAGTTCCCTACCAGTTCATCCAGGTTCATACCTATGAGATCCATATTTGTCTCCCTAATTGCAGTTACCTTAACATTCCACTTTGATTTTTGCAGTACCCTGAACACCTTTTCAACTTGTTCCTCCTCAGTGATGACTTTTCCCAAGGAAGTCAGCTCATTTTTTAAGGCAGTAAGCCTTGTCATCATCTCATGCAAGGATTTATTTTCCTTCATCTTAAATGCCTCATACTTAGTGAAAAGAAAGGAAATCCTAAATTTTCTTTCCTGAGAGGTACCCTCATGTGTATTTACCAGTGCATCCTAAATTTGCTTAGCAGTGGTGCAGGTTGACACCCTGTTGTATTCAGCAAGTCCTAATCCATAGATGTTCTTAGATTTTGCATTTTTCTTTAATTCCACTAGATCATCAATAGTAAATTCACTCCTTACTTTCTTGACTGGTTCACCATCAACCAACTTCATTGGAATAGTAGGACTATCAGTGATCCTATCCCATAATTCATAGTCCTCACCATGGATGAACATCTCCATCCTGGCCTTCCACCAGATAAAGTGAGAACCATCAAAGAGTGGAGATCTAGTAGTTGACTGGCCTTCACTGTGCCTAGTAGAAGGTGTGGAATTTATCGTTGTGATCTTTTCTTAGGTTTTATCCATATTTAAGACAGTCTCGCTCTAATACCACTTGTTAGAGTGCGTGCCCTACTGCTTTTAATATTATACTCTACTGGTTGCCTATCTTTGGAACAATTAAGCTGACGTGGTTCACAGAAGTAAAAATTAAACACAATATTTTTGTGTGAAAAACACCCGGCTTAAGAAAGGTGTAAAAAACCACGACCTGTACATCGACAGGATTTAATCTCAACTTCACTATTTCACTTGAGCCTCAACAATCAACAAATTACAAGACTTCTTGTAAACTAGGAATTAAAACTTCTAACTCCTATTTCTACAAAAACACAATCTTCTCAAGATAAGTGTTCCCAAGTCTTCGAGTTCCCTAACTTGAAGACACAACTCCTAACCCAGTTTATACTTCACTGAGACTAGAATAAAAACTCATTACAACTCAAAGAACCTACCTATTACAAAGTCTATGACTTGCTAAGTAAGGACCAGGTTCTTCTTCAAGCGAGTGAACTGTTTTGTTGATTGTTGACTATCTTTTTAGTACATAAGTGAAACACTTGAATGTCGTTTGTTGTATTTAAGCCAACTCTGATTGAGTCCTTTAGTTGATGTACTCTTCTATCTTTAATAGGACTTCCAGGTAGTTTCACTCTTTGTTGCCGCCGTTTCTCTCTCCTTGAATGAATAGGACTCTTCTCTTTTATCCCCTAATTTTGTAGAACTCCTTGATCAACTAAACTTTTAGATACTGCATTTATCTTCTTGTTGTTGTTGTATGTATATTTTACCATAACTCATTAATTTTGATATCAAAACATATATTACCATTACTTTTAGTTAAAAAACTTGATACACGTGCAACACACGTACTCTGTACTAGTATATATATATATATATATTGTAACACCCCATCAAATCATCCATGCGTTAGTCTCATTTATTTTGACTTCCAAAGTGAGTAAAGTTTAAACCATGTATATAATTTTCCTAATTTTGACTTCTCATCACATGGGAAATTTGATAAGCTTTCTGCCGATTTAAGATTTGCCCAAATCCGATACCCGGGCAAGAAATTATGACTAATTTAAGTCCTAGTTGAAAAATACCATCATTTTGGTGCTTGGCGCATCACGGAGGGGGTCTATATAACAATTGTCAAATTCCATTAGCCTAGCGTGATTGTGGAGCATCTCGCTGAAGTTTCAGGTCCCAACCAGTGTGACAACACGATGGCTCAGCATCGCGGTACCCCAAGAATCCCATTCGTGAATTTCAACTGAGCCACCGCGATTGTGGTGCGTTATGGTGGCCCATAAAATTGGGCTCCCAGTTATATTTTATTCCATCTCATTAAGGGTATATTAGGTATTTTTTACCTCCTTTATCAGCTTAAACACGGGATTATACTCCCAAGTGACCACATTATTCATACTTTCTTCAAAAATTCACAAGAACACTATCTAGGGTTTCAAACAAAAAACTCAATTAACTCAAGATTCAACCGTGGGTTTTCAAAACTGAGTGAAGATTTAGAATCCCCGAACCATAGGCTTCAAGAATCAGTCACTAAGTTCATAATTCAAGGTACGTGGGGGTTATCCTAAAAACTACATGGGATTGTAAACACTAGATCATGACTTAAAGATTATCAAGCATGAATTTTAAAGGGGTTTTTGGAATCTATGTTTTAATTATGCATTATAAATGTTTTTATGATATTGTTTATTTTGCCTTTAGGTCTTACACCCTTGAATTGATTCACAAGTATATGTATATGTATGAAAACTGAGATTGAAGATTGTTTGAGAGCATATATTATGAAACCCCTCTCGTATGTTGAATTAAAAATTATGCTTTTGTCGGAAAAAAGTTGAAATGCATGCCTTGTAATTTGAAAGTAGTTTTCTCAATGTCATAGCAATTGAAACATGATTTAGAAATAATGAGAGGGTGTTTCTTGATGTTACTATGATGTTCTTGTGTTAAAGAGAAAGGAATGCATGTAATTGAGAACTTTGACATGACCACCTTGAATTCTTGAAATGTTGACAAAGAGAGTTTCCTTGCATATGTTTACATGAGTTTTAAAGAATGAGTTTCTTGAAAAGAATTGTTGGTATAGTGGTCCTAAATTCCATGTTTTGAGAACAGAGATATAATTTGCTAAATGGCTCAGAGAATGTGACTTGCAAGTCAATGGTATGGCGATACCATATAAATGTACGCCATAACAGAGTTTGAGTTTTTAGAGTATGTTTTACGAGAATGCATGTCTTGAAGAGTTAAAAATAGGCATAAAAAGAGCTAGGTGGTTGCCTGAAGAGGGTTTGAGTTCATGTAACTCTTAACCTAAAATCGTGATTTGTTGATCCAGGTATATTATTTTATGCTGGTGACGACCGTGTGGCATAGCAGAGTCAGAGACTCCAACCCTTGTAGCACACTTGGGTTGGAGGCTTCCCCACCGAGTCAATGGAGGATTCCATATCGCTCAAGGAATTTCAGAGCTATAGGGTATACCACCTAGTCCAGAAGTAAAACAAAGAGTGTCAAAGAGTTCAAATGATTTTACAGAGTCTTTCAGAAGTTCCCATGAAATTTCTTACTATATGATATGTTTATGAAATATTTTAAATTGCTCTCATATATGTTGAATATAAATTATTATTTTAGATTTGCTCCGCGTACCAGTACAATTGTATTGACCCCTTACCTCCCAGGTTCGGAGGCTCAGTGTAGGAGTCCAGCTAATCGATAGAGTATTCCAAAGAGAAGTGATTTGTACAGTGGTGAGCCTTCTTTGTTCCAGAAGGCTTTTTATTTCAGATTATGTTATTCCGTTGTTTTGGTCTACCGGAGTCCTTGTCCCAGTTTTTAGAACAGTTTTGTGATGTAGTAGAGATTTCACAGACTGAGTCAGATTTTATTCAGATGTTTTGAATTGTACCTTTCACTCTTATGTCTTGAAACTCATAGTTAATGACCATGTTTCCATATTAGATTGTATTTCTGCATCTTTTCTTATTATATGAATGTTGTGCATAACTAACAGATAGAGTAGGACGTTCGGGCCTTCATGGTTCGGGATATCCATCACGACCAGGCCCTAGTTCGGGTCATGACAAACTTTGTATTAGAGAACGGTTCATGGTTCCAGTGTGTCTGCGAAATCGCATCGGGTAGAGTCTTGTTTATGGGTGTGTAGCTCGCCACACTTATAAGCAGGAGGCTACTATGTGTTTAGGAATGTTTCTTTTTTTTGTGTCTTGGTTCGTTCTTCAGATTCTGAATTGTCCCCTAATCAATGGTCTTTGGTGTTTCAGAAAAATAATCATGCCTCCCCATCGTACTATCGATTAGAATGCACAGACAGATGAGCTCAGACTCCGGAGATTGATGCTACTCCGGGAACTCTGACTAGCCCACCTAGGGCAACCAGAGATCCTCTAACGGGGACTAACTACACCCAGCCTCATGAGAGAGAGGTATATAATGCAGAATTCAGACAGTCCATTCACATGTTTGCATAGTTGGTAGCCACATAGACTCAACGGTCGAAAGATATTGGGTCTGCATCTATTACGTCTAAGGTTACAAGAGTGGGCCAGTTCATGAGAATGGACCCTCCCAAGTTTACCGGTACCAAGGTAGAAGAGGATCCACAGGAGTTTGTGGATGATATGGAAAAGATCTTTAAGGTCATGCATATAGATAAGGTAGAGGGGGTTGAGTTAGAAGCTTACCATCTTAAGGATGTAGAGAACCAATGGTATACGAGTGGGAAGATTCAAAGGGTGAGAGTGCTGAGCCCATAGTTTGGGCAGAGTTCGTTAAAACCTTCCTCAATCGGTTCTTTCCTATCGAGCTGAAAGAGGCTAAAGCTGGAGAGTTTATGAATCTAAAGCAAGGAAAAATGAGTGTCCAGGAGTACACTCTGAGGTTCAACCAACTAGCTCGTTATGCTCCAGAGATGACTAGTAACATGAGAGCCCGAATGAGAAAATTTGCATCCAGCCTTTCGGATGACTTAGTTCTTGAATGTCAGGGAGCAATGTTGAATCGGGACATGGATTTTGCCAGGCTATCAGTCCACATGCAGCAGGTTGAGGAAAAAAAAAGAAAATTGCTGAATCTAGAGAGAAGGACAGGCAAGAAAATAGAGACAAGACAGCAGACCAGAGCCACAGTCAACAGCAAAGTGGGAATTGGGGTAACAAATGGTAGAAGAAGAAGTTTTGGGGTAATGCACAGTCTGAAGCCAGTGCTCTGGTGTCCAGGCCCCCAGCCGGAAAGCGCACCCAGGATTTTCAGTCCAAGTAGGAGCCAAGAATGCAGGGTTCACAGTCTCAAGGAAATGTATCTCAGACCTCTCGGACATACCCGCTCTGTGAGAGATGTGGGAGGAATCATCCAGGGAGATGTCAGTTTAGCGCTATGGTGTGTTATTCGTACGAACAACTAGGACATATCCATAGAGACTGTCCGACAGTAAAGGGTAATGTTGGTGGAGCTAAGTCACATGCTAATTCTTCTGCACCACCACCGCCTCAGAAGGGTGTCATTTCAACCACCGGAAGCGGCCGCAATCGGTTGTATGCCTTGACCAACCGCCACGAGCCAGAGGCCTCACCGGATGTAGTTACTGGTACATTGAAAATCTTTTCCCATGATGTATATGTGTTACTTGATCCCGGGTCTACCCTGTATTACAAGCCCGATGTGATTGCCGAACCTTTTTTTGTTTCTACTTCAGTGGGAGATTCTGTTGTGGCTAGAAGGGTGTATAGAAATTGTGTGGTGACTATTTGTGGATGGGATACTGTGGCAGACCTCGTAGTCTTAGACATGGTTAATTTTGATGATATCCTAGGGATGGACTGGTTCCATTCGTGTTATGCCATGTTAGATTGTAGAACCCGAAAGGTTACTTTTTCCTTCCCGAATGAACCAGCAATAGAATGGGAGGGACATTTCTTAGCACCTAGAGGGCACTTTATATCTTACCTCTGATCCCGTAAACTTATTTCTAAGAGTTACTTGTATTATCTTATTTGGGTTAAATATTCGAATATCGAAAGCCTTCCTCTTCAGTCTGTCCCTGAGGTAAATGAGTTCCCAGAAGTTTTTCCTGATGATCTCCCAGGCATACCACCTGATAGGGACATAGTTTTTGGTATTGATTTGTTTCCCGATACCCATCCCATCTCTATTCCTCCATGTAGAATGGCTCCTGCAGAACTGAAAGAGTTGAAAGAATAGCTAGCAGATCTTCTAGACAAAGGTCTTATCCATCCTAGTGTTTCTCCCTGGGGTGCACCTATACTCTTCGTGCGAAAGAAAGATGGTCCCTTCTGTATGTGTATAGATTATCGCCAGTTGAACAAGGTCACTGTTAAAAATAAATATCCTCTTCCTAGAATTGATGATCTTTTTTACCATCTTTAAGGTGCTAGATGCTTTTTAAAAATAGACCTTCATTTGGGATACCACCAGTTGAAGGTTAGAGAGTCAGACATTCCCAAAACAGCTTTCCAAACCCAATAAGGTCATTATGAATTCTTAGTCATGTCCTTTGGGTTGACTAACGCCCCTGCAGCCTTTATGGTTCTTATGAACAGGGTGTTCCATCAGTTTCTAGATCTGTTTGTTATAGTTTTAATTGATGATATTCTAATTTATTCCAAGAGTGAGGAGGATCATGCCAATCACCTCCGAATCATCCTTCAGACTCTCAAGGATCACAAGTTGTATGCAAAGTTTTCCAAGTGTGAATTCTGGCTTAATGCTATTACTTTATTGGGGCATATTGTGTCTAGTGATGGGATTAAGGTTGATCCCCAAAAGGTTGAGGCAGTGAGAAAATGGCCCAGACCCACGACTCCAACCGATATTCGGAGCTTCTTGGGTTTGGTGGGGTACTAAAGAAGGTTCGTAGAGAGTTTCTCTTCCATAGCTGCACCACTCACTAAGTTGACACAGAAAAAGGTGAAGTTTGTGTGGTCTGACTCCTGTGAGAATAGTTTTGAGAAATTGAAAGACAAGTTGACCACTGCACCTATTCTGACTCTTACAGAAGGTACAAAGGGTTTTGTTGTGTACTGTGATGTGTCTCGAGTGGGAATTGGGTGCGTACTTATGCAGCATAGTAAAGTGGTGGCTTATGCATCTAGGCAGTTAAAAGTGCATGAGTGAAATTACCCCACCCATGACTTGGAGTTAACGGCTGTGGTGTTTGCGCTTAAAATCTGGTGGCATTACCTCTATGGGGTATATGTTGATGTATTTACTGACCACAAGAGATTACAGTATGTTTTTTCATAGAAAGAATTAAACCTCAGGCAAAGACGATGGTTGGAGCTTTTAAAGGATTATGACATGATCCTGCACTACCATCCGGGCAATGCAAATGTGGTAGTGGGAGAAGATGTAGATCATCGATAGGGTGGTATAAAGTGGGTGAAACTCAGTTGTTTGGTCCTGATCTTATTCATCAGGAGATGGAGAACGTGAAAATTATTAGAGAATAACTTAAAACAGCCCAGAGTAGACATAAATCCTATGCCGATGTTCGGAGAAGGGAGCTAGAATTTGAAGTTGGTGATTGGGTATTTCTCAAAGTTTCTCCTATGAATGGAGTCATGCATTTCGAAAAGAAAGGGAAGTTGAGTCCTCGCTATATAAGACCATACCTGATTGTGAGAAGAATAGGTGAAGTTGCGTATGAGTTAGAGTTGCCTGCAAATCTGGGTTCTGTTCACTCGGTGTTTCATGTATCCATGTTGAAGAAATATATTGGGGACCACTCTCTAGTGTTACCCATAGAAGATATCAGAGTGTCAGACTCCTTATTTTATGAAGAAGTGCCTATTTCAATCTTGGATCGTCAAGTCCGGAAGTTGAGGATAAAATAGATAGTTTTGGTTAAGGTGTTGTGGAGAAATCAGAAAGTTGAAGAAGCAACTTGGGAATCAAAAGAGGACATGAGAGCAAGGTACCCCAATCTATTTGATCTGGTAAATGATGATACAAAAGGTACGATCCTTGTCTTATTCTTTCCATGTCCTTAATATGCTGGTAATCGTATTTATCTGTGCCCCATGCCATCATTCGGGGACGAATGATCCCAAGGGGGGGATAATGTAACACCCCATCAAATCGTCCATGCGTTAGTCTCATTTATTTTGACATCCAAAGTGAGTAAAGTTTAAACCATGTATATAATTTTCCTAATTTTTACTTTTCATCACATGGAAAATTTGATAAGCTTTCCGCCGATTTAAGATTCTCCCAAATCCGATACCCGGACAAGAAATTATGGCTAATTTAAGTCCTAGTCGAAACACACCGTCATTTTGGTGCTTGGCACGTCACAAAGGGGGTCTATTTAACAATTGTCAAATTCCAGTAGCCTAGCGCAATTGTGGCTCTCCACGCTGAAGTTTCAGGTCCCAACCAGTGTGACAACGAGATGGCTCCGTGTCGCGGTGACCCCAAGAATCCCATTCATCAATTGCCAGTGATCCACCGTGATTGTGGCGTCACGGTGGCCCATAAAATAGGGCTTCCAGTTATATTTTATTCCGTCTCATTAAGGGCATATTAGGTATTTTCCACCCCTACCCCCCTTATCAACTTAAACACGGAATTATACTCCCAAGTGACCACATTATCCATACTTTCTTCAAAAATTCACAAGAACACTCTCTAGGGTTTCAAACAAAAAACCCAATTAACTCAAGATTCAACCGTGAATTTTCAAAACTGAGTGAAGATTTGGATTCCCCAAACCGTAGGCTTCAAGAATCAGTCACTAAGTTCATAATTCAAGGTATGTGGGGTTTATCCTAAAAACTACATGGGCTTGTAAACACTAAATCATGACTTAAAGATTATCAAGCATGACTTTTAAATGGGTTTTTGGAATCTATATTTTAATTATGCATTATAAATGTTTTTATGATATTGTTGATTTGGCCTTTAGGTCTTCCCCCCTTGAATTGATTTACAAGTATATGTATATATATGAAAACTAAGATTGAAGATTGTTTGAGAGAACATATTATGAAACCGCTCTCGTATGTTGAATTAAAGATTATGGTTTTGTCGGAAAAGAGTTGAAATACATGCCTTGTAATTTAAAAGTAGTTTTCTCAATGTCATAGCAATTGAAACATGATTTAGAAATAATGAGAGGGTGTTTCTTGATGTTACTATGATGTTCTTGTGTTAAAGAGAAAGGAATCCATGTAATTGAGAACTTTGACATGACCACTTTGAATTCTTGAAATGTTGACAAAGAGAGTTTCCTTGCATATGTTTACATGAGTTTTAAGGAATGAGTTTCTCGAAAAGAATTATTGATATGGTGGTCCTAAATTCTATGTTTTGAGAACAGAGATACAATTTGCTAAATGGCTCCGAGAATGTGACTTGCAAGTCAATGGTATGACGATACCATATAAATGTATGCCATAATAGAGTTAGAGTTTTCAGAGTATGTTTTCAGAGAATGCATGTCTTAAAGAGTTAAAAATGGGCATAAAGAGAGCTAGGTGGTTTCCTGAAGAGGGTTTGAGTTCATGTAACTCTTAATGTAAAATCGTGATTTGCCGATCTGGGTATATTATTTTATGCTGGCGATGGTCGTGTGGCATAGCAGAGTCAGAGACTCCAACCCTTGCGGCACACTTGGGTTGGAGGCTTCTCCCCGAGTCAATGACAGATTCCATATAGCCCGTGGAATTTCAGAGTTGTAGGGTATACCACCTAGCACAGAAGTACAACAAAGAGTGTCACAGAGTTCAGATGATTTTATAGAGTCTTTTAGAAATGCCCATGAGATTTCTTACTATATGATATGTTTATGAAATGTTTTAAATTGCTCTCATATTTGTTAAATATAAATTATTATTTTGGATTTGCTCTGCGTACTAGTACAATTGTATTGACCCCCTAGCTCTCAGGTTCGAAGGCTCAGTCTAGGGGTCCGGCTAATCAGTAGAGTATTCCAGAGAGAAGTGATCTGTACAGTGGTGAGCCTTCTTTGTTCCAGAAGGCCTGTTATTTCAGATTATATTATTCCATTATTTTGGTCTACTGGGGGCCTTGTCCCAGCTTTTAGAACAGTTTTGAGATGTAGTAGAGATTTCGCAGATTGAGTCAGATCTTATTCAGATGTTTTGAATTGTAGCTTTCACTCTTATGTCTTGAAACTCAGAGTTAATGACCACGTTTCCGTATCAGATTGTATTTCCGCATCTTCTCTTATTATATGAATGTTGTACATGACTACCAGATAGAGTAGGACGTTCGGGCCTTCATGCTTCGAGATGTACGTCATGGCCAAGCCCTAGTTCAGGTCGTGACATATATATATATTGTGTGTGTGTTTTAACATTAAAACACTACTACCTACTTTTGCATTACTTTACTATGGGGTGATGCCAACTTTTGGCTTGGGTTCATCTAATTCCCTTCATCGAAAAATTATATTATTTATATATAATTAAAATTAGTTTTATGTATGTATAGTTGATGTTGAAACCTCTTTGACTAGTTCGTGTGTTTACTTCTTTCGATTTTGAACCCTCTTAGTAAAAATTTTGGCCCCGCCAATTCCAAATAAAACTTTTTCGACTAAATTTGCTAAATTATCATTTTTTTAAAATTTTTTTTACAAAGATAAAGAATTTTTATTCATATTGATAATGGTACTACACGTTTTATTTTTAATTAAAATATTAATGAAAATATATTGCTGCCTCAAATCATGAGTGGAAAAGTTAATCATACCATAAGCAATGCATTAATTTGCTTATCTTCAAATCAATTTCTTATCAAAGCATCCACACCATCTTCTCCTTCATATTCTTTTCCACTAATTTCCTTCCTTTTATTATTAATAATATCCCTCCAAACATCATTAATTTTATCAAATGTACCCTTCAATTTAATATATGTACCTTGAAAATCCCAAGTGCACCCACCCAAAATAGGAGACAAATCTACTAATTGTGGGATTTCTTTCAATTTGTTTAACTTCAAAAATTTTAGTTTTCATAGCGAAACGCCCACTTAATTTTTTATCCATTGCCTCATCCCTTCCCCTATACCTTTTCCTTCAAAATCCACTAAATCAATTGAAAGAGTGCAATTTGACAATATATTCAAGATTGTAGCAAATACTATGCCCTTGCAGGTTATTTGGTACACGAGATGGAATAAGCAAGAATATCTCATGGGTTGGGATATTCATAAAAGTATTTTATCCCACCTTCCATATGGATTATCACACCACCTTTTTAGTACAAATTATGAGATCAAATAATCTTGGGTTAAGTTAATACCTCACATGAATTATGCGATAAAGTTAATCCCAAATTTTATTCCTAAACTATCATCTTTATCACACGTGCCAAACGATTCCTTGACGTTAACTAGTTGTCCTTCTTTACTAGCCACAAAGTTGAACAATTCCATCACTTTTCTTTCCCTAATATTCACTTGTGATTCCACAACTTTATGAGAAAAGAGTACGATTTGATACATCGATCGTACCTTTTTCCAATTTTCGTCGCATTACTCTATAGTTTCTGTAGCTAAGTTCCGGATATACGAGCCCTGAACTCGTATGAGGTGTGGTACAGGAGACAAGGGCATGACCACGAGACGTCCCCCGAGCCGTATGGACATGAGGTTAGGACCATGGGCTTGAGCCAATATGGCTAGTGAGACGTGAGTTTTGTTGCCTAAGTGAAATAAATAGCCAATTAGTAGCCATGCAAACGAACCAAGTATAAGTGTACCTTTTTCTTGATGAAATTACATATCTAATGATGAAGAAGATACTCCCTCCATCTCAATTTATGTGAAGTAGTTTGACTCGACACAGAGTTTAAGAAAGAAACAAATACGTTTGAAACTTATGTCTAAAATAAATCATAGATATTTGTACGATTATAAATCATTTCATTAGGGTAAAATTGACATTTTAAAGCTAAAATATTACTAAAGGTAGAAATATGTCATTCTTTTTTAAACTGAATAAAAAAAAGTGAGTCATATAAATTGTAACAAAGAAAATAAAAGAGGAAGGACATGTCTAAGGAGGATAGTAAAGATTACAATATTGTATTTTCAATATTCATGGTGTTTATTTTTACTTGCTTTTGGTTTCACTGTAAAACTCCATGCACACGAAATATAAAGGAAATTCAGTACAAATGATGTTTAGTACAATATTTTGATGTAGGATTCAAACTAATGATTCATGTTTTGAGTTTAGATTTTGTACAACGTCTATAGGTCCGGGCTTGAAAGCAATCAGTGATGCTTGTGTTAGGGTAGACTACCTATATCACACCTCTCCGAGGCGACTCTTATTCGGACCCTACACATGAATGTTAGATGCTTCGAATATCAGGTAATTGCTCTTTAGTTCCCATGTGGTGTCTGATACCGACTTCAGGCAGTGGGTAGCCACGTGGAATCGAGGCTGGTCACTTGAATATCCCTTATCAAAAAATTATATTGTATAGATAGATCAAATTCCTAATTTCACCATTGATTTTGGATACAATGAATTCAAATTTGTATGGGAAAATTTCACATTGAGAGAACGTTCTCTATCAAAGGCAATTCAATTTCCAGAGCTCTAACCCCAGACCATTAATTTAAAGATGTAGAGTGGCACGTTGTATGTACTAACTACCCCACCACAACCTTTGGCAATTTACGATATAAAAAGTTTAATAAACTCGGTTGAACACCTAATCTATAACTTACAACTCTCATAAGTCAAAAATCACGCGTTCTATTATAACGTATGAATCTAGTAAATGTCATCGTATCTTTCTATTTATTTGCATGAAAATGATTCTTCTTGTGCTTAGTTCTTTTTTAATCGTGACGATAAAATTCAAATTCAAAGAAATAACTATGAGATTTACCTACATTTTTTATTTTTTTTTGTATTTCTTATCCCAATATCCCATATATGGAAAACAAACCAAATCCCATGGAAAATCCTCCTCCTGATCCACCGGATAGTGTGATACTAGACTCCACTCACATTACCAGTTGACAGGCCACCCACGTAACACATCCCAACTACTTAAATGCCTTAACTAAAACAGTCCCTTCGGGTAATGGTCAAGAGGCAGTTCCAACCCCTAAGTTGGCAACTGATATGGAATGCCAAGTAGAGGTAAATGGAAGATAGCCTTGATATCCACCATATCACTCTAACTGACAGTGACAAAGAACGAATATACAGACCATGGTCCTACTTAGTAATCGTCAAACTTGCAAATGGGAAGATTAACCATGACTACCTTAAAAGGCGATTATCCCAACTGTGGAAACCAACGGAAGAACTTATACTCATAGATTTGGGCTACGAATACTTCACTATCAAATTCCTCAAAGAGGAGAATATGCATACAACCTCCAAAAAGGACCATGGTTCATAAATGGGGCCTTTCTGTCCGTAAAGAAATGACGTCCAAACTTTGTGGCCTCGGAAGCAAAGGAAAACTATTCTGCCATTTGGATTAGACTACCAGAACTGCCCACGGAGTACTATGACCAACTAATACTATCTAAAATAGGAAGCAAACTGGGAAAATTGGTTAAAACAGATATCTGCACCTCGGCTACGCTAAGAGGTCAATATGCACGTATTTGTATCGAAGTTCCCCTAGAGGTCCCAGTGAGGACCCACATCCGTACTGGCCATTTACTGCAAAAAATTGAATACGAAGGAGAGGACATATTATGCAAAGGATGCGGTATGATTGGACATACTCTCTCACAATGCCCGAAACACCAACGCCACACACACTCACTCAAGCTATGAATCCTCCCCCAAGCACTGACAGTAGCTCAGAACAATCAAATGAAAAGAAACAAATTAACGAAGGATGGAAGACAGTTGCATTCAATAAAAGAAAGGACGACAAAGACTGGGCTATCACACTACCCAAACCGGAAACCATTCTAGCTCGCAAGACATGGCTGATCTGCCCGAAACCAGTGAAGGTATAAACGTTAAAAATTTTAACGCAGATACAGGTAAGTACTTCGACCAAAAAAAATTTTAAATACGTTGAAAAGGGTCGACAATCGTTTTCCCAACCAATCCTAACCCCTTCTCTATATCCCAAAAAGATTAACTCCCAAGAGATTGCTCCAAACCACTCCAAGAATAGCTTCAGTATCCTCCAAAAGAAAGGAACCCCCTCAACTACCCTAGAAAGTTACGAAAATACCCCTTCCCATATGGAAATTCCCACTTTGCCCCCTATATTCTAAGTCTACTCAAGTCTCCTCTGTCCCACTACCTATTTCGGCGCACCCTACTAACAATGTAGGGGTCCATAAATTATCAAATCCTACTTCAAATGACCCCTCAATTCCAAATGGGCCACTATCCAAGACCGACGTGGACACTCTTACATCCACTCATGCAATAAACCAAATTTTATCTTTTGCTCCATCTTTACACGTGGATTCTAAAACAAAGAAAAAAAACTACTCTTTTAGGAATTGCCTTCTTCAAATCCGCTTGGGACCACAAAATATTCCAATAATACTATACCCCACACCCAGGAAGACACATATATTATATTAAATAGGGATATTTACTCCACCAACACACACAATAAATCTACTACTTCCTCAGACAACAATGCCAAGAAGGCCTCGACGCTCAAACTAACAATCTTCAAAACTCGTCCTTCAACACAACCATGAACCCCAACTTCACTCAAATCAATCTTCCTCCAATCCAACTTTACCCAGTGTCGGGCCTTTCGTTGGGATCAATCCCGATCTATTCCACTCCAGTTGCACCACTGAACCCGAATCCATCATCGTGGGTAGAAATGACACTCTAAGGCCAATCCCTTATGATGAATGCCCAGATGAAGGACAAGGAAGTGATGCTCATCATACACAGCCCAGAGCTTCTAGCACATCTAGCCTCAGAAGAAATATGCAGGGCGATGGATCTGTACAATTGATATGTATAGATGTCGACTGTAATGCAACCTCCGTTGTAATTTCCAGTTTCGTCACTTCCTTTCTTCTACATTCCAACTTGGGAGATACCGACACCTACCGTTTCTCAACAAGCAACTACTCCGATAGTGTTGGCCACTCCTCATCACTTTCCAAATCTCCAAGACATAGACCCACTATATCATCATTGGTAGATCAACAACGAAGTCCAGGAGGAGGGTACTCCAGAGCTGAATCTAGCGGGAGGGCTGATAAAGAGTCCTCGCTCAATGCTTCCCAACAACCTAGCATCGTCCTCTCAGGTACCCAGCAATGCTAACTTAGTTCCTCTATGACCAATAAGTACCACAACCCAAGAAATAGAGGAGACCTTAGAATTAATGAGGGAAACCAGAATGGAAATAGTTATTTTAAAGGAAATAAAAGTTATGCTATTCAACAAAAAATACACAAATAAGTTCATCCTTATATGCCCCCAGAACCTGATCAAAAGCTCTCTAGACATACTTCACCCGTTCAATAGGCAAATAGAGAATTATGTTCTAGTGATGAAACCAACAATGCTAAATCAAAATATCCCCTTGAACAAATCCTCAAAGGAAGTTCAGTTGATAAATCCTCCCCAAATGAACAGATCAATGAACATAATAGTATGAAATTGTAGGGGGCCAATGGTCCAGACTTTAGAAGAAGTTTTAGGTCTCTAGTAACTGGCATAAGCCGCCTCTTGTAGCCCTTTTAGAAACTAAAATACAAGACCACCTAGTCCTCCTAAATAACTGCCCTTTTAATAGAGTAATAGAAGTACCAGTTGTAGGTAATGCTGGGGGTCTTGATGTTCTCTGGGATGACTCCCTTCTGGAACTCTCTGATATTGCTACCACTGCTCAGGAGATCCATGCAATGGTGAATGTAAGATCTTTAAACGATATTTGGCTCTTTAGTAGTATCTACGCTAGTACGTATAGATGCAAAAGGAAAACCTTATGGAAAAACTTAAAAAATATCAAAGATAACTATTTTGGTAAGTGGTTATTAGGTGGGGACTTCAACGATCTCCTCCACAACTCGGAGAAAAGAGGAGGTAAAAAACTCAACCATTTGTGTACTGCTGACTTTTTGAATATGGTTAACCATTATGCTCTAATCGACGTGGGCTTTAAATAAAATAGATATACTTGGTTGAACAAACGATTCAAACAAAAATGCTCTAATATTTGAACGTCTTGATAGATTTTTTGTGAATCATGACCGGTTATTTAAATATCCAAATGTACACGTTAGACACTTAGCACACACTCACTCGGACCACTTTCCTCTCCTACTACAACTCTATAACGATAACCCAGCACTTCGGAGGAAAATGTTCAAATTTGAGACTATGTGGACATCTCATCCGGAGTTCCCAAATTTAATTAATAATGCATGGAACAATAATACTACTCTTTCCCATGTAATCTCAGATTTTAAAAGCAAAGCCACTATTTAGGCAAGTCAAAATTTAGGGAATATTTTTCGCAAAAAAAGGACTATTCTTAGTCGCTTTCAAGGAATCCAAATATCCCCTAATTACTATAGCAGTTACTTCCTTCAAAATTTTAAGAAGCATCTAATTGAGTATTTCAACAAATTCTCAACATGGAGGAAGATTACTAGAAATTAAAATCTCGTATAAACTAGCTAAACAACGGTGATGCAAATACTAAATTTTTTCACACTATTGTTCTCATCAGACGTCATAAAAACTACATTGTAAGCCTTATTTTAGAAGACAACTCTGAAATCCATGTCCAGATGGAAATCATGAACCATACAAAAAAGTACTTTCAATCTCTATTCTTTACCAGCCATCAAATATCGCATATCCTTCCAATTCCTCGGAGTAAAGTTAGTCTTTCCTCCAATGATAATACGGATTTGGAAAGAAGCCCTACTGACATAGAGATTAAAAATACAATCTTTTCATAGCAACCTTACAAAGCCCCGGGACCAAACGGGCTCCAGCCTTTCTTTTCCAAAATTATTGGAATATTGTGGACCCTCCATTCTAAACTTCTGCAAAGAAGTCTTCAGTTCGGGAACTATCCCCGAGGAACTAAACAAAACAAACATTTTTCTTATTCCTAAATGTCATAATCCAAATTCTCTAAAACAATTTTGGCCCATAAGTTTGTGCAACGCCTCTTACAAAAAAATTACAAAAATTATTGCAAAATGTTTGCGTCGTTTCATAAAAAAAATTATTGGTCCGTGCCAAACAAGCTTCCTCCAGCATAGACAAGTTGCGGACAATGCCATTATAGTCCAAGAAATGGTCAGACACTTAAAAAAATGAAAGGGAAAAAAGGGAGTTTTATCATGAAAACTAATTTAGAAAAAGCTTTTGATAAAATTGAATGGTCTTTTGTGAAACATACCTTAGAATACTTTAATTTTCCTCAAAAAACCATCAAGCTCATCATGCCATACATTACTAATAGCTCAATAACTATTCTCGTAAATGGCACTAGAACTGACTACTTCAGCCCTTCAAGGGGTCTACGTCAAGGGGACCCAATATATCTGTACATCTTTATTTTATGTATGGAAGTCCTTTCCCATAATATTAACCAGCAGGTAGAGTCTGGCAGGTAGTCCCCCAATAAGAATATCTAGGAATGAGCCCGACCTATCCCAATTATTCTTTGTCGATGACCTAATCCTTATGTCCAAAATGGAAAATAAAAGTTGTGTTTGTATTGATGATACCTTGAATAATTTCTGTAACTAGTCCTGGCAATCCATTAATAAGCTGAAATCAAAAATATTTTTTTCTAATAACTGTTCCTCTGATTCAGCTACTAAAATCTCTGCTTTTTTCAACATTAAACATGTCAAAGTTTTGAAAAATACTTAGGCCTCCCTATTTTTGACAGCAAGCCTTTAAATCAAAATCTTAATTTTATTTTAGACAACTTGAATAAAAAATTATCGGGTTGGAAAATGCATTGTCTTAACTTATCAGGGAGAACTACCTTGGCGAAATCCTGCCTTAATAACATCCCGACTCATGTTATGACCTTCATTAAGATCCCTAAGTAAATCATAAAAAATAGATCAAATCCAACAAAATTTTATTTGGGGAACTACTGCGGAGAAGAAGAAGCTCTATATGGTTAACTGGAAAACCATAACACTACCCAAAAACCTTGGAGGGCTGGGAATCCAATGTAGCAATCTCAAAAACCTTGCCCTCCTAACTAAGTTGGCTTGGAGGACCTTCAATGGAAACCAGTCTCTTTGGTCGAAGGTCCTTCGTAGTAAATATGACCAAAAAAATAGTGATGGTAAATGGGGTATTCCTACTGCTTTTAGCAGAAGCACTTGGAGAAATATTATAGTAGGGTGGAAAATATGTAGAAAAAAATTGAGATAGGAGCTTGGCGATGGTAGAAAAATCAATTTTTGGAAAGATGGATGGGTGCCTAATTGCAATATCCTTGATGAGATCCTCTACACCCCGTTCTCAAAAGAGGATGAACAAATCACTGTTAAAGATATAATCCATAATAATGACTAAAACTTCGATCTCATAAGCTATGATATCCCTCGGGATATCAAATGCTTGATCATAAAGACGCTGATACCCTCCAACAATGCCACTCAAGATAGGCTTATTTGGGCCACCACTGATAATGGGTCATGCCCTACGAAATCTTCTTATGACCATCTAGCTTCACTTATGGAAAGTAATGTACAAATGGTTAGAAATTTTAACTGTATTTGGGACTTAAAATACCCAAATAAGATCAAATTCTTCATTTGGTTAAGCTACCATCAAAGGATACCTACCAAATCATACCATCACCATTTAGAAATTACTGATGACCCTCTCCCCGCCACATGCCTGTGCCGGGAAACCATTAAGCATATCTTCTTGGAATGTAGTTTGGTTAGGAAATTTTTGGATAGTGTCAATATGGGAACTCAAACCTCAACATTTTTACCTCTAGCAGAAACACACTAGTTGGACATTTTCAGAAAAGTCAACATAATATTACCTAACAAACATATCTCTTGGCCAAACCTATTCCCTATTATACTTTGACATGTATGGCTTAATAGAAACTATAATCTTTTTAACAACTCTAACCAGGATATCTCCATGAAACTTCCATTTGCTCATGACATTGAATTCATTTTTTTAACTACCAAAGAGAACTTTGGTCAAAAAAAATTATTCCAAAGGTGATCTGGAAGACTCCGCATACGGGTATAAAGCTCAATATAGATGGATCCTTCCATCACAAAAATAAAATGGATGGTGCTGGGAGCTTACTAAGAAACATAGAAGGAGATTGGTTGATAGGATTTAGTGCCTCCATCAACATCTCTTCAGCGTTTGAAGCGGAGACAACAACCCTCATCTTGGCTCTTCGACTGGTTCTGAAATTACAACTTAAAAATATCACTGTGGCAACTGACACAATACACCTATATAATGCTCTACTCAATATAACTACACAGGATACTAACTTAATCTGTATTTGCAGGGATCTTCTATTGCAGGTGGGGAGCACAATGGTGATCCATGAGTAACGAAGTACAAATGCAGTTGCGAACTTGCTAGCCAACGAAGGAAATAAGTTAGTTGATGACTGTAGATGGAAGGAATGGGTAGTTCCGCCTATGTTTGTTTGGAAGCAGTTTAAAGTAGACAAGGAAGGAACTTATTTTGTATGTAATATATCTAATGATGCATGTAATATAAGGCACTCTATGGCTGGTACTATGGACAACTCTAATTATGTCTTAACTAGTATCGATAGGTTTGTTCCTCAGGCTAGCCTTGGGACGCACGGTTGTATAAATTCCCCTGTTTAATATATGCTAATATAAATCTCTATTATTACCAAAAAAAATGGTTATAAAAGAAAAAAAAGCGTGACAATATTTATAGAGAGTCCTCGCAACATATTTTGGTTTCGACTTTGGACTTTTCTTTTCTGACCTCTCTAAATTTTGTATGCTCATGGATGGACAATACCTGCTCGAAGTTGATTTATCCTTTGACTAATTTCATGAAGTACCATCTACTTGATTTCATAGAGTACCTGCTACCTAATTTCATAGAGTACGTGCTACCTTTCCAGTACAGGTACGGGAGACTTTGTCCATCTAAAATTTGGATAAATGAGAAGAAATACCTAACATTTTTGCTTTTGCTGAGATTTGAACCTGAAAAATTATAGTTTTCAACTCACTTCAATGACCTCTCGTCTTCACCAAATAACCACGGTGTCTGGACTAGGTTGTCTGCACCTTGACTAATTTCAAGGGGTACCTGCTATTAGGGGTGTGCATCGGTTAGTTCGATTCTATTTTATACATTATCGGTTTGATTTATCTATTTTCGGTTTTTAAATATGCTAAACCAATAACCAATCCAATTAGATATTTTTTATCGGTTTTCGGTTTATCGGTTTTTAGTCCTTAACGATTTGGTTTTCGGTTTAACCGATAAGAAAATACTCATAAAATAGAAATAGTAGAACTAACATTAAAAAAATCAAATCTTAGTTGCAATAAAAAATCCTACATAATGTGTTTTAATTTACAAGAACCTTCAAGTTTGAACTAAATGTTGTTAGGAGAAATTAAGAGTTTGTATAATTGAAATAATATGTTTGTAAATTTGTAGAAATTAAAGAGAAATTAAGAGAAAAATATAATAAGTTATATATATATATATATATTTATATTGGGTTATCGGTTTGCCCAATAACCCAATAAGAAAAAATCGAACCGAACCAATAACCCAATAATTTTTTTATAAAACCATTAAAAAACCGTTAACCCAATAACCCAATAACAATAAACCAATAACATTTTTATCGATTTGATTTATCGATCGGTTCAGTTTTTGCACACCCCTACCAGCTATCTCCCACCAACACAGGTACCACATGAAGTCATAATTACTGTTTTGCCCCTTTTCGGTTTTGAAGGGTTGAAAATATTTATTTTGAATTTTTAAACTATTTTGAAACTTTAAAGAAAATTTTAAAACAATCTAAGAAATTACAGAGTCGCCACTTAATTTATTTGAAAAGAAATTAAGGAAAACTTTAAAATAAAATCCTAAGTCTCAAAATAGAAAACGACTTAGGCTTTTAAGAAAATTTCGGGTAACAGGTTCCTATTAACATTTTAGGAAGGTTTTTAAGACACCTAAAACGTACGCTAACTTGCGATTATCCAGACTATTTTAAAACCACTTTGACTAAAATCGGAAAAAGAGAAGTTGATTTTTGAAAAGAAAGTGATTAAGAAAATATTTTTTGAGGTTTATGCAAAATCAATTTTTTAACGACTTAATAGGATATTTAACTAGGACTAAAAATAGTACTAACAACTAGCACGTAAAAGGAGAAGGGGAAAACTAAAACACTTAGGCCATTTGTCCCAAATCAATAAACCTTTCCTAAGCTAATTTGGGCTTTCGGCCCATCATCACCTGTCCTAATCTAAATATTGGAATTTCGGCGCACAACCTGCTTCACCTATATTAATTTACAAATTTAGCTTCGAGTCCCAAATGAATTAATGAATAGATAAATAAGTAAATTAATAAAGAATGAGTCAATAATAAAAATTGAGACTTTTCAAATCTCTTAGTAACCTCAGCAATAGGTTTTGTAATACCCCAAAAATCCAAACCAATGCTAAAGTCATGTTTCAAGATCAGGCATAGTACATTATGGTTCTTTGGTAGTTTTATGAATTAGTTTGATGTATATTAAGGTCCCAAATAACTCCCATATATTTGATGAATCAAAATATCCCATACCGAGTGAGGTTTCGATAATAATGTTGCTTTAGTCAATTTCAAATGAGCATAACTTTTTCTCAACCCATAATTTTCCATATCAAGACCCACCAAGTTCTAGGAAATTGAATTAGCTTTCCAACGATATAAATTTCGCCCAAATCCGATATCCGGATGAGAAGTTATGACACTTTTAGTGAAACAGTATGTCAAATTGAGCAGAACCGCATTGCGGTGGAAGGACAAATGGCATTCGTCAATTTTTAGAGAATCATTGCAATAGTACCACATTGTGGTGAAGTTGCAGTTCCCAATTTGCATTTTCTAGTGTGTTACCACGATAAGCGGTGTGTCGCGCCAGAGTGCCATTTCACAATTGTCACTTTTCAGTGAGGCTCCGCGATACCTATACGTCGCGCCAAAGTGCATTTTTGCACTCGTCCATGGACTACGCTAGACGACAAATTCTAGTGGCTCACCGCGATGGCAGCTCATCGCGGTGATGACCAAAATTAGGATTTTCAGTAACGAAAATTTAATTCTTTCTAGGGGAAATTGGATCTTTTTCCATGACCCTAATCAGTCCTAAACACGAGATTTATTCCCTAATAACCTAATTAGTCATTATTTTATTCAAATTCTCTTAAATCAACAATATTCTCTCTCAAATAGCAAACCCTAAAATTCAAGAATCAAGTTCAATTCTCAAGAAATTTTCTAAAACTTCAAGAATCCAATTACCCAGGTATGTTAGGTGTTCATCCTTGGGTTTTCTTTCACCCTTGGAGTTCAAGAACCTTTTTTTCAAACTACAAGTTTTCATATTCATGATTTACATGCTTGAATTAGTTTGTGTTCATGTATGTATTGTTAGATGAGTTTTAATTTAGGATTTATCACATGTTTCATGTAAACCAATTAGCATGTATGTTGAGTTGAGTGAATTCTTATGTTAAAACCCTTGAGATTTGTAAGTTGAATGTTGTAGCCATGATTTTTACATGTGTTCATTTTTATGTGAAATAGTCATGCTCCCCAAGTGTTTGATAAGATACCTCAATGAATGAATTGTGACTAAGTGACCAGCTATTATGCTGTCAAGTTTGTGCTATGTTTTACTGCTTACGCTATCGAGTCTTGGGGTATTCAATACCTAAAATTTAGTTGTTTACTTAGATCAGAGTAGTTACAGAATAGTCTCAGTAAGGTCAAGAAAGTGGTATTTAGTCAGTCTTCATAATTAGCGAGAGTTCAGTCAAGCCAGTCCAGAAATGATCAGTTCCAGTATCGTTTCAGTTGGGAGTATGATTCAGCATCGAGCGAACCCAGGGATGGGGGCATTTCTTTCATCCTAGGGTATGAACCCTACTAGAAATCCCTGAGTTACAGAACTACATAGTCAACGTAGGGTAAGTTGTCCTTCTGCCAGACTAGGGTTGACGCAATCACATATATATTTTATGAGTCTTCTTGCCAGACTAGGGTTGACACAGCCTTGTTAGTATCCCGTGGCAAGGTTCTAACACCCTTCCAACTGGGGTCACAGGTTTGACCCCAAATCAGTTTACATCAGGGTATGTCAGTTAAATGAACACTCCCACAGTCTCAGTTTTAGTCTTCAGTATAGAACTCGTCTAGTTCTATAGAACCATGGCTGTCAGATATCAGTTATTCTGCCAAAAAAACTCAGTACTCAATTATAGTATAATCTTAGATACATGACATGTATATATTTATATGAACAGTATTACGTACTCAGTGTTTACCGCAGTTTGAGTTCCCTATGTACTCTTATTCAATTACTGTTCATGCATATGAGCCCATACATATTAGCCTCACCTCATCTAGCATACCAGTACATTGTACTTACTGACACATACTCTCTCTTTGCGCTATAATGTCTCATGTCGTAGGTTCGGACACTCAGGTTCCTAACCGTACTTAGCAGCTCAGGCTATCAGTAGCAGTTATAGTGGTGAGTCCTCATATTTCAAGGACAGAGCTTATTTATTTTAGTAGTTATTTTAGTCAGAGTTAGTTGGTGGGTTTGTCCCATCAACTCCATAATCCAACAGTTAGAGGTTTTTAGACTAGCTTAGGCTGCATTTGTTTTTTTTTAAGATTCAAAAGTCTGAATCTGAATGCACATATGAATGATTAAAATGTTGTCTCTAGATCTGAAAACTGAATGATTAAGACTGTTTATTTTTCAACATTTGAATGTGCAAAAAAAACTATTTGTATATATAATAAAATAAAAATACAATTCAAATAAAAAATTAATTATATATTATAAAAGTATGTAATTTAATACAACAAAATTATTATTTGATTGAGAAAAAATATTTATGTTTGTTAGTGATAGTGGAGATGGTTTATAATGGTGGTTGCGGTAACGATGATTGATGTTAGTGATAAATAATGTTGGTGGTGATAGTTGTGATGGTTTGTATTGTAGTGATTGTTATGATGGTAACGATTGATGGTGGTGGTGGTAGTTGTGATGTGACATTGCTTGATGTTAGTAGTTTGAGGTATTGATTGTGTTGGCTGAAATATGAATGCATGATGGTTGATGGTGTGTTAGTGCTAGTTGGATATGTTGTTTGTTGGGATAGTGGAGATGGTTGTTAGTAGAGATAAATTATAGAGATGATACTGGTTAAAGTGGTGGTAGAGGTGGCGTTACTAGAGACAATGGTAGTGACGGTTAAAGAATATCTCAAGGTTGTGATATATTAGTGGTAGTTAGTGGTGGTGCTGGTTGTGATAGATGAGTTGGTCAGTAGAAGAAATTGTCTAGTAGTGGTTGATGATGGTGGTGTTGTCGAAGGCACTGGTAGCGGTGAATATAATAGAATAATATAGGTAGTAGGTATGGTAATGGTTGGCAATAGTGGTTGGTAGCGATATTTGTTGTTGTTGGTAGTTGTGATGGCGGAGGTGGTTGGTGGTGGTTGACAATGGTAGGGGTGGTAGAGATGGTTAGTAGTGGTGATTGCTAATTATGAATAGAGTGGTGAATATTATAAAACACCAGAATATCTCTTCAGACCTATTAAGACTTGGTTCTAGATCTGAATGATTAAGACTTATTCAGACCTATTAAGAGCTAAATATTAATAAAAACAAATACACTTAATGGTCTGAAGTCTGAACCATTCAGATTCAGACCTCCATTAAGTGCACACAAATAAAGCCTTAGTCGGTTATTCAGTTTTCAGATGTTATCCTCAGTATACTCAGTTATTATTACAGTATTTTGAGAACCTTATGGCATTTTTTTAGATTTCTTCCGCATATGTTTACATGATTAGTATTCAGTGCTCACAACAGGTACCAGTCATGGGTTAGCTTGTGACCCCTTCGAGGTCGTAAGCACTGTGTGACATCCAGGGTATAGTCTCGAGGCATTACAAATTTGGTATCAGAGCCTAAGGTTCTACAGTGTCCTAGGGAGTTTGAAATTCGCATTGAGTAGAGTCTTACGCATGGGTGTGTAGCGTACCACACTTATGGATAAGAGGCTACGAGGCGTTTATGAAAAGTTTCCCATCTTTTAGTGTTCATACCGTGCAAATGAGCATTATCTCATGTTAAACTCTCTGTCTAATCCAACTTTCTCTTTTATTTATAGAACATGCCTCCCAAAAAGACCAACAGAAGAAGAATTGGGAACCAGCCAGCACCTCCGCCCGTTTAGGAAGATCCCCTGAATGAGCATGTTTCTAACGTAGAATTTTGAGAAGCCTTCACCACTCTATCCCATTCTGTGGAAGCTCAGAATGATCGACCAACTGCTGTTCAGGCTAACCCAACGGCCAATACTGCTGCAGCTAGAATTCGGGAATTCACCCGAATGAACTCTCCTTCATTTTTAGGGTCTAAGTCTGAGGAGGACTCACAAGAATTCTTAGACATGGTACAAAAGGTAATGGATATCATGGGGTAAACCACTAGTGAGAGTGTTGAGTTAGCAGCCTATCAGTGGCGGGATGTGGCTCATATATGGTTTAAGCAGTGAAAGGTAGAAAGGGGCACAGATATAGGGCCTATAGAATAGGAAGAGTTTGCTACTACTTTCTTAGATAGGTTCTTTCCGTTGGAATTGAGGGAAGCCAAGGTTTTAGAGTTCATCAACCTGAAGCAATGCAGCATGAGTGTGAAAGAGTATTCCCTCAAGTTTACTCATTTGGCCTGATATTCTCCTTATGTGGTAGCTGATAACAGATCTAAGATGAGTAAGTTTGTGTCTGGTGTGTCTGACAGTATGGTCAAGGAGTGTAGGACCGCAATTCTAATTAAGGAGATGGACTTATCTAGGTTGATGGTCCATACTCAATAGATTGAAGAATAGAAGACTGAGAAGAAAGAGAGGGAAAATAAGAGGGCCAGAACAGGTAGCTTCAACTTCACTCAACCTAAGTTAGAGGGTGGTAATCATCCTCAGTTCCGCCTAAAGTCTTCAATCCCGGCTTTTTCCTCAGCCAGTGCTCTAGTGCCTAAGTTCAAAAATTGTATTAAGGATAGGGTGTTAGGCTCTAAATCTCAAGGTAGTGTGAACAGTGCCCGAACCAATCCTCTTAGTTAAAAGTGTGGCAGAAACCATCAGGGTGTTTGCAAGGCTGGTAGATACATATGTTTCAGGTGTGGTAAGACAGGTCATAGAATTAGAGAGTGTCCTCAGGTGGGTTTACAGAGTCAGCATAATCATCCCCCAGCTCAGTCCGGTTGTCTGTCTCAGTAGGGTAACCCTTCTATGCCACCAGTGGGAAACGCCCAAATAGACTTTATGCACTTCAGTCCTGACAGGATTAGAAAAGTTCTCTTGATATGGTCACTGGTACGTTACAAGTCTATTATTTACATTTTTATGCTTTGCTAGATCCAGGAGCTTCTTTGTCCTTTGTAAATCCTTATATAGCTGTTGACTTCAGAGTCAATCCCAAAATCCTAGTAGAGCCCTTCTCAGTCTCTAACCCAGTGGGTAAGTCTATCATAGCCCAGCGGGTATATAGGAACTGTCCGATTATGGTGTCTCAAAAAGTTACTTCAACAGACCTTGTATAATTAGAGTTGACAGGTTTTGACATCATTCTTGGCATGGATTGGCTCTATTTGTGCTATGCTTCAGTTGATTGTAGAAACAGAGTTTTCTATTTTTAGTTCTCGAATGAACCTGTCCTAGAATGGAGGGGTAGTACTTCAGCACTTAGGTGTCAACTTGTTTCATACCTTAGAGTGAGGAAAATAATATCTAAGGGGCGTGTCTATCATCTTGTGCGAGTCAAGGACTCTAGTTCTGAGACCTTTAATCTTGAGTCAGTTCTAGTAGCAAGTGAATTTCTAGATGTGTTTCCTAAAGATCTTTCTAGAGTTCCTCCGAAAGGGAAATTGACTTCGGAATGGACCTTCTTCCTGATACTCAACCCTTTTCTATCTCGCCATATAGAATGGATCCAACTGAACTTAAAGAGTTGAAGGAACAGTTGAATGATCTCTAGATAAGGGATTCATCAGGCCCAGTGTTTCCTCGTGGGGCATACCAGTTTTATTCATGCAAAAGAAAGACGGTTCTCTTAGAATGTGTATTAACTACCGTCAGTTGAGCAAAGTCACAGTCAAGAATAAGTATCCACTTCCAAGAATTTACGACTTGTTTGACCAACTTTAGGGTGCCAGTTACTTCTCTAAGATAGACCTCTGATCTGTCTATCATCATCTCAGAGTCAGAGAATGTGACATTCCGAAAATAGCTTTCAGAACTTGATATGGTCACTTCGAATTCCTAGTCATGTCATTTGGTCTTACCAATGCCCCAGAAGCTTTCATGGACTTGATGAACCGAGAGTTCAAGTAGTACTTCGATATTTTCGTCATAGTTTTCATTGATGAACTTCTTGTCTACTCCCAAAATGAAAGTGATCATGCAGATAACCTCTGGATAGTATTGCAGACTCTTAGAGCCCATCAGTTGTTCGCCAAATTCAGTAAGTGCAAATTTTGGCTAAAGTCAGTAGCTTTCCTTGATAATATTATTTTCAGTGATGGCATTAGAGTTGATCCTCAAAATATCAAAGTAGTGAGAAACTACCCAGACCCATCTCTCCAACAGATATCAGGAGTTTTTTGGGTTTGGCTGGCTATTACCGATGGTTTGTTGAAGGATTTTTTTCTATTCCATCCCCTATGTCGAGATTGACTCAGAAAAAAGTTAAGTTCCAATGGTCAGATTCTTGTGAGAAGAGTTTTCAGGAGTTGAAGACTCGACTCACTACATCCCCAATTTTGACTTTACCAAATGGTTAAGATGGTTTTGTTGTGTATTGTGATGCTTTCAGAGTTGGTTTGGGGTGTGTTTTGATACAGGAGGTAAGGTTGTGGCCTACACCTCTGGAAAACTTAAGCCCCATAAAAAGAATTACCCCACCCATGATATTGAGTTAGCAACTGTTGTGTTTGCCTTAAAGATATGGAGGCACTATTTGTATGGGGTATATGTTGATGTGTTCACAGACCATAAAGCTTGCAGTATGTATTCTGCCAGAAAGACTTGAACCTTCGTCTGAGAAAGTGGTTAGAGTTGTTAAAAGATTATGACTGATAACGCTCAAATTACACTCTTGAATGGGTGTAAGCGATCGTTGTCAATATAAAATCCAACTAGGTTGGGGTCGAATCCCACAGGGAATAAGGTGTGAACTTAAGTTGTTTATGATATAATTTACTGATAGTTTACTGTTTCCTGAAATGGGGGTTTAAGTTTTGCAGATAATTGTTTATCACTTTGAATTTAATGTTTGTAACCAAGATTTTATGAGATAACCAGGATTATGTTCACTAGGGCTTACGGAACATGACAGATTCTACCATTAACTCAAGGTTCTCACGGTGATTAGGATGACAAGCTATCTTTATCGATGATATGCTCAAATGTCTCTCGACCTATTTGAGCGTCTAATTTCCTAATCCTCTCAGACTTAGGGAATCGCAACTCACTACCCAGATTTTACCTCAGGTTAATCAACCTTGTTACAGTGCTGATTATTAAACAAAGCCTTTCCGAGTCCCTGTTGATAATTCACTTCCTACTGTTTATGATTTCTTTCTCAAGCAAACCAAAGTAGGTACGCCTATTGTTTGCAACCAACATACATAAATTCTAATCTCTGAATTACCAAGAAATCCTAACACCTATTGAAACTTGAGTAATTAATTACCACCTTATCATGACCTAACCCTAGATCCCATAATCCAGGTTAAGGGTGTTCAGCCACTCATGATGCAAGAAATTAGCACGCAAATTGAATCCATAATTGAGAAGATTAACTTACAATAATGAAGGAAATCAAAAGTGAACTTGTAATTGAATCACAAAGCAAACACTGAAATATTAGTTTAGAGAGAGAGAGAGAGAGAAAAGTTGTATATTGTCAATATGTCAATGGATGATGGATAAAAATAAAATAAAAATAATGTCCTCCTAAAAACCCTAAAACAAGGTTTTAAATAGTTAACCCTAAATAAGGAAATAAAATTAAAGTTTCTGATTTTCTTCGAATTAGATGACGGCGCCCGTGACAGCCTATCATGATCTTGACGTCCTATCACGGACGTCGTCAACTTCTCTGCAAATTCATCTCCTGCTTCCTAAGGTTGACGCCGATGGTGATGCCCTATCATCATCTTTATGGCGTGTCATGATTGCCGTCACAAAAATTTCCTGCAGCTTTACATCTTCTATTTAAGGTTGACGACATCCGTGATAGCCTATCACCAGGCTGACGGCGTGTCATGGATGTCGTCAGACACACTTGGCTCTCTATTTGCTTCCGATTTCATGCTTTTTGCTTCTTTTATTTGTGGTTCCCCCTCTCCTCTACTTTTTCTGTCAAATCAAAGTAAAATAATAAAAAACGACTAAAGTTGCTCAAGACTTCGCAATTATTTAGAGTTAAAAGCTTCAAATGTGTTAGCATGGGCTCACACATCAACACCCTCAACTTAAACAATTGCTTGTCCTCAAGCAACCATAACATAACTAAGAGTATTCAAAGTATAATTTTGTAGCTAACTATTCAAAGTACAATTTGGTAGCTAACTACTCATATCAGTTCAGAATACATGCACTATCTCCAAGGTCAGTCAAAATAAGAGCAACTGTGTCTATTATTGAAAACACCCATGCAACTCACAGGGATCAAGATATGGCAAAATTCCAGCAATAACAACCCAGCACATACCCAAATCACACTTATCCGAACAAGACAGTGATTAGCAATATACCTAGTGTTCCCTCGCAATAAAGAAATCCTTTTTTCACTCATATCAGAATTTATAAACACAGGGATAAACACAAGACTCACTCTCAGAACAAAGTTCCAACATTTCGCATCAAATTCCATAGGCTTGCCCTTATAGTCAGTACCCAAGTCTTCAGACAGGTCAGTTAGGATCACTATAGGGCTTTTCTTAAGCTTGTAATGTAGGCTAGGGGCTGGTATGATATTCATGGATATTTCATAGTGACTATGCCTCCTTGACACTACATTAAACTCTCAGGGTTTCAACTCTTAACCCTTCTTTTCTTCCCTCTGTTATTGATCATGCATGCTCAAGATGGATGCGGTCTTTTCATTTATCAGATTACCTTTCTATCATTTTTCACACAGTTTTCTCTTTTTTTATTTTGTTTTTTACCGCACCCAACTTTTTATTCATCCTTCTTATTATACCTCTCTTCATACACAGCTTGCATCATGCACCTCTATAATAGCCACCCTCAACTTAGGTTACTTGCCTAAGTTAAGGTGCACAGTGTCCAAGGAGGACCAGGGCCAAGACAGGTTCATTGTGACGTAAACAGAAAGGTGAAAGGGGTTAAAGAAAGAAATAGGTTATTGAGGCTCAAACAGAGATCAAGGGATATTATTCACATTGGGAAGGTCATTTAGGATAAAATGGGCTAACATGTAAAAATGGCCTATGATCATTTCCTAACGCCTATCCTATGACTATGGCACGACTAACAGGGAAAGTTCTAGATTCAATGCTCAACGGGAACTGAGTAAGACCTTACACACACATGGCATACAAGTATCTTGCATATCACTAGTTATCTGATTCATGCACTTTTTTAATACAGGTCATTCATTTGCCATACTAATGCCATAAAAAGATACACAGTGGTCACAATGGATGCAATTCACACAGTACACAATAGATCAGACCACTGGATAGGTACTCAAAAATCACAGAATAAGCTAACTTCCTCAAGTACTTGTACTACTCCTAATTATCTACAGAATATGTTACAACAATAATTTACCCTACACCCTCAACTTAAAATAAAAAATAAGATGCACTAAGGGTTAGGGTATACTTGAAGATAGTCAAGCACGTGGATCTTGGGTCTTTGACCCTTCTGCTGCATCATCTGTTGTCTTCTCCCCATCAGGAGCATCTGGCTTTATGGTGGTTGGAGCCTTGCTAGATGAAGAACCTTCATCCCTATCTCTAATGGTTGCCTCCCATTTCTCAGTATCATCTAGGGACTCCAATCTTACTTTCTTCACCTCCTCCTTCTCAGCCTTTTTTTTTGCCTTTTTTTTTGCTTTTCTTTCTTCCTCACTGTCCGACTCTTCTCTCTTATTCTTGTCCTTTTTTCCCCCTTTTTCTTTTTTTTCTTTGGGGAGTCTGCTGTGAGATCAAGTATAGGAATTTCTTCCTTCAATTCTGCCACAGCCAGACCTGTTGGCATCATAATTTAGTGTTTTTGCAGCACCCCAACATCTTTCTTTACTCTATTCAACACAGCCCTCAATGCAGAAAGATCAGCACCTGTCATCTCCTTTGCCTGGGCATCGAATCTGTTCTCCAAATCTGCAACTCTCGCAGGCAATGTCACAAAAGGCTCTAGTGCAGCCTTGATTCTTTTATCCACAGCAGCAGTGAACTATTTGGTGAAGGTATGTAGTTGTTCCTCGCACCACTTGGCTTGCTTAGCCACCTTCCTGATATCAATTGGCTGAAATACAGAACCTATTGCTGCTGGAGGAACTGGGGGGCTTTCTTCAGTTCAGGCACTGAAGCTTCCTATGCTGAAGAATCCTGTACATCTACATGATGTGCTGCTCCTGCATCTGTAACCGAAGGGTCCGCTGCTACCTCTGTACCCCTGCAAGCCTAAGTCCTAGTTGCACCTCATCAAACCAAATGGGGTTGTGAGTCTTTCGAGCACGAATGTTTTCATCAACTCCTATAATTTTTGGCACCCTAGAAGCTCTGCACAATTCTGTAACAATACAAGAAAAAGGATAAGTAGTGTCGGTCCTTGACATCCTTAGCTTCATCTCATCCACAATGATTTCCCTGAAGTTCAAGGGAAGCTGCTGAACCAAGCTTGCTACCAAAATATCCCGGTCATCGACCAGAATATTATCTCCCTCAATAGGCATTAGCCAGACTCGCACTATGCCCCACCAAAATTTTGCCTCCTGAGTCAACGAGGACTTAAAGATTCTCTTATTTGGGTTTGTCACCCAAGCCGGTTCTCCGTCAGCTATGATGTTGGCAAACCAAGGATGTTGTTTGTCCTTATTATTTATCCAAGCATAAAATGATGGTGTGGTGGCCTGAGGCATGAAGTCGGGGTCATGCAACAATCTGTTGATGGTGCTGACCGAAACATCAACCATTATGCCCCTCACCCGAACTCTATCAAGAAGAGGTTGATCCGCTACTTTATCACCTGGTTTACACATGTTCTCCAACCTAGATTGGTAGTTCACATAGAACTCCCAAACTAGTGCGGGACAAAATGAACCTCCCCTTTGTGTAGTCCGTCCTAAGCCATATTCCTTGAATTTGTTATCCACTTCAGGGTATCTGCTCAACCCTTTCGTGATGATAATCTTTTTTTCTTGGATTGGCCTCTTCGTATTCCTTCTATCAGTTCTTTGCAGCCCAACAATATAGATGTCCTCAGCTCTAGGGGTTTTTCATCTAGCATTGTTCCTCACTTTCGGGTTCTTACACTTGATAAGAGTCCTCCGAGGTGGAGACTCTTCATCATTTTGTTGCTCAGTGGATGGGACCCAAAAGTTGTTCCCTCAGACTTAGATTCTTCAGACTCTTCTTGATCCCCTTTATCAGAGTCAGCATGTTCAGACTCATGCTGTTCAGAATCACCCTTTTCAGACCCCTCTTGCTTAGAAGTTGTAGTCGACTCAGTATCATCAGTTTCCTCCACCTTAATTGGTGGAGTTTTTTTTGGACTTTGCTTTTTTCGCTTTCTGAGCAAGGGTTCCTCTTTTTCATCTTTGGCCGCTTTCTTTGGTTCTATGGGACTCTTTCTTTTTGGTGTCATTTTAAAGTACCTAGAGACATTAGAAGATAATTAGTCAACCCTAAAGATCACAAACACAGGTATATTTATTATTTAAGCTCATTTATGTTTCAGGCCCCAAGTGTGACGATAATTCATGACAAGCTGTCACGACCGTGATAGCTTATCACGGTTGTCGTCAACCTAAGACAAAACCCAAAAAGGTTTTACACTTTCTGATAGCATTCATGATAGACCATCACAATTTTGATATCCCATCACGATTGTTGTCAGCTCTATCCAGAACCAACTTTAATTTTGTCAGCTTTTGACAACATTTTTTATAAGCCGTCACGATGGTGATAGCCTATCATGGATGTATTCACACTTATCAGGACCCACTTTTGACTTTAACTAAATTTTTGGTCCCCATTCTTGCTCAAGATTTACTTGAATTCGAATCGTGAGCTATCTTTTCAACCCTAGCGCTTGTACAGCAAACCCTAGGTGTGTTTTTAGCCACTTTACAAGTTGAACTTAGTTCAAGAATATTGGGGACATTGGTTTATCTTTCATTCATCATACATTATCAGAAAAGAGAAGAGTTAGATTAGAGTATACCTGATGGAGCTGTTAAACTAAAATCACGCACCAAAGGATGAGTGATTTTCTGTTTATTACTTTCTTGGTATGTTTTTGCAAAGGATGGGAAATATTTTAACTAAGGAAAGAAATACTAAAGAAGAATAAGTTACAATCCGTGAGAATTTGAAAAGGTTCTTAACTAGGCTGGGTCGGATCTGCTTAAATTTAGGCCCAGTTTTCAGATTTTAAGGCTCTGGGCTGACGACAATTCGTAATGGCTTGTCATGTTTGTGATAGCCTGTAACGAACGTCGTCACCCTTAGGCAGAGAATTCCCCAAGCCTGATCTAGATGACGACATTTGTGATAGCTTGTCACAATTATGACGGCTTGTCACGGATGTCGTCATGACCTTCCATCTGACCTTTCCAATTTTCCCCCTTCTCTATACTAAATCCTAATTGTAAAAATTAAAAACACTTGTTTAAACATAAAAAACTTTGGGTTGCCACCCAATAGCGCCTGATTTACTGTCGCGGCACGACTTGGTTATCTTGACTACTCAGACTTTGCCAAGACAACCTGTTGATCCCCTTTTTCCATCATCATAGAAGACGTCAACGATTGAGAAGATATTCATATCATTTTTTTTCGACATGGGTTGATGTATTTTGAATTTTGCCTCTTTCTTACCGAGCCTAAATTTAAGCTCATTCAACTCCATGTCGACTATTACTCTTCCTGTTGCTAAGAATGGCCTACCCAAAATAATGGGTACCTCAAAGTCCACATCACAATCCAATACCACAAAATTAGTAGGAAGAATAAAGTCTGCTACTTTTACCAACACATCATGCAAAATTCCAACAGGCCTCTTTATCGACCTATCTGCCATCACCAGTCGCATGTTAGTGGGTGTCGGAGCTTCTAAACCGAGCTTCTTGTATACATCCAGGGGCATCAGATTCACACTGGCACCCAAATCACATAATGCCCTTACAACATCCAGAGACCCAACTTTGCATGGAATAGTGAACGCTCCAGGGTCAGCCTTCTTTTGCACTAAAAATTATGTGGAAACCGCACTGCAATGGTGGAGATTTTTCAACTGTTCACTGCTGACCTTTCTCTTCTTTATGATGATGTCTTTCATGAACTTTGAATAACCTGGCATTTTCTCAAGTGCCTCAAGCAAAGGCACAATAATTGTCAATTGCTTGAGCATTGCCGTGAACTTGCCGAATTTTGCATCATCGACCTTTTTCTTCAATCGTTGAGGAAAGGGAGCTAGTGGTCTAGGGATAGTCTTTAACACCACTTTCTCTTCCTTTTTGTTTTCCTTCTCTGGATCATCAGCAAAACTATCCAGCTTCTCAGACTCTACTGGATTACTTTCTTCGGGTTCATCAACCATTACCTCATCTTCTACATATTTTCCTACAGAAGGGCCATGTAACCTCTTACCACTCTGAGTGGTAATCGCCATACATGAGCCATCATTCCGCGGATTCTGAACCGTATCACTAGGAAAAGTACCACTTTTTATCTGGTTCAGTGTAGCAGAAAGTTGACTCATCTGCTGCTCCAACTACTTAATAGAAGCAGAGTGTGAGCTAACCAACTGACTGGGGGTAGAGAATTCACTTTTCATAGTAGTTACCCCCGAGTTGGTAGCTTCTACTCCTTTCAACAACTTTTCCAACATATCCTCTATGGACATTTTTTATGAGCTAGTTGTTGCAGCATCCTGACTTCCAGGAGGAACATACAAACCACTCCTGTCATTATTGCTTCTCCAATGTCCCTACTCTCTATCCTTGTAATCAGGCTTGTCATAAAAGTTCCGACCTTGGTTCCCTTGGCTATTGCCTCTGAAATCCCCCTGATTACTCACATAGTTTGCCTCTGCATCATCATTCGTAGCCATAGTACCCTGAGATTCCACAGCCTTAACCATTTCGATCTTGCCTGACAGTAAGTTCTTGGTCAGCAAGTCCATCTGTGTCTTTAAGTGGGCCATGTACTGGTCTCGCTCCTCATCCCTTCTGCGCTGCTCCGAAGTCATACCACCAGAAACAATCAAACTAGCCACCACAGAATCCCTAGTGTGCCAAGCCCGACTCTGCTTGGTCATTCTGTTCAGCATGTCTGAAGCATCCAAAAAAGAGAGGTCAATGAATGAACCACCTGCAGCATTGTCTACAATTGGCTTTGTTACAGAGTTAAAAGCTCTGTACAAAGTCTTTATCAAGTGAAGGTCTGTCATGTTATGATTCGGATATTGAGCCAGCTTCTTCTTAAATCTCTCCCAGGTTTCGTGGAATGCTTTAGTTGGAAGCTATCTGAAGTTACTGAGTTCGTCCCTCAGTTGTACCCTCCTGGAGGATGGAAAGAACCATTTTAGCAATGTCTCTTTCAACTGTCTCCATTTGGTTACAGAATTGGGCTCTAGCTTATTTAACCACATTGTTGCCTCTCCAGACCAAGACAATGGAAATAATCTCAACCTGATCGCATTCTGGATCACTCTCGTATTGTCAAAAGATTTTCAAATGGTGATTATGTTCACCAAATGCATGTCTGGATCAGCACCAGGCAAGCCTCCAAACAACCCCTTCAAATTCAGGAGTTGGATCATGGTGCTTGTTATGCTGAATTTTGCACTCGGTGCCAACGGTGGAGGAATGATAGAACCCATTGCACCAGTTCCATCCATTCCTTCATCATCTTCATCAGCCTCATATTGAATAGGTTGTTGACCATACCTTCCTCGGACTGGACGGTTTCTATTGATATTTCGCTGCAATGGTGCAGCAATTTGCTCAGCTCGCCTTGGGTTTTGAGGATTCATCAATTCCTCATCACCTAATTCTTCATCATCAGGGTTCTGGTGACGTACTTGTTGACCCAAATTATGTACATTCACCTGAGCCCTGGCCAAAGTGGCTAGTCTGTTCGCCTCCTGTTGTTCAGCCATTCTTCCTATCAGCTGAGGTTCCGGATTGATTGGTAATAACTGTTCTCCGGAGCTTCTTATTTTTGGCATAAACAATAAAGTACCTACAATAGACAAAAACAACAAATAAACGTAAATCAAGGAAACTTAACTAACAACAAAATAGCGTACACAAACTTTCAGTTTACAATTGTATTCCCCGGCAACGGCGCCATTTTTGATAATTCTCAAATTACACTCTTAAATGGGTGTAAGTGATTGTTGTCAATATAAAACCCAACTAAGTTGGGGTCGAATCCCACAGGGAATAAGGTGTGAACTCAAGTTGTTTACGATATAATTTACTGATAGTTTACTGTTTCTTAAAATGGGGGTTTATGTTTTGCAGATAATTGTTTATCACTTTGAATTTAATGTTTGTAACAAAGATTTTATGAGATAACCAAGATTATGTTCACTAGGGCTTACGAAACACGACAGATGCTACCATTAACTCAAGGTTCTCACGGTGATTAGGATAACAAGCTATTTTTATCGATAATATGCTTAAATGTCTCTCGACCTATTTGAGCGTCTAATTTCCTAATCCTCTCGAACTTAGGGAATCGCAACTCATTGCCCAGATTTAACTTCAGGTTAATCAACCTTGTTACAGCGCTGATTATTAAAAGAAGCCTTTTCGAGTCCCTGTTGATAATTCACTTCCTACTGTTTATGATTTCTTTCTCAAGCAAACCAAATTAGGTACGCCTATTGTTTGCAACCAACAGACATAAATTCTAATCTCTGAATTACCAAGAAATCCTACCACCTATTAAACCTTGAGTAATTAATTACCACCTTATCATGACCTAACCCTAGATCCCATAATCCAGGTTAAGGGTGTTCAGCCACTCATGATGCAAGAAATTAGCACGCAAATTGAATCCATAATTGAGAAGATTAACTTACAATAATGAAGGAAATCAAAAGTGAACTTGTAATTAAAACACAAAGAAAACACTAAAATATTAGTTTAGAGAGAGAGAGAGACAAGTCGTATATTATCAATATGTCAATGGATGATGGATAAAAATAAAATAAAAATAATGTCCTCCTAAAAACCCTAAAACAAGGTTTTAAATAGTTAACCCTAAATAAGGAAATAAAATTAAAGTTTCTGATTTTCTTTGAATTAGATGACAGCACTCGTGATGGACTATCATGATCTTGATGGCCTGTCACGGACGTCGTCAACTTCTCTGCAAATTCATCTCCTGCTGCCTAAGGTTGACGCCGATGGTGACGCCCTATCATCATCTTGATGGCGTGTCATGATTGACTTCACAAAAACTTCTTGCAGCTTTACATCTTCTGTTTAAGGTTGACGGCATTCGTGACAGCCTATCACCAGGCTGACGGCGTGTCATGGATGTCGTCAGCCACACTTGGCTCTCTATTTGCTTCCGATTTCATGCTTTTTGCTTATTTTATTTGTAGTTCCCCCTCTCCTCTACTTTTGCTACCAAATCAAAGTAAAATAATCAAAAATGACTAAAGTTGCTCAAGACTTCATAATTATTTAGAGTTAAAAGCTTTAAATATGTTAGCATGGACTCACACATCAATGACATGAGTGTCTTGTATCACCCAGGAAAGGCCAATATAGTGGTTGATCCTCTCAGTAGATTTTCCATGGGTGGTGTTATTCACGTTGAGGATGGTAAGAAGAAGTTAGTTCAGGAAGTTCATCAGCTTGCCAGGCTAGGTGTTCGTTTGGTTGATTCAACTGAGGGTAGCGTTTGGGTGCAGAATAGGTTGGAATCATCTTTGGTTTCCAAATTAAAAGAAAAGTAGGACAGAGATCCCAGTTTAGTTAAGTTAAAAGAGTCATCCAGAGACCAGAAGGTAGAGATTTTCTCCCAAGGGGGAGATGGGGTGTTGCATTATCAGGGTAGGTTATGTGTGCCATGTGTGGATGGCGTGAGATAGCAGATTCTTGCAGAAGCACATAGTGTGCGTTACTCAATTCATCCAGGGGCCACTAAGATGTATCACGACTTACAGGAAGTCTATTGGTGAAGGGGATGAAGAGAGACATTGTAGAGTTTATGGCTAAGTTCTCTACGTGTCATCAAGTTAAGATTGAGTATAAGAAGCCTATTAGGTCTATGTAGGAGTTCAGTATTACCACATAGAAGTGGGAAGAAGTGAACATGGACTTTGTGATGGATTTGCCTCGTACTCGTCGTCATCATGATTCGATTGCGGTCATTGTAGATAGGATGACCAAATCAGCCCATTTCTTGCCAGTTCATATGTCCTATTCATCTTAGTACAATGCCAGGCTCTATCTTAGAGAGTTGGTTGGGTTGCATGTTGTCCCTTTGTCCATCATTTCAAATAGGGGTACGCAGTTCACCTCTCACTTTTGGAAAGCATTACGAAGGGTCTTGGTACCCAAGTTCACCTCAGTACAGCCTTTCACCCTCATAAACATGGTCAGGCAGACTGGACCATTCAGACTTTAGAAAATATTTTAAGAGTGTGTGTTGTTGACTTTAGGGGCAGTTGGAATGACCACTTGCCTTTGATTGAGTTTGCGTATAATAACAGCTATCGTTCTAGTATTCAGATGGCTCTGTTTAAGGTGCTTTATAGGAGGAGATATAGGTCTCCCATTATTTGGTTTGAGGTAGGCGAGACTGCATTGGCAGGGCCTGATTTAGTATTTGATGCCTTAGAGAATGCACAGTTGATCAGAGAGAGGCTTAAGATAATCCAGAGCCGACAAAAATTGTATGCAGATGTGAGAAGAAAAGATCTCAAGTTTGAGATTGGCGACTTCATGTATTTGAAAATCTTGCCCATGAAGGGAGTGAAGAGATTTGGCAAGTAGGGGAAGCTTAGTCCACGATATGTTGGTCCTAATAGGATTTTGAGTCGTTTCGAAAAGGTAGATTATGAGCTTCAGTTACTTGCAGACTTAGCATCAGTGCACTTAGTGTTTTATGTCTCCTTGCTAAAGAAGTGTATAGGTGACCCATCAGTTGTTGTCCCCTTAGAGGGTGTAGATATTCAAAATGATCTTTCTTTCGAAGAGGTCCCAGTCCAAACCCTCGATCCTCATATTCGTAGACTAAGGAACATAAAAGTTTCCTTGGTCAATGTGTTGTGGTGAATCATTCCGTTGAGGGAGCTACTTGAGAAGAAGAAGCATATTGCGGACCAAGTATCCTCACCTTTTCTCCAAAAACTCATACTCAGATTAAGGTAATAATCTTCTTAGAATTTATCTTTTTCGTGCTCAGTTTCAACTGCATATCATTCTCATGTCAGTCATGCATTCACAAAACCAGTTCAATCATGTGTCATGTTCAGATTCAGTCATATAATCACGTATATTCAACATGTAATCTCAGTCCCTCAGTGCTTCCAGCTTAACCAGTCTCATTCCAGGATGAATGTTCCCAAGGAAGAGATATTGTAATACCCCAAAAATCCAAACCAATGCTAGAGTCATGTTTCAAGCTCACGCATATTACATTATGGTTCTTTGGTAGTTTTATGAGTAAGTTTGATGTATATTAAGGTCCCAAATAACTCCCAGATATTTGATGAATCAAAATATCCCATACCGATTCGGCATTCGATAAGAATGTTGCTTTATCCGACTTCAAATGAGCATAACTTTTGCTCTAATCAGAATTTTCAAGCTCAAGACCCAACAAGTTATAGAAAATTGAATTATTTTTCTAACGAAACCAATTCCACTCAAATCCGATATCCGGGTGAGAAGTTATGGAACTTTTAGTGAACAGTATGTCAAATAAAGCAGAACCATGTCGCGGTGGCAGGCCAAATGGCATTCGTCAGTTTCCAGAGAATCATCGCAATAGTACCACATCATGGTGAAGTTCTAGTTCTGAATTGGCATTTTTCAGTGTGTCACCACGATAAGTGGCGCGTCGCGCTAGAGTGCCATTTCGCAATTGTCACTTTCCAGTTAGGCTCCGCGATACCTCCGCGTCACGCCAAAGTGAATTTTCACACTCGTCCTTGGACTATGCTAGCCGACAAATTCCAACGGCTCATCGTGATGGAACCGCGTCATGGTGATGGCCAAAATTGAGATTTTCAGTGAAGAAAATTTAATTCTTTCCAGGGGAAATTATGTCTTTTTCCATGAACCTAATCAGTCCTAAACATGAGATTTATGTCCTAATAACCTAATTAGTCATTATGTTATTCAAATTCTCTCAAATCAAGAACATTCTCTCTCAAATAGCAAACCCTACCCTTCAAGAATCAAGTTCAATTCTCAAGAAAATTTCCAAGAAACTTCAAGAATCCAATTACCCAGGTATGTTAGGTGTTCATCCTTGGGTTTTCATTCACCCTTGGAGTTCAAGAACCTTTTTAAAAAAATACAAGTTTTCATATTCATGATTTACATGCTTAAATTAGATTGTGTTCATGTATGTATTGTTAGATAGGTGTCAATTTAGGATTTATCACATGTTTCATGTAAACCAATTAGCATGTATATTGAGTTAAGTGAATTCATATGTTAAAACCCTTGAGATTTTCCAGTTGAATGTTGTAGCCATGATGTTTACATTTGTTTATTTTTATGTGAAATAGTCATGCTACCCAAGTGTTTGATAAAATGCCTCAATGAATGAATTGTGACTAAGTGACTAGCCATTATGCTTTCAAGTTTGTGCTATGTTTTACTTATTACGCTATCGAGTCCTGGGGTATTCAATACCCAAAATTTAGTTGTTTACTTAGATCACAATAGTTACAGAATAGTCTCAGTAAGGTCAAGAAAGTGGTATTCATTTAATCTTCACAATCAGCGAGAGTTTAGTCAAGCCAGTCCAGAAATTATCAGTTCCAGAGTTATTTTAGTTGGAGGTAAGATTCAACATCGAGAAAACCCAGGGATAGGGGCATTCCTGTCAGCCTAGGGTATGACCTCTAGTAGCAATCCTTGAGTTACAGAACTATGTAGCCAATGATAACGCTCAAACTACAGCTCTCGTAAGAGTATAAGCGGTCGTTGTCAAATATATAACCCAACTGGGTTGGGTATCGATCCCACAGAGAATAGCCGGTCACTAAGTAAGCAAAGATTATTAGACTTTTGGTGCAAGACTCGTAAAAGGGGGGATTTTGTAGCGTGCAATAATGTAACAAAATAGTAGAGTAAAAATGGAAAATAGCAAAGTAAAAAGGAAAGAATGTTCAGTAAGATGTTTAACCAATGAGAATTGAGAGTTGGGGTTATGTCCACCTTATGAGTTATACGTCTCTATTGGATATGAGTTGTGCGGAATTCATATATGCATGTTCTTATAGAGAATTGTATTCTATGGTAAATCCAGGCGTCTTTCGACCATCAAGGATTATTTCACTTTAACTCTTTCAAGATTAAAGCGTGTCTAACGGTACAAATTCTCCAAGAGGTTAATCCAGTTACGGCACTAACTTTTTAACAGGGGTTGGTGCCCTATTACCTTGACATTATCTCTTTTCCAGACATATAACTTTTCTTTCGAACAAGTTAATGCTATACCAGCGTATTCTATGTGTTTGCAACCACAAGAATTTGCATTAAGATGAAGAGAATAATGATATAAGCAGCATACGTGTCACGAATTCACAAACTCATAGCAATAGATAGTATCTCATAAGGCTTCCATAACCCCAACAGAGAAGTTTAGCTACGCATGAGTGCAACGGAAAACACAATAGACATTATCATCATAAAAATCTCACGTGAATTCCTTGCAAATAGCTTTTCTCTTGTTGTAAAAATTAAAAGTTGAATATATGAAAAATAATGTCAACAATGAATTAATGAAGAAAAAGGAGAAGGATAGAATAGGGATGAGGGTGGTGGAGAATTGTTTTGATGGATGGATGGGAATTATAAAAATCTCCAGCAAAATAGGGTATTTATAACACCCATATCCTATTCCTACTAAGCTACTGCATTACTTATCCTAGTCCTACTAGGTTACTGCATCATTATCCTAATCCTACTAAGTTACTGCTGATCTCCAAAGTCTTTAGAAATGTTGTTTTTGCCCGGGACAGGTTTTCCATGCATCACTTTTAGTCCCTAGGCGTCCAAGCTCTCCTTTCCTTCTTTCGTGAAGCTTCCTTGGGCATCAAGTTATCCATAAAATGCTGAAATCTTCATCATTTATACCTGAAAACTTGCTAATCATGTTTGTTAGCTCACTTACAGGAAAAGGGACTAAAAGTGCATGAATTATATATTTTGTCCTCAAAACTTAGCTAAAATATGGGTAAATTATAGTACTTTAGGCGTGTAAATACGCCTATCATCAAAACCCCACACTTAAAGCTTTGTTCGTCCTCGAACAATATATCATGTCCATATAAACATCTACTTAGGGTTTCACAGTAACAACACAAAATGTTCAACAAGACAGGCACAACAATTATTAACCAAGAGTAGTTTTCTAATCACTTCTAGAAACAATTCAACCTCCAACATAGACTCGTGATGATGGTTAATTCGTATTCAAAAGTCAAGGCACAAAGAATCATACAAGACTACCCAAAACTCATCAACCATGTGTGTCTCACATAAGATATTACCCATAATCACTCACAAGTATTGCATTTTTCAGAACATGGGTATAAGATTATCCTTGCTCTCACTCTCACAAAGAATTCATATGTTGCAACTGATGACCATAAGCTTTCCCTTAGTGTAATGCTCTACTAATATCAGAATGCTAAGCTTAGGATCAAATAGGTCTTTACAGGTTGTAATGTAGGCTAAGGGACGGGTAGGACTATTTTTGCCAGAAATAGTGACTATGTTCCTAAGCGCTTTAATACATCACATTATGCCATTAACACTCTCTTTTAATCAACCCTGCTACCTTTCTTTTATCTACCACCCCTTCTCACCTCTTTTGTTATTCAATAGAATCAACTTTGTATTTTTCTTTTTTTTTTTCATTTCATTTTTCATTCATCATTTTTTTTATAACACACCTCTATAATAGCCATTCTTTTTCATAAGAAATTCAAGTACCAATTCACTTTAAGGCATCACTCTCACCCAATTTCCTTTTATTTTGTCACATGACTTTACAATTTAAAGCGCTTAGGGATTTGGATCAAATTATGGTCTTGAAAAAATGGATAGGCTTACATATGAGGCTGTCAAAGAAAATAGCTAAAGGCTCAAAGGGGGTTAACTAGGATAATGTCCACGGGTAGGTAAAAAGAAGGTAAACAATCACAGGCTGCCAAAGAAATGCCTAAATCATCTCCTAAACTCACACTCTTTATTTCGCTTTACACACACACCAGGCAAGTTCTAGCATCAGTCACAACACAGAATATACTATATCCTCACACACATAAGGCACATGGTCAACTTTATTGGGAGCAGTATAGACTCTTGACCCAACAGATGAATGAATTAAACCACACAATTATCACATAGTGAGTCACATGTAGAGCCTAAATGTCTCAATAGTAATGATTTAGCACAAACTCTTGTTATACTACCATGCCGTCTATCAGAACAATTTCATGCAAAATCTAAAAAATTTAAAATTAAACTAACTAATTATGACTAATTAAAACAAACAAGAACTAGAATAAATGCAAATGCAGACAAAGAAGTATACCATACAAATACCAGCACCCCACACTTAGACGGGACACACTTTCCTCAGTGGAAAATAAATAAGAAAAACCTGATTAGTCGAACTCCTCTTCTATGTCTGGGGTCATACCCCCTGCGTCGGAATCATCATCAGAGTCGTCATCCTCAGAGTTTCCTCAAAATGTACCCCATTTGATCCCAAAAGTGCGTCGAGGTATTTGTAGAGAGAAGGATTTATCTTGCTCTTTTCTTCCGCTTTTCTAACCTTTCTGTGAGGTGGATACTTTTTGTTTTTCTTGTCGTCCTTTTGAGGTCATTCTACCTGAGATCCTAATAGAGTCATGTTAGCTTTATCTCAGAAGATTCAATTGATAAACAAACAGTAATGACACCACCCCACACTTAAGTTGTTGGCACAGACTAATTAAGTGAGTGATGTCGACTACTCAGACTTCATCGTCATACATTTGGGTGATATGTTCCAACAATATGTTCAGCACAGTCATACTTTCATGTCGTCTTAACTATCCTTTCCAACTCTATTTCTTGTAATCTTGATCATACTCTCATGTTTGGATTAATGCACTTTTTTGAACAAGACTACTGCATAGAGATCGTATCAAATTATGGCATAGAAATAATCACAACATCTCATGCTTGTATTCAATCATGATCTTTATCTCGATAAACGAGTCATTCAAACATTCAAGCATTCAATTTTGAAGATTATGCAATTAACTTCACCATGTCGACTCCGCCAAAGTATGACAGTGTGTAACAATCAAATACAAGTCGGAATAAAATTAAGAACACCCACATGTATTGTTTCACTCAACGAGATGTATCACAACAAATCACCAATACTACTTCAAGATTTAACAATTCATTATAGGCGTAGTAGTGTAGTACTTACGGAATATAAAAGAAGAACAAAGAAGTACTTACTTGATTGATGGCCTCAGAAGATGTTCTTGCAAAGTAAAAGAGCAAAAGGAAAATTTTTGAGAGATTTTGGAGAGGTAGGCGGCGCCTAGGGTGATGTTGCAATGTATTTTTATTCTAAGACTAAGGTTATATTTATAGGACAAGCTTGGGTCGGGTTTTGACTCATTTGGAATCGGATTTGGAGACCAAAAGTGACCATAGGCGGCGCCTAATGCTTTGCCTATGCTTGGCATAGGCGACGCCTTTTGCAAAGCATTGTTGAGCATAGACGGCGCCTATGCCATGGCATTGTTAGGCATAGGCAGCGCCTATGCCATGGCACATGAGATTCAGAGACAAAATATTTTTGCATAGGCGGCGTCTATGCTATGGCACACTTAGGCATGGGCGGCGCCTATGCTATGGCACACTAGATTCCGAGAGCTTAGGCCATAGTATAGGCCTTGCCTTGTTCGCTGCCTAGATTTACATAGGCCTTGCCTTGTTCTTTGCCTATATTTTCATAGGCAATGCCCAACCCATAGCCTTTTGCTTCTTCAATCCTAACTTACCACCTTGAACATGCAATTCTTCTAAATCAAGATTTGAACTCAATCTCCTCCTTTACACCTCTTGCACCTACACTTACTCAAAAACAACAAAAACGATTAGAACGATGGGTTGCCTCCCACCAAGCGCCTTAGTTTTGGTCGTGGCTCGACAAAATCTTAAGAAAACAAAACAATTAAAAACGATGGGTTGCCTCCCACCAAGCGCTTGATTTATTGTCGCGGCACGACATAGCTATCTCGATTACTTAGACTTCATCGAGATAGATGGGGCATCATTTTCTGAATGGATTCAGACGACGCTGATGCTTACTTGTAGGCATGCAATCTTCTTCGATATGACTCTTGTGCATACATATCCCAGGAGGGATACCAATTATATCATCAATAGTCCAACCCATAGCTCTCTTGTATCTCTTCAGAGCAGAGATGATATCCTCTACGTGTTGTTCACTTAAATCATCCGTCACACTCACCGAAAGTGTATTTCTACTTCCCAAGCATGCATACCTTAGATAATTGGGGAGCTCTTTTGATTTTAGCATTGGGGGATCTTTAATGGAAGTCTTCGCTGTTGGTGACGGTTGATTCTTAAGATCAAGGTCCGGCTGTTTAGGAGTATGAGAATAGGACCCTATTTCTGTTAGAGCACACATGGTTTCTTCATAACCTTCATCATCCTTATGCTCAACATTCAACAGCACAGCAGACAATGGCTCAACAGTAAGCTGTTTCTCTACAGATAATGCTTTCTTACCCTCATAATGAACATCAGCTATAGAGAATACATTCATATCGCTGGGCTGCTTCATTGTTTTGCATATATCAAAGCGGACCACTTCGTCATTCAACCGAAATAAAAGCTCATTAGCTCTCATGTCAATAAGCACACTTCCTGTTGCAAGGAAAGGACGTCCCAAGATTATGGGAACTTCAGAATCCACCTCGCAATCCAAAATCACAAAGTCTGCAGGAAAAATGAAGGTAGACACCTTCACCAACACATCATTCAAGATACCCACAGGTCGTTTTATCGACCTATCTGCCATCACGAGTCGCATATTGGTTGGAGTAGGGTCGCCCAATCCCAACTTTCTGTGGACGGATAGTGGCATCAAATTGATGCTAGCTCCCAAATCGCACAATGCTTTGGCAAAATTCATAGATCCAACCGTGCAAGGAATAGTGAAAGCACCAGGGTCTGCCTTCTTCTGTACTAAGGACCTTGTGGCGATTGCACTGGAATGATGAATATTATCTGTCGGCTCATAGCTTACTGCCCGCTTCTTTGTCAATAGGTCCTTCATGAATTTAGCATACCCAGGCATTTTTTCCAGCGCCTCAACCAAAGGAACATTAATAGTCAGCTGCTTCAACATAGTCATGAATTTACTAAACCTGGTATCATCAGCTTTCTTCTTCAGTCTCTGCGGAAAAGGTGGTGGTGGAAGGGGAATTGTTTTCTCCACCACTTCCTTTTTATCTTGCTTTTGATTATCAACTTTTTCAGGAGTGTCGTCAGCCTTCTTCTTCAGTCTTTGAGGAAAAGGTGGTGGTGGAAGGGGAATAGTTCTCTCCACCACTTTCTTTTTACCTTGCTTCCAACTATCAATCTTTTCAGGCTGCAGACGTCTAGGGGTGACGTCATGAACACACTCTTCATCTTCTTCGGCCTCTTCACATTCTGCATCAATAACATTATCCTCTATATCATCAACTACCTGCTTGCCTTTAGATGAATTTTCCAACACTTTACCACTTTGGGTAGTAATAGCCATACACGATCCATCATTCCTCGGATTTTGCACTGTGTCGCTAGGTAGTGTTCCAGCTTTTCTTTGATTGAATTGCGCTGAAAGTTGAGTCAATTGCTGCTCCAGCTGTTTTATTAAAGTGGAATGCGAGTCAACCAATTTCTTCATTGAGGACAGATCATTTATTACCTTAGTTACTCCTGTGCTGGTTGCCTCTACTCCTTTCAGCAGCTTAGCCATCATATCTTCCATGGACATATTTCCAGAACCAGATACAGCGGCGTCACGTCTTCCAGGAGGAACATACAAACCACTCCTGTGGTATTGTTTTTCCAACTACCTTGATCACGGTCCTTGTATCCAGATTTATCATAATAGATCCGACCTTGGTTTCCTTGGGCATTGCCTCGAAAACCCCCCTGATTATTCAAGTAGTTCGCTTCTTCCTCATAGTCAGATTCATCTCTTCCCTGTGATACAACGGCCTTAACCTTTTCGGTCTTCCCTGATAATAAGTGCTTGGTAAGAAGATCCATCTGTGTTTTCATGTGAGCCATATCTTGGTCACGTTCTTCTTGTCTATGCCTCTGCTCTGCAGTCAAGCCAACAGATACGGTAGAGCTTGCTACCTCAGAATCCCTGGTATGCCAAGCTCTACTCTGCTTTGTCATACGATCTAGCATATCACTTGCCTGAATAAAAGTGAGGTCCATGAATGATCCACCTGCTGCGTTATCAACCACTGGATTAGTCACCGAGTTGAAAGATCTGTATAATATCTCCATCAAGTGTACATTGGTCATATGATGGTTTGGGCATCTCATAAGCTTCTTCTTGAATCTCTCCCATGTTTTGTAGAGAGCTTTAGTTGGAAGCTGTCAAAAATTGCTGATCTCATCTCTCAACTGCACTCTCTTGGATGGCGGAAAGAATCTTTCTAGGAAAGCGTCTTTTATTTGCCTCTAATTAGTAATAGAATCAGGAGTCAGCCCATTCAACCATAGAGTTGCCTCCCCAGATAGAGACAATGGAAATAAGCACAGCCGAATTGCATTCTGTCCAACTCCTGGATTGTCGAATGACTTACATGTAGAGATTAAGTTGATCAGGTGCATATTCGGATCATCGTCTGCGAGTCCACCAAATAAACCTTTGAGCTGCAATAGCTGAATCATGGTGCTAGTGATATTGAACTTTGCTCCAGGTGCCAAGGGCGGAGGAATAATAGTTCCTGTAGCACCAGCTCCATCCAGATCGTCATCATCATCATCAAAAGGAGCCTGCACAGCTCGGCGGTCAGGTCTCATTCTAGCTTGACGATCTCTCCTATGCATAGGTACCGCCACCTCATCAGTACGCCTAGGATTCAGTAGCTCCTCATCACCCAGGTCCTCATCATCAGGATTTGTTGCCCGACCTGGGTTATCAATATTCTGTTGATGCACTTGAGAAGCTGCCAGTGCAGCTAGTCTAGCCTGCTCCTGTTAAGCATCCCTTCTTGAAATGTCACGTTGCGCCTCCATTCTGCCAATACGATGTGGTTCAGGATTGATAGGTAATAACGATTGACCAGAACTTCGAGTATGGGGTATGCACTGAACAAAACCTGCAGAAAACAAAAACAACAACTAAAAGTAAAGTACGAGAATCTTTGACCAAAGGGTCTAGTAACTATCACAAACATAGTTGACAACTGTATTCCCCGGCAGCGGCGCCAATTTTTGATAACGCTTAAACTACAGCTCTCGTAAGAGTGTAAGCGGTCGTTGTCAAATATATAACCCAACTGGGTTGGGTATCGATCCCACAGAGAATAGCCGGTCACTAAGTAAGCAAAGATTATTAGACTTTTGGTCCAAGTCTCGTTAATGTAACAAAATAGTAGAGTAAAAATGGAAAATAGCAAAGTAAAAAGGAAAGAATGTTCAGTAAGATGTTTAACCAATGAGAATTGAGAGTTGGGGTTATGTCCACCTTATGAGTTATACGTCTCTATTGGCTATGAGTTGTGCGGAATTCATATATGCATGTGCTTATAGAGAATTGTATTCTATGGTAAATCCAGGCGTCTTTCGACCATCAAGGATTATTTCACTTTAACTCTTTCGAGCTTAAAGCGTGTCTAGCGGTACAAATTCTCCAAGAGGTTAATCCAGTTACGGCACTAACTTTTTAACAGGGGTTGGTGCCCTATTACCTTGACATTATCTCTTTTCCAGACATATAACTTTTCTTTCGAACAAGTTAATGCTATACTGGCGTATTCTATATGTTTGCAACCACAAGAATTTGCATTAAGATGAAGAGAATAATGATATAAGCAGCATACGTATCACGAATTCACAAACTCATAGCAATAGATAGTATCTCATAAGGCTTCCATAACCCCAACAGAGAAGTTTAGCTACGCATAAGTGCAACGGAAAACACAATAGACATTATCATCATAAAAATCTCACGTGAATTCCTTGCAAATAGCTTTTCTCTTGTTGTAAAAATTAAAAGTTGAATATATGAAAAATAATGTCAATAATGAATTAATGAAGAAAAAGGAGAAGGATAGAATAGGGATGAGGGTGGTGGAGAATTGTTTTGATGGATGGATGGATGGTGGATGGATGGGAATTATAAAAATCTCCAGCAAAATAGGGTATTTATAACACCCATATCCTATTCCTACTAAGCTACTGCATTACTTATCCTAGTCCTACTAGGTTACTGCATCATTATCCTAATCCTACTAAGTTACTGCTGATCCCCAAAGTCTTTAGAAATGTTGTTTTTGCCCGGGACAGGTTTTTCATGCGTCACTTTTAGTCTCTAGGCATCCAAGCTCTCCTTTCCTTCTTTCGTGAAGCTTACTTGGGCGTCAACTTATCCATAAAATGCTGAAATCTTCATCATTTATACCTGAAAACTTGCTAATCATGTTTGTTAGCTCACTTACAGGAAAAAGGACTAAAAGTGCATGAATTATATATTTTGTCCTCAAAACTTAGCTAAAATATGGGTAAATTATAGTACTTTAGGCGTGTAAATACGGCTATCATCAACCAACGTAGGGTAAGTCGTCCTCCTGCTAGACTAGGGTCGACGCAATCACATATATATTTTATGAGTCTTCCTGCCAGACTAGGGTTGACACAGCAATGTTAATATCCCGTGGCAAGGTGCTAACACCCTTCCAACTGGGGTCATAGGTTGGACCCCAAATTAGTCTACATAGGGTATGTCAGTTAAAGGAGCACTCCCACAGTCTCAGTTTCAGTCTTTAGTATAGAACTCAGTCCAGTTCTACAAAACCATGTTTGTTAGATATCAGTTACTCAATTATCCATTATTTTGCCAACAGAACTCAGTACTCAGTTATAGTATAATCTCAGATACATGACATGTATATATGTATATGCACAGTATTGCGTACGCAGTGTTTACCGCAGTTTCAGTTCCTCATGAATCTTATTCAGTTATTGTTCATGCATATGAGCCCATGCATATTAGCCTCACCTCATCTAGCATACCAGTATATTTTATGTACTGACACATACTCTCTCTTTATGATATGATGTCTTATATCATATGTTCGGATACTCAGGTTCCTGGCCGTACTTACCAGTTTAGGCTATCAGCAGTAGTTGTAATGGTGAGTCCTCAGTTATTTCAGTCAGAGTTAGTTGGGGGTTTTGTCCCATCAACTCCATAATTTGACAGTTGGAGGCTTTTAGACTAGTGTGGTTTGTTATTCGGTTTGCAGATGTTATCCTCAGTGTACTCAGTTATTATTATGGTATTTTGAGAACCTTATGGCATTTTTTAGATTTTTTCCGCATGTGTTTGCATGATTATTATTCAGTGCTCACAACAGGTACTAGTCATGGGTTAACTTGTCACCCCTCCGGGGTCGTAATCACCATATGACGTCCAGGGTATAGTCTCGGGGTGTTACAAACTTGGTATTAGAGCCTAAGGTTCTACAGTGTCCTAGGGAATCTGAAATCCGAGTCAAGTAAAGTCCTGTGCATGCGTGTGTAGCTCACCACACTTATGGTCAAGAGTCTACGAGGCGTTTAGGAAAAGTTACCCATCATTCAGTGTTCATATCGTGTGAATGATCATGATCTAATGTTAAACTCTCTGTCTAATCTAACTTTCCCTTCTATTTACAGAACATGCCTCCCAAAAGACCAATGGAAGAAGAACTGGGAACCAGCCAGGACCTCTGCCCGTTCAGGCAGATCCCCTGAATGAGCATGTTTCTCTCGCAGAATTTTAAGAAACCTTCACCACTCTATCCTATTCTATGGCAGATCTAAATGATCAACCAGCCACTGTTCAGTCCAACCCAGTAGCCAATACTGTTGTAGCTAGAATTTGGGACTTCACCCAAATTAACCCTCCTTTATTTTCAGGGTCTAAGTCTGAGGAGGACCTACAGGAATTCTTGAAATGGTGCAGAAGGTAATGGATATCATGAGGGCAATCGCTAGTGAGAGTGTTGTGTTAGCTACCTATCAGTTGTAGGATGTGGCTCATACATGGTTCAAGTAGTGAAAGGTAGAAAGGGGAGCAGATGCAGGGCCTATAGAAAGGGAAGAGTTTGCTACTGCTTTCTTAGATAGGTTCTTTCCATTGGAATTGAGGAAAGCCAGGGTTTAAGAGTTCATCAACCTAAAGTAGGGCAGCATGAGTGTGAAAGAGTATTCCCTCAAGTTTAATCAGTTGGCCTGATATGCTCCTCATGTGGTAGCTGATAGCAGATCTAAGATGAGTAAGTTCGTGTCTGGTGTGTTAACAGTGTGGTAAAAGAGTGTAGGACTGCAATGCTAATTAAGATGATGAACTTATCCAGGTTGATAGTCCATGCTCAAAAGATTGGGGAACAGAAGACTGAGTAAAAAAAGAAGGAAAATAAGGAGGCCAGAACAGGTAGCTTCAACTTCACTCATCCTAAGTCAGAGGGTGGTAATCGTCCTCATTTTCACCCAAATTCTTTAATCCCATCTTCGTCCTCATCCAGTTCTCCAGTGCCTCAGTTTATACATGGTAATAAGGACAGGGCGTTAGGCTCTAAATCTCAAGGTGGTGTGAACAGTGCCCGAACAGATCCTTTTTGTCAAAAGTGTGGCAGAAACTATCAAGATATTTGTAGGTCTAGTAGCAATGTATGTTTCGGGTGTGGTAAGCCAGGTCATATAATTAGAGAATATCCTCAGGTGTGTTCATATAGTCAGCATAATCGTCCCCTAACACAGTCCAGACGCCTGTCTCAGCAGGGTGCCGCTTTTAGTACAACCAGTGGGCAACGCCCAAACAGACATTTTGAATTTTAGTTCTAATAGGATCAGGAAAGTTCTCCTGATATGGTCACTGGTACATTACGAGTTTATCATTTACATATTTATGCTTTGCTAGATACTGGAACTTCTTTGGCCTTTCTAACTCCTTATATTATTGTTGACTTTGGAGTCAGTCCCAAAATCCTAGCAGAGCCCTTCTTAATCTCTACACCAGTGGGTAAGTATATCATAGCCCGGTGGGTATACAGGAACTATCCGGTTATAGTGTCTCAGAAAGTTACTTCAGAAGACCTTGTAGAATTAGAGATGAGAGATTTTGACATCATTCTCGGCATGGATTGGCTCTATTCGTGCTATGCTTTTGTTGATTGTAGAAATAGAGTTGTCTATTTTCAGTTCCTGAATGAACCTATCCTGAAATGGAGGAGTAGTACTTAAGCACTTAGGGGTCAGCTTGTTTCATATCTTAGAGTGAGGAAAATGATATCCAGGGGTGTGTGTCATATTGTGTGAGTCAAGGACTCTAGTTCCGAGACCCCTAATCTTGAGTCAGTTCTAGTCGTAAGTGAATTTCTATATGTGTTTCCCAAAGATCTTTCTGGAGTTCCTCTCGAAAGGGAAATTGACTTCGGAATAGACCTTCTTCCTGATACTCAGCCTATTTCTATCTCGCCATACAAAATGGCTCCAGTTGAACTTGAAGAGTTGAACGAACCATTGAAGGATCTACTAGATAAGAGATTTATCAGGCCCAGTGTTTCCCCGTGGGGCGCACCAATTCTATTTGTGTGAAAGAAAGATGGTTCTCTCAGAATGTGTATTGACTACTGTCAGTTGAACAAAGTCAAAATCAAGAATAAGTATCCATTTCCCAAAATCGATGACTTGTTTGACAACCTTTAGGGTCCAGTTACTTCTCTAAGATAGAGCTCAGATCAGGCTATCATCAGCTCAGAGTCAAAGAATGTGACATTCTAAAATAGCTTTCAGAACTCGGTATGGTGAGTTTGAATTCCTAGTCATGTCATTTGGTCTTACGAATACCCCAGTAGCTTTCATGGACTTGATGAACTGAGTGTTCAAGTAGTACTTTGACATGTTCGTCATAGTTTTTATTAATGACATTCTTGTCTACTCCCGAAACAAAAGAGATCATGCAGACCACCTCAGGATAGTATTGCAGACTCTTAGAGCCCATTAGTTATTCGCCAAATTCAGTAAGTGTGAATTTTGGCTAAGGTCAGTAGCTTTCCTTGGTCATATTATTTCTAGTGATGGCATTAGAGTTGATCCTTAAAAGACCAAAACAGTGAAAAAATTTCCCAAACCCATCTCTCCATCAGATATCAAAAGTTTCTTAGGTTTGGCTGGCTATTACCAATGGTTTTTTTCTTCTATTGCATCTCGATGTCCAGATTGACTTAGAATAAAGTCAAGTTCCAGTGGTCAGATTCTTGTGAGAAGAGATTTCAGGAGTTGAAGACTCGACTCACTACAACCCCAGTTTTCACTTTACCAGATGGTTCAGACAGGTTTGTTATGTATTGTGATGCTTTCAGAAGTTATTTGGGGTATGTTTTTATGTGGAGGGGTAAGGTTATGGCCTATGCCTCTAGACATCTTAAGCCCCATGAAAAGAATTTCCCCAACCATGATCTTGAATTAGCAGTTGTTATGTGTTTTCTTAAAGATATGGAGGCACTATTTGTATGGGTCACATGTTGATGTGTTCACAAACCATAAAAGCTTGCAGTATGAATTCTCTCAGAAAGACTTGAACCTGTATCAGATAAGGTAGTTAGAGTTGTTAAAAGATTATGACATGAGTGTTATGTATCACCCGAAAAGGACAATGTAGTGGATAATGCTCTCAGTAGATTGTGCATGGTTAGTGTTTTTCACGTTGAGGATTGTTGGAAAAAGTTAGTTCAAGAAGTTTATCAGTTTGCCAGGCTAGGTGTTCATTTAGTTGATTCGGCTGAGGGTGGTGTTTGGGTGTAGAATAGTTTGGAATCATCTTTGGTTTCCAAAGTAAAAGAAAAGCACGATAGAGATCCCAATTTAGTTAAGTTGAAAGAGTCAGTCAGAGACCAGAAGGTAGAGGTTTTCTCCCAAAGGGGAGATGGGGTGTTGTGTTGTCAGGGCAGGTTATGTGTGCTATGTGTGGATGGCGTGAGATAGTAGATTCTTGTATAAGTGCATGGTTCTCATTACTCGATTCATCCAGAGGCCACTAAGATGTACCGCGACTTGCGAGAAGTCGATTGATGGAGTAAGATGAAAAGAGACATTGTAGAGTTTGTGGCTAAGTGCTCTATGTGTCAGCAGGTTAATATTGAGCATTAGAAGCCTATTGGGTCTATGCAGGCATTCAGTATTCCCACATGGAAGTGGGAAGAAGTAAACATGGACTTTGTGATGGGTTTTCCTGGTAGTCGTTGTTAGCATGATTCAATTTGGGACATTGTAGATAGAATGACCAAATCAGCCCATTTCTAGGCAGTTCATACGTCCAATTCACCTGAGGACTATGCCAGGCTCTTATCTTAGAGAGTTGGCCAGGTTGCATGGTGTCCCTTTGTCCATCATTTTAGATAGGGGTATGTAGTTCACCTCTCACTTTTGGAAAGAGTTCCAAAAGGGTCTTGGTAGCCAAGTTCACCTTAGTACAGCCTTTTACCCACAGAAAGATAGTCAGGCAGAAAGGACCATTCAGACTTTAGAAGATATGTTAAGAGCGTGTGTTATTGACTTTAGAGGCAATTGGGATGACCACTTGCCTTTGATTGAGTTCCCGTATAATAACAGCTATCATTCTAGTATTTAGATGGCTCCGTTTGAGGTACTTTATGGTAAGAGATGTAGGTCTCCCATTGGTTGGTTTGAGGTAGGCGAGACTGCATTGGCAGGGCCTGATTTAGTATTTGATGCCTTAGAGAAATTATTGTTGATCAGATAGAGGCTTAAGATAGCCTAGAGCCGACAGAAATCGTATGTAGATATGAGGAGAAAAGATATCAAGTTTGAGATTGGTGACTTTGTGTATTGAAAAATCTCTCCCATGAAGGGAGTGAAGAGATTTGGCAAGAAGGGGAAGCTTAGTCCCCGATATGTTGGTCTTTATAGGATTTTGAGTCATTTCAAAATGGTGGCTTATGAGCATGAGTTGCTTGCAGACTTAGAAATAGTGCACCCAGTGTTTCATGTCTCTTTGCTAAAGAAGTGCATAGGTGACCAATCAGTTATAGTCCCTTTAGAGGGTGTAGATATTTAGAATGATCTTTCTTTCAAAGAGATCCCAGTCCAAATCCTCGATCGTCTGATTCGTAGGCTAAGGAACAAAAAAGTTCCCTTGGTCAAAGTTTTGTGGAGGAATCAGTCCGTTGAGAAAGCTACTTAGGAAGCAGAAGTAGATATGCAGACCAAGTATCCTCACCTTTACTCCGCAAACTCAGACTCAGCTTAATATAATAATCTTCTTAGAATTTATCTTTTCCGTACTCAGTTTCAGTTGCATACCATTCTCATGTCAGTCATGCATTCACAAAACCAGTTCAGTCATGTGTCATGTTCAGATTCAGTCATGTAATCACGTATAGTCAGCATGTAACCTCGGTCCCTCAGTGCTTCCAGCTTAACCAGTCTCATTCGAGGACGAATGTTCCCAAGGGGGAGATATTGTAATACCCTGAAAATCCAAACTAATGCTAGAGTCATGTTTCAAGATCATGTGAATTACATTATGGTTCTTTGGTAGTTTTATGAGTTAGTTTGATGTATATTAAGGTCCCAAATAACTCCCAGCTATTTGACGTATCAAAATATCCCATACCGATTGAGATTTCAATAAGAATACTGCTTTAGTCAAATATAAATGAGCATAAATTTTTCTCTACTCAGAATTTTCCATCTCAAGACAAACCAAGTTATAGGAACTTGAATTAGCTTTCCAACGATTCCAATTTTGCCCAAATCCGATATCCGGGTGAGAAGTTATGGCACTTTTAGTGAAATAGTATGTCAAATTGAGAAGAACCGCGTCGCAGTGGCAGGACAAATGGCATTCATCAGTTTCCAGAGAATCACCGCGATAGTACCGCATCGCGGTGAAGTTCTAGTTCCCAATTGGCATTTTCTAGTGTGTCACCGCAGTAAGCGGCACATCGCGCCAGAGTGCTATTTCGTAATTCTCACTTTCCAGTGAGGCTCCACGATACCTCCACGTCACACCAAAGTGCATTTTTGCACTCGTCCTTGGACTACGCTAGCCGACAAAATTTAGTGGCTCACCGCAATGGTACCGCGTCGCAGTGATGGCCAAAATTGGGAATTTTAGTGACGAAGATTTAATTCTTTCCAGGTGCAATTAGGTCTTTTTCCATAATCCTAATCAGTCCTAAACACGAGATTTATGCCCTAATAACCTAATTAGTCATTATGTTATTCAAATTCTCTCAAATCAAGAACATTCTCTCTCAAATAGCAAACCCTACCCTTCAAGAATCAAGTTCAATTCTCAAGAAAATTTCCAAGAAACTACAAGAATACAATTACCCAGGTATGTTAGGTGTTCATCCTTGGGTTTCCTTTCACCCTTGGAGTTCAAGAACCTTTTTTTCAAAATACAAGTTTTCATATTCCCGATTTACATGCTTGAATTAGTTTGTGTTCATTATGTATTGTTAAATTGGTTTCAATTTAGGATTTATCACATGTTTCATGTAAACCATTTAGCTTGTATGTTGAGTTAAGTGAATTATTATGTTAAAACCCTTGAGATTTACAAATTGAATGTTGTAGACATGATGTTTACATGTGTTTATTTTTATGTCAAATAGTCATGCTTGCCAAGTGTTTGATAAAATGCCTCAATGAATGAATTGTGACTAAGTGACTAGCTATTATGCTTTCAAGTTTGTGCTATGTTTTACTACTTACGCTATCGAGTCCTGGGGTATTCAATACCCAAAATTTAGCTATTTACTTTGATCATAGGAGTTACAGAATAGTCTCAATAAGGTCAAGAAAGTGGGATTCAGTTATTATTTACAATTAGCGAGAGTTCAGTCAAGACAGTCCAAAAATGATTAGTTCTAGTGTCATTTCAGTTAGGATTAGGATTCAACACCGAGCGAACCCAGGGATGGGGGCATTCCTGTCAGCCTAGGGTATGACCCCTACTAGCAATCCCTGAGTTACAGAACTATGTAGCCAGCATAGGGTAAGTCGTCCTCCTGCCATACTAGGGTTGACGCAATCACATATATATTTTACGAATCTTCCTGCCAGACTAGGATTGACACGGTATTGTTAGTATCCCGTGGCAAGGTTCTAACACCCTTCCAACTAGTGTCACAGGTTGGACCCCAAATCAGTTTACATCGGGGTATGTCAGTTAAATTTATACTCCCACAGTCTCAGTTTTAATCTTCAGTATAGAAATCAGTCCAGTTCTACAGAACCATGGCTTTCAGATATCAGTTATTCTGCCAACAGAACTCGGTACTCAGTTTCTGTATAATCTTAGATACATGACATGTATTTATGTATATGCACAGTATTGCGTACTTAGTGTTTACCGCAGTTTCAATTCCCCATGTACTCTTATATAGTTATTGTTCATGCATATTATCCTCACCTCATCTAGTATACCAGTACATTCCACGTACTGACGCATACTCTCTCTTTGCGCTACAATGTCTCATATCATAGGTTCAGACGCTCAGGTTCCTAACCGTACTTAGCAGCTCAGGCTATCAGCAGCAATTATAGTGGTGAGTCCTTATATTTCAAGGGCAGAGCTTATTTATTTCAATAGTTATTTCAGTCGGAGTTAGTTGAGGGTTTGTCCCATCAACTCCATAATCAGACAGTTAGAGGCTTTTAGACTAGCTTAGTCAGTTATCAGTTTTCAGATGTTATTCTCAGTATACTCAGTTATTATTACAGTATTTTGAGAACCTTATGGCATTTTTTTTAGATTTCTTCCGCATATGATTACATCATTATTATCCAGTGCTCACAACAGGTAGCAGTCATGGGTTAGTTTGTGACCCCTTCGAGGTCATAAGCACCATGTGACATCCAAGGTATAGTCTCGGGGTGTTACAGGTTTTCACCCATTTTCTTTCTTCTTTCATCTTCTTGCACCCGCACGCCATATAATCGACTTTGGGTTAAAAACTTCGAACTTGACCCGGAGAGATGGGCCTCATTGGCCTATTATGAAATGCAAGAGGAAAAGAGTCCATTTTGACTCCAAAACAAATTCATGCAAAGGAAAAGATAAAAGAAAAAGAATTAATATGTGTTCGAAAATTCTACACTTAATAGATAAATGATGAGATGAAAAAATAGCAAAATCAAGCATAAAGAAATAGTAAGTTATGATATCAAAGCAAACCAAATTATCCAACGAAAAGGAAATTAACCCATCTCCTAAACAATCTTACAAAAAATTAAATCTAGCACAATATAATTAACTAGCCCTTGAAAAGAAGACATGAATCCACAAGCATAGTTGCTTAAAATTTGGACAAATAGATTAATACATATTTTCTCATATCTATTACTTAGAAGAAATTTTAAAAAAAAAAATCACTATAGCATGTGAATAACAATGGGATGTCTAAACACTTTAAGAAGTAAACCAATAAGTGAAGTGAAGCAAATAACATATATTAAACATATTTGAGAAATAATATTCGAAGACAAGATAGGAGAAATAGTAAAAGATTGATTCTAAGAAAAACTGTTCAATTATGCCAACACCTATTTTAGTTCTACACTATTTCAACAAAACCTATAACCCTAACAACTTTTCAATCTAAACAAGAGAGCATCAAAGACAATTTTGAACACGAAAACGAGTAACTCACTACGTCAAATTGAGAAACAATTTCACAAACTCTTAACAATAGTAGCTATTCATTTTCGACATAAAGGAAACAACTTCACATACTAAAAGCAAACATATCCACCAATGACGAATTTAAACAAAACATGAGCATGCATTTTAAGCAAAGATCAAAACTTTATTTATAATAATAAAAAAATAAAGCCAAAAGGCGAAACAATCAATATTAACTATTCTTTTCAACATAAAGGAAACACTTTACATGCTAAAAACAAATATATCCGCCAACAATGAATTTAAACATAGCATGAGTACATATTTTAAGCAAAGACCAAAACTTTACCCATAAAATTAAAGAATAAAGCCAAAAGGAAAAACAATCAATATTAACTATTCTTTCCGGCATAAAGGAGACAACTTTACATGCTAAAAATAAACATATTCGCCAACAATGAATTTAAACAAAGCATGAGTAAATATTTTAAGCAAAGATAAAAACTTTATCCATAATAATCAAAGAATAAAGACAAAAGGCGAAACAATCAATATTAACTATTCTTTTCAACATAAAGGAAATAACTTTACATGCTAAAAACAATCATATCCACCAACAATGAATATAAAAAAAGCATGAGTACATATTTTAAGAAAAAATAAAAACTTTACCTACAATAATCAAAGAATAAAGCCAAACTGCAAAACAATCAATATTAACTATTTATTTTTTTAACATAAAGTAAACAACTTTACATGCTAAAAACAAACATATACGCCAACTATGAATTTAAACAAAGCATGAATACATATTTTAATCAAAGACCAAAACTTTACCCATAATAATCAAAGAATAAAGTCAAAAGGCGAAACAATCAATATTAACTATTCTTTCAAACATAAAGGAGACAAGTTTACATGCTAAAAACAATCATATATGCCGACAATGAATTTAAACAAAGCATGAGTACATAGTTTAAGCAAAGATTAAAACTTTATCCATAATAATCAAAGAATAAAGCCAAAAAATACGTTCAACTATTCCTAACTCATTTTTATACCATAAATATAAAAATAGACCTAATATCGATACCATAACGTCCTATGTTCTTCAAGGCCGTCTACGGCAAACAAACTCAGCAAATAAAATTACAACTACGAACTACGAAGAAGAAATCAATGAAGAAGAAAATGATAATAAATCTAAAAAAAATTATAACTACGAACTATGAAGAAGAAAAAGATGAAAAAGAAAATGATAATAAAACTAAAAAGGACGAAAGGTATGTTTACTTTTGTTGGAGCAGCAAAACGAAACTATAAGCTTTCTCCGGGGTCTTGATGACCACCAGAAAGCGTACAACTCGAGAACTTCAACTAGCCTGCGAATTTCACGAAAAATGAAATTTTTTTCTTGAAAAAACTTCTTTGCTCAAACCTTTTTTCTACCCACCTTGAGACTTGTCTTTCTACCAAAATGGTGGTAGTATTTATAAGAAAGGATGAGAATTCCCTTCTTTCTATCCATCAATGTGGAAGAAAAGTATTTAGGGGTGTTTTTGAAATTTTAAAATTGAAGATAAGGTGAGGTGGAAGATAAGGTGGGGAGAAATTGTACAATGTAGTACAATTTTTGAATTTCAAAAATTGAAAAAAGGACTTTGAGGGGGAATTGTACAATCTAGTACAAATTTTGGATTTCAAATTAGAATTTTGGGATTTGATGTTTTTTTTGTGGGAATTGGGTAGAAGTTATTAGAGTCTTTGAGAATTTTGGGGTTATTTAAAATATAATCCCAATTGAGATTTAAAATTTAGCTATATTTATTTAATTTTGACCAAATTAAAAATCAATTGATGGATTGTATTGTAATTATAGCCATTTTGAACGGAGTGACAGTTCAATGTGTCTCATTGAAGGCCGGACGACCCAATTTAAATATAACATTGATACAAGAACAGCCCACGAACTCAAGGACAACACAAGATAACAAGAGAAATAACAACACAAGATAACAAGAACCAACAATTTTCACTAAAACAAGAACAAACTAGTACATGAAAGTAAAGATAGGTAGTGAGACATACACTATTACAAGACCAAATAACCCAAGGATATATCAAATCCAAGGACCCCTAAGACTTACAATAGTAACGCCACACTTCTACGAAGACACAAGAGGGAATCCACCACTCAAGCACCAACTTTTCTAGCCAATTTTGCAACACAAGTGAGTACCACACTTGTTCTTGCCCTAGTTTCGGTTACAACTCCCTCTCTCTCTAGAGAATAGTCTTTCAATATCATTTAACAACTAAAGAACTAAAGACCTAAAACTAGTCTATTTATAGACTTATTACAAACATAAATAAAATGTCCCAAAAGCCTTTAATGAAGGGAAGACAAAAGGTGCCTATGGAGTGTAGTGTATGGCCCATTCTTGGTGTGTGATATGGTGTTCCTTTGCACTTTACTTGCACGCTTCGAGTCTCGGGTTCGACGCGCACTCTCATAAGTTCATCTCCGTGATTATTCTTGTATCATCCTCTCCATATTGAGAGGAATTTGCCCACAAATTCATGGCTTAACCTCGTTCAATTGGCCACTTAAAGGAAGCCACTCAAAACAGTCCGCAAAACATGGAGAACCTGCAAGCTCAATAACAACAAATCTCGGCCGACATCTTCATTTTAAATCTTGGCTTCCTCTCCATCTTGAGCTTTACCTTCAATCTCATCTGATTCAAGTCTCCTACCATCATACAAGCATTGTCGTAGACCCCATATCCTTCATGTTTATTTCTACCATTCTCCTCTACATGGACATATCAGTTTTGGTAAAGTGGAGCTTCGGTCAAGAGGGTTGGTTTAGTGAATCGGAGCTTCGATTGTGGAGCTTGGACGGAAGGAATTTAAATTGGTGAAAGTTGACGCCTTTGGTTAAGTGGATCTTGGATGGGAGGGTTCGGTTTTAGTGTAGGCATTTGGCGTCCAAGTCCTTGTCGGACTTGATCGAATTGTGGGGAAATGGGCCTAGTTATGTCTCAGTTTTGAGGGCTATTTGGAGCTTGGCTTACGAAATTAGGTGATGGTCTTGGAGGATTGGTCATTGGAAGTAAAGTGTCGGGAGTCAAAGCACGAGAGTTCCTTCGACTCTCCATTCGATCCAACCTCTCACTCATAGTTACCACATACGAGCCAATTTTTTCAAGACTCGCATTCGCCCTAGCAAGGTCTCGGGACATAGCATCAACACAAGCCAAAATGAGATTGATGGCATTATTGACTATTGTTTGTGCATTTTAAGCCTCAGGTTCCATGGGGGTTGTACCGAAAATAACCTTTCAAGTTTCTTCAAACTCAAGCTCAACAATGGTGGACGGCTCAAATAACCTCCAATTTAGCTCAAATTCGAACCCAATACTCCTATAATGTTAGAGAACACAAATATAACACTAAAAATACAAGAAAAACACAAAATCAAAAACTCAAAATTTGACCTAGGGTCAAAAACGGGTTTAGTATTTTTTTTTTTTGGAATTTTTGATTTTGACACTTCTTTTTTGTTGGGATTTTCAATTTCTAGACTATAATAGTGTTAGGGAACAAAGATATAATACTAGAAACACACAAAAATCAAGTTTTTTTGAAAGACCCAAAAAACGTGAACAGTAATTATTTTTTTCTTCTTTTTCACTTTTTTTTTATTTTCAAGCTAACAATCCCAAGATTGATTTTGTTGGAACAAAACAAACCTTGATTTGATACCAAATGATACAAGAACAGCCCACAAACTCAAGGACAACATAAGATAACAAGAGGAATAACAACACAAGATAACAAGAACCAACGATTTTCACTAAAACAAGAACAAACTAATACATGAAAGTAAAGATAGGTAGTGAGACATACACTATTACAAGACCAAAGAACCCAAGGATATCTCAAATCCAAGGACCCCTAAGACTTACAATAGTAACACCACACTTCTACGAAGACACAAGAGGGAATCCACCACTCAAGCACCAACGTTTCTAGCCAATTTTGCAACACAAGTGAGTGCTACACTTGTTCTTGCCCTAGTTTCGGTTACAACTCCCTCTCTCTCTAGAGAATAGTCTTTCAATATCATTTAACAACTAAAGAACTAAAGACCTAAAATTAGTCTATTTATAGACTTATTACAAACATAAGTGAAATGTCCCAAAAGCCCTTAATGAAGGGAAGACAAAAGGTGCCTAGGGAGTGTAGTGCATGGCCCGTTCTTGGTGTGTGATATGGTGTTCCTTTGCACTTCACTTGCACGCTTCGAGTCTCGGGTTCGACGCGCACTCTCATAAGTTCATCTCCATGATTATTCTTGTATCAAACATGTCACTTTGAACGGAGTGACGGTCCAACGTGTCTTATTGAATGGCGGACGACCCAATTTAAATGTAGCATTCCACTTTAAACGGAGTGACGGTCTAACGTATCTCATTGAAGGGTGGACGATCCAATGTAAATTTAATGTGTCACTTTGAACAGAGTGACGGTCCGACGTGTCTCATTGAAGGGCGGACGACCCAATTTAAATATAACATACCACTTTAAAAGGAGTGACAGTTCAACATGTCTCATTGAAGGGTGGACGACCCAATTTAAATATAACATGCCACTTTGAATGGAGTGACGGTCCAATGTGTCTCATTGAAGAGAGGACGACCCAATTTAAATGAAACTTTCCCCTTTGAACGGAGTGATGGTCCAATGTGTCTCATTGAAAGGCGGATGACCCAATTTAAATATAACATGCCACTTTGAATGGAGTGACGGTCCATCCTGTCTATTAATCACCTACACTAAACTTATTAGTATCAAATGCAACATGAGGGAAATCATGCATACCTTGCTTCAGTTTGCTGCACTGAAGGAGGTAAAAAATCATAATGTAGTAACATATTATGTTGAAGGAGATGCCAATTCATATAATAACGTGTCACCCTAAAGAAAGTGACAGTCTAAAAACATAATAACATGTCACTCTGAAGGAGGTGACGATCTATAACACAATAATATATCACTCTGAGGGAGATGACAGTTCATAACATAATAATATGTCACTCTGAAGGAGGTAACATTCCATAACATGATAACATATCATGTAGAAAGAGGTGACAGTCCATAATAATATGTCACTTTGAAGGAGGTAACGTTCCCATAACATGTCACGCTGAGGGAGGTGACAATCCATAACACAATAACATGTCACGCTGAAGAGGTGACAGTCCATAACTTAATAAGATGTCATGTTGAAAGAAGTGATGACCCATAACATAATGATATGTCATGTTGAAGGAGGTGACAATTCATAACATAATAACATGTCACTCTAAGGAAGGTGATGATCTATAACATAATTACATGTCACCCTGAAGGAAGTGATATGATCCATAACATAATAACATGTCACACTGAAGGAGGTGATGGCCTATAACATAATAGCATGTCACTTTAAAGGAGGTGACGATCCAAACGTGATAACATGTCATATCGAAGGAAGTGACCATCCATAACATAATAACATGTCGCTCTGAATGAGATGAAGATTCAAATATAATAACATATTTTATCAAATAAAGAGATGATATGATGCACCCTCTTAAAGGGTGGAAGATCCAAATATAATAACATGCATCCTTTTAAAAGGGGGATGTCCAAAAAAAATAAGATGTGTCTCTTCGAATAAAGTGATGATTGGGAATGTCCTCTTGAAATGGTAGATGACCCAAAATATGATAAGTTAGGGTGATAATCCATTACGTCCTCTTGAAAGGGTGGATGACCCAAATATAATGAGATATATCACCTCGAGCGGGGTGACAATCTGAGGTGGTGTTGCATAACTCTACCTACATAACTCAAACAACACTCATTAGTAACACAACAATTTGTTGTAACTAAGCCAGGAGTGTAATAGAAGATAGAGTTTAGAGATAAAGTCGTTTGACTCATGATGATTTGGAGATAGTTTGCGTGATATCCTCGTATCTTAATCATTTTGCTCGGTCATTTTCCTACAAAATTAGAGAAAGTGTTAGAGATCATAATAAAGTAATAGAAACATAAATGAAGATGAAAATGGAGAAAAAAAGTTTTTTGGATTATTATGGCAAGGCTATAGTGGATCTGGAAATGCCCTTTATCAAGTTTAACATTGTCAACGCTGTGAATTCATTGTTCCTGCATCCAAAGAAAAATTTTTAGTTTTGAGAGGCTGGCTGTGTTGGTTTTTCCTTGCTCTCCTGATGCTCCTTGTTGATCATCAATTTGTAGGGTTGAAGTGCAGTCTTCGTGAAATTTTTTAGGATCTCCCTCAAAAATTCTTCCCCAATTTAGAAACTCTCAAATTTCTTTGTAACTTAAGACATCATTTAGTATGGAATTTTTGATATCTTCTCAAAATTTATGCCCAAGTCTAGAATGCAAAATACTCGAGTCCTTTCTGGTGTAGCATAAATTAAAATTTTACAACATCTCAAAATTATGCACCGATTCAGCTTCAGCAACTTCTGATGTTTAACTTTGTAGCAAATGTCAAGTTCTTGTAAAAAATTTTAGACCTCAAATTTCTGCCCCAGTTACACGTTTCAATGTCATCTCCATGTAACTAAAAGAAAATATCCTCTTGAACAAAATCTTATGGAGAATATGATCGAGCTAGTATGGTTCTCACATATTCTATTGAGGTAGGAATCATACCAAACGTAGTTCTACCATAATACAAAAAAATAATTTTTCTAAGGGATTGACCGAAGCCGACATAAGCCGCCTACGTATTGTATTCTTGGAAATTCCAGTCAAACATAGTTCGTATAAAATAAAAAGAGAGATTTAATATTTTTGATAATGTGATCGAAGCCAACATAGGCCGCCGACGTATTCCACTAGGGAAATCAGGTCGAACGTAGTTCATTACAACTAGAAAGTACAATTACAAGGAAATCACAAAGTGCAACTACAAGAAAATCAAACCATAAAGCATGATTACAAGGAAATAAACACGAGAAAGTATGATTACTAGAAAATAAAATAATAACTTTAAGATAAAAGAATGCCAAAAGTGCGTCTTGGAGGGAGCTTCATTCTTCTTTACGACTGATGATTCCAATGACTACTTCTTGTGATTAGAAAGTGGATTGTTGTTGACATTGATTGGAGATTCTACAAGTGTTATCACATTTTTGTCAATCAAGTCTTGAATTTTATGCTTAAGAGTTATACATTTCTCGGTATCATGTCCAATGACTCCAGAGTGGTAAGTACATCGTTTGTTTGGATCATACCAATTAGAAGAAGTGTTCACAAGCCTTGATTCTACTGGATGAAGTAGTTTTGCTTCTTTCGACCTTTCAAAAAGTTAAGTAAAAGATTCTGCCAATGGCGTGAAAATTCTAGGAGGCTTTCTTTCATAATTGGCACAGGGAGCATTATTTTGATAGTTTTGTGGTGAAGGATGAGCATGATATATTGCTTGTGTATTGAAGACCGGATGGTGAGCATGTCGAGCATTGGGTTGGTATCGTGGGGATTGCTTATAGTTGGATGAACCTTTCTGAGTCATTACTCCCATCACTTCTTTTTTCCTTTTTCTTTTCACTTCCAAAAGAGCCAGTATGGAAAATCTTATGAGTGGATTGCAGCTCCGTCAAATTTATTATCCTCCCTATCTTGAGGCCATCTTCAATCATTTCTCCAGTCTTGACAATTTCAATAAATGTCTTTCCAGCCATTGCACCATGAGATCAAAATACTCAGGACTTAGTGCATGAATGAAGTAACTGATCATTTTAGCTTCCTCCATAGGAGGATGGACCCTAGTTGCCTCTTCTCTCCACCGTATGGCATATTCACGAAAGCTCTCATTTGTTTTCCATCTTAGCTTTGTGATAGAGATCCCGTCAAGAATAATATCAACGTGAAACTTGTAATGATCCACAAAAGGATTTGCCAAGTCATTCCAAATGCGCCACTTAGTCACATCTTGCTTAGCGTACCATTCCAGATTCTTTCAACTCAAACTTTTATTAAATAGCCTAACTCGTATTCCCTCATTTTTTCCCACACCAATCAATTTTTCACAATAAGTTTTCAAATAAAAAAAGGGATTTCTAGACCCATCAAACTTATTGAATTTCAGGATCTTGTAACCAGGAGGCAACTCAACCTCGGGAAACGCACACAACTCTTCATACTTCACACTTTGATTACTTCCAAGCCCTCTAAGGCTTCTCATTGAATCTTGAAAAGCCTTGAGCTTTCTATTCACTATCTTATCAGCGCACACCTTAGGATCATTTTCAACTTCAACATAATGAACAACATCTAGGAGATATAACTCCTGAGTTTACGTCATCGGTGGGGAGGTAGCATATGTGTACACTGGCGGAGTGTGATGCAACAGTGTTATGTTCTAAACCTGTAAAACCCCATAAAATCCTAAGCTTAACTCAGTCCATTAAAGATTGAAAAGAGGTCCCAGACTTAGAAATTTCAGCTAAGTGTTTATACTTAGAAGTATTTTAGCCTTCGTAAGTTGGCGATCATATTTGACGACCCTAATGACCTTCAAATATCGATTTTTAGATTTATTCATGATCAAGAATATCAGTAGGTCACTTCGGGTGAGTTTCAAAATTTTTGGACCTCATTTGAACCATGTTCAGGTGACCAAAATAGTGGGTCGATGCGATCTCAATACGTTGCGTCGCCTATCGCGTCGATAGATAATTTTCCCCCAACTTTCAGTGCAATTTCAGTGAACCAACACGAACTCAACGCGGCGCATTGGTCATCGCGTTGATGTCATCGATGTAGTGTGTCGATTTGCGCGTCACTGGGCATACTTTCAGTCATTAAAAGCCCGCGTCCATAGGGGTATTAGGGTCATTTTTTCACCCTTAATCAGCCCCAAAAACATGAAATTTTGCCCTCAATAAGGAAAATACACTCACTTTCTCTCAAATTCTCTCAAGGATAAACCCTAACCCATCAAAGTCAATATCAAGATTTAAGAAATTCACCATCAATCTTCAAGAATTCAAGAACCAGGGTATGTTAGGTGTTCATCCAAGGATTTCCTTCCACCCTTGGAGTTCAAGAACCTCTTTTAAAACTTGAAGTATATTAAATTGATGAATTCCATGTTGGGCTTGAATGTATTCATGATTATGATGTTAATTGGGTTTATAATTCTTGATTTATTACAAGATTCATGTAAATTTATTTGACATGTGTGTAGTATTATGTGAATTCATGTTAAAGCCCTTGAATTTGTAAGTTGGGATTGGAAATCATGATGCCTACATGTTGATTAGTATTTTGTGCAAAGATTATGTTCCCAAAGTGTTTGATAAATGTCTCATGCGGATTAAATGGGGAAATCATGACATGCTAGCATATGTACAAGCTTATATCTTACAAATATTTGATAAAATGTCCCAATGAAAGAGTTATGAACATTATAATGCTTTTCAAGATCATGTTATGCTTTATTGTTCATGTTATCGAGTCCTGGGGGTATCTAATGCCTGACAATCTAGCTGTTTACCTAGAATTAAAGTAGCTTCAGAATAGTCTTAATAGTGTCATGTACAGTAGCATTCAGTCAGTACAGAACTCAGTATATCCAGTCAGCAAATAGAACTGAGAACATTCAATCAGTTATAGTACTCAGTGAACTCAGTCCAGTTCAGTCAGTCAACACGATCAGTAACAATTCAGTCTAGCTTAGAACATTTAAGAAATCAGTTCAATGTCCATTCAGTTGGGAGTAAGATTCAGCTTCGAGTGAACCCAGGGATGGGGGCATTCCTGTTAGTAAAGGGTTTAACCCTTAGTAGCAATCCTTGCGTTATAGAATTATGTAGCCAGGGTAGGTTGAGATGTCTTCCTGCCAGTCTAGGGTTGATACACCTCGTACAAGTTTTCCTATCAGTGAGGGTTGACAAAAGAGCTTCTTATCAGAGAGGGTTAACTTATAGCCGTTGTTAGTATCCCTTTGCAAGGTGCTAACACTCTTCTAACTAGGGTCATGGGTTGGATCCCAACTCAGTCATACTCGGGTATGTTGGTTAGATGAACACTCCCACAGTTTCAGTTTCAGACACAGTATAAAACCTCAGTTCAGTTTCAGAATTAGGATTGTCAGACAAAGTCACCCAACTCAGTATAGAACTCAGTTCAGTTCTACAGAATCAGGACTGTCAGAAACAGTCACTCGGTATGTAAACTAAGATATCAGTCATTCAGTTATCAGAATTTAGTACCCAGTGTTAACATGAATATCAGTTACAGTATGCATAGTTATGAGCATATCATTACATATTCAATATTTACAGTAGTGTCAGATATACATATATTCTCAGTCAGTTATATTTATGTCACTCAGTCAGTTATTGTTCATGCATATGAACCCATGCATACCAGCCTACCTCACTTAGCATACCAGTACATTCAAAGTACTGAAACATATCTTTCTTTTGTGTTATGATGTCTTATATCATAGGTTCAGACGCATAGGCTCCTGACCATACCTAGTAGCCCAAATCATCATCAGCAGATTTAGTGGTGAGTCCTTATAGTTTGAGGACAAAGTTGTTATTTCAGCATTTTCAGTATATTATCAGTAGTCGGAGTTAGTTGGGGACTTGTCCCATCAACTCCATTTTTAGAAAGTTCAGTTAGAGGCTTTTCGAACTAGATTATGTTAGACAAACGTTCAGATTTCAGTTTTCATTATCAGTATTTGATGTTCAAATGTGACCCTTATGGCAATATCATCCCATTTTCTCCATTTCCTTATTATTATTATTCAAATATTGCAGCAGGTACCAGTCATGGGTTAGCTTGTGGTCCTTATGGATTATGAGCACTGTGTGACATCCGGGGTGCAGACTCGGGGCGTTACAAACATAGTATCAAAGACTAAGGTTCAACAGAGTCCTAGGAAGTTTGAAAGTCACGTCTAGTAGAGACTTGTGCATGGGTGTGTAGCGCGCCACACTTATGGACAAGAGTCTATGAGGCATTTTTAGAAAAAGTTTCCCTTCTTTCAGTATTCATATCGTGCTAGTGAGCATGATCTCAAGTTAAACTCTCTATCTAATTCAAGTTTCCCTTCCGTTTACATAATATGCTTCCAAAATGGACTAACAGAAGAAGAACAGGAAACCAGCAAACATCTCCGCCCGTCAAGACAGATCCCCTGGATGAGCATGTTTCCCATGCAGAATTCAAACCAGCTTTCACCAATCTAGCTCATTCTGTGGCAGCCCAGAATGAACGCCCAACTGTCGTTCTGGCCAACCTAGTGGCCAATACTACTTCATCTAGAATTTGGAACTTCACCTGATTGAACCCTCCAACTTTTACCAGGTTTAAGCCAGATGAGAACCCACAGGAATTCCTTGATTAGGTGCAGAAAGTCACAGATATTATGGGGGTGGCAGCTAGTGAGAGTGCTGAGTTGGCTACATATCAGTTGTAGAATGTGGCTCACTCATGGTTCAAGTAGTTGAAGGCAGAGAGAGTCACAGATGCAGGGCTCGTAGAATGGGAGGAGTTTTCCACTGCTTTTCTGGATAGGTTCTTCCTACTAGAGTTGAGGAAAGCGAAGGTCTGGGAGTTTATTAATCTAACGCAGGGCAATTTGATAGTGAAAGAGTATTCTCTCAAGTTTACTCAGCTAGACAGATACGCTCCTCATGTGGTAGCAGATAACAGATCTAAGATGAGTAAGTTTGTGTCTGGAGTGTCTAACAGTGTGGTCAAGGAGTGTAGGACCGCAAGACTGATTAAGGAGATAGATATATCTAGGCTCATGGTCCATGCTCAATAGATAGAAGAGGATAAGAATAGGGAGAAGGAGAGGGAGAACAAGAGAGCTAGAACAGGTAGCTTCAACTTCGCTCATCCTAAGTCAGAAGGTGGAAATCGTTCTCAGTTCCACCCAAAATCCTCAGTTCCGGCTCTGTCCTCAGCCAGTGCTCTAGTGCCGAAATTTAGAGATGGCAGTAGAGATAGGGCACCAGGCCCTAAACCTCAGGGTAGTGTTAGCAGTGCCCGAATGAATCCCCTTTACCAGAAGTATGGCAGAAACCACCAGGGTGTCTGCAGGGCTAGTAGTGATGTATGTTTCGGATGTGGAAAACCAGGCCACAGGGTCAAAGAGTGTCCTCAGGTGGGTTCACAGAGTCAGCATAATCGTCCTTCAGCTCTGTCCAGTTGCCTGAATCAGCAAGGTGCCACTTCCAGTGCCACCAGTGGGCAGCGCCCAAACATGATTTATGCACTTCAGTCCCAACAGAATTAGGAAAGTTCTCCTGATGTGGTCACTAGTACGTTACAAATTTATCATTTGCACATTTATGCTTTGCTAGATCCAGGAGCTTCTTTGTACTTTGTAACTCCTTATATAGCTGTTGACTTCGGATTTAGTCCTGAAATCCTAGAAGAGCCCTTTTCAGTCTCTACCCTAATGGGTAAATCTATCGTAGCCCAACGAATATACAAGAACTATCCGGGTATGGTATCGCAGAAAGTCACTTCAGCGACTTAGTAGAATTAGAGATGACCAACTTTGATGTCATTCTCAGCATGGATTGGCAACATTCATGCTATGCTTCAGTTGACTGCAGAAACAGAATTGTCCATTTTCAGTTTTTGAATGGACCTGTCCTTGAGTGTAGGGGTAGTACTTCAGCACTTAGGGGTCAGCTTGTTTCTCACCTTAGGGCGAGAAAAATGATATCTAAGGAATGTGTCTATCATCTCGTTCGAGTTCAAGACTCTAGTTTAGAAACCCCTAATCTTGAGTCAGTATCAGTAGCATGTGAATTCCCAGATGTGTTTCCTGAAGATCTTCCTGGAGTCCCTTTCGAGTAGGAAATTGACTTCGAAATAGACCTTCTTCCAGATACTCAGCCCATATCCATTCCACCATAAAGAATGGCACTTGCAAAACTCAAAGAGTTAAAAGAACAGTTGAAAGATCTCCTAGATAAGGGGTTCATCAGACCCAGCATTTCCCCACGGGGCACACCTGTTCTTTTCATGTGTAAGAAAAAAGGTTCTCTCAGGATGTGTATATACTACCGTCAGATAAATAAAGTTACGATCAAGAACAAGTACCCACTTCCTAGAATCGATGACTTGTTTGACTAACTTCAGGGTGCCAGTTACTTCTCTAAGATAGACCTCAGATTAGGCTATCATCAGCTCAGGGTTAGAGAATGTGATATTCTGAAAACAACTTTCAGAACTCGGTATGGCCACTTCGAATTCTTAGTCATGTCATTTGGTCTTAACAATACATCCTTCATGAGCTTGATGAACTGCATGTTCAAGCAGTACTTGGACATGTTCGTCATAATCTTTATTGATGACATTCTTGTCTACTCCCGCAGTGAACATGAACATGTAGACCATCTCAGAATAGTGTTACAGGACCTCAGAGCCCATCAGTTATTCACCAAATTCGGTAAGTGTGAATTTTGGCTAAGGTCAGTAGCATTCCTTGGCCATATAGTTTCCGATGATGGCAATAGAGTTGATCCTCAAAATACCGAAGCAGTGAGAAACTGGCCCAGACCCATCTGTCCATCAAATATCAGGAGTTTATTGGGTTTGGCTGGCTATTACCGACGGTTTGTCAAATGATTTTCGTCCATTGCATCCCCTATGTCTAGATTGACTCAGAAAAAAGTCAAATTTCAGTGGTCAGATTCTTGTGAGAAAAGTTTTCAGGAGTTGAAGACTCGACTCACTACAGCTTTAGTTTTGACTCTACCAGATGGTTCAGACGGGTTTGTGGTATATTGTGACTCCTCCAGAGTTGTTTTAGGGTGTGTTTTGATGTAGACAGGTAAGGTCATAGCCTATGCCTCTAGACAGCTTAAGCCCCTTGAAAAGAATTATCCAACTCATGATCTTGAGTGAGTAGTTGTTGTATTTTCCTTAAAGATTTGGAGGCATTATTTGTATGGGGTACATGTAGATGTGTCACAGACCATAAGAGCTTGTAGTATATATTCTCTCAAAAAGATCCAAACCTACGTTAGAGAAGGTGGTTAGAGTTGTTGAAAGACTATGACATGAGCGTTTTGTATCATTCAGGCAAGGCCAATATAGTGGTTGATGTTCTCAGTAGGATGTCTATAGGTAATGTTGCTCACGTGGAGGATAATAAGAAGAAGTTAGTATAGGAAGTTCATCATCTTGCCCGACTAGGTGTCCGCTTAGTCGATTTAGCAGAAAGAAGTGTGTGGGTGCAGAATAGTTTAGAATCATCTCTGGTTTTTTAAGTAAAGGAAAGACAGGACAGAGATCCCAGTTTAGTCAAGTTGAAAGAGTCAATCGGAGATCAGAAAGTAGAGGTTTTATCCCAAGAAGGAGATGGTGTGTTGCGTTGCCAGGGTCGCCTATGTGTGTCATAATGTAGATTACTTGAGGCAACGAATTCTTGTAGAAGTGCATGTTGTGCGTTACTCTATTCATCCAGGGGATACTAAGATGTACCGTCATTTGCGGGAGATCTATTGGTAGAGTGGGATGAAGAGAGACATTACAGAGTTTGTGGCTAAGTGCTCGATGTCTCAGCAGGTTAAGATTGAGCAACAGAAGCCCAGTGGATCTATGCAGGAGTTCAGTATTCTCATATGGAAGTGGGAGAAAGTGAACATGGATTTTGTGATGGGTTTGCCTCGTACTCGTCGCCAGCATGATTCGATTTGGGTCATTATAGACAGAATGACCAAATCAACTCACTTTTTACCAGTTCATACCTCTTATTCAGCCGAAGACTATGCCAACTCTATGTCAGAGAGTTGGTAGGTTACATGAAGTCCCAATATCCATTATCTCAGATAGAGGTACCCAGTTTACCTCCTATTTCTAGAAAGCCTTCCAAAAGGGTCTTGGTACCCAAGTTCACCTTAGTAAAGCCTTCCACCCTCAGATAGATGGTCAAGCAGAGAGAAACATTCAGACTTTGGAAGATATGTTAAGGGTGTGTGCCATTGAAATTAAGGGTTGTTGGGATGACCACTTTCCCTTGATTGAGTTCACATATAATAACAGCTATCATTCCAACATTCAAATGGCTCCATTTGAGGCGCTTTATGGGAGATATAGATCTCTCATTGGTTGGTTTGAAGTAGGCGAGGCCACAGCGGTAGGGCCTGACTTGGTATTTGATGCCTTAGAAAAAGTTCAGTTGATCAGGGAAAGGCTCAAGACAGCTCAGAGCCGATAGAAATCGTATGCAGATGTGCGAAGGAAGGATCTCGAGTTTATGATTGGTGATTATGTGTATTTGAAAATCTCTCCTATGAAGGGAGTGAAAAGGTTTGGTAAGAAGGGGAAAGTCAGTCCCCGATATATTGATCCTTACCGAATCCTCATCCATTTCAAAACGATAGCTTACGAGATTGACTTGCCTTCAGAGTTAGCTTCAGAACATCCAGTGTTTAATATCTCCTTGCTTAAGAAGTGCATAGGTGACCCAGCAGTTGTAGTCCCTATAGAGGGAATAGATGTTCAGAACAGTCTCTCTTATGAAGAGATCCCAGTAGAAATCCTCGATCATCAGGTTCGCAGACTGAGGAACAAAGAAGTTCCTCTAGTCAAAGTTCTTTGGTGGAATCAGTTCGTTGAGGGGGCTACTTGGGAAGCAGAAGAAGATATGCGGACCAAGTATCCTCACCTCTTCTCCGCAAACTCAGACTCAGCTCAAGGTAACAGTTTTCCCTGAATTTACTCAATTCCATGCTCAGATTACCTTTACAACTCTGTATCGGTTCAGTTGCATAGCATTCTCATATCATGCATACCTTCATGAAATAGCTCAGTCATGTGTCATGTTTTACACATGTTTTCAGAACAGCATGCGTAGTTATGAGCATATCATTGCATATTCAATATTTACAGTAGTGTCAGATATACATATATTCTCAGTCAGTTATATTCATGTCACTCAATCAGTTATTGTTCATGCATATGAACCCATGCATATCAGTCTACCTCACTTAGAATACCAGTACATTCAAAGTGTTGACGCATACCTTTATTTTGAGCTATAATGTCTTATGTCATAGGTTCAGACGCACGGTCTCCTGACTGTACCTAGCAGCCCAGATTATCAGCAGCAGATCTAGTGATGAGTCCTCATAGTTCGAGGACAAAGTTGTTATTTCAGTATTTTCAGTATATTATCAGTAGGCGGAGTTAGTTAGGGACTTGTCCCATCAACTCCATTTTCAGACAGTTCAGTTAGACTTTTCAGACTAGATTATGTCAAACAAACGTTCAAATTTCAATTTTTCATTATCAGTATTTGATGTTCAGATGTGAACCTTATGGTAATATCAGCCCATTTTCTGTATTTTTTATTATTATTATTCAGATATTGCAGCAGGTATCAGTCATGGGTTAGATTATGGTCCTTCGAGATTATGAGCACCGTGTGACGTCCGAGGTGTAGACTCGGGGCATTACAGAACCTTTGGAGGATCAAATGCATATACCAAAGGACATTCTGAGGAGCATGAACATTTTTAGAAGTGGAAAAAGTGACCACCCAGATCAATTTCTTCTGATATCGGAAACATAAGACCGTTTTGTCGAGCATCAAGAGGCAGATTCTTGTTTGGAGGAGTCTGAGAAGGAGTTCTTTGCATCAACATGAACCTTAGTTTGGCAATTTGTTTTTACAAATCAGCAACGACCTCTAGGGTTATTTCTCTTCCTATTGAGGGACTAGGATCCATTGCCACGGACAAGGTGGGAATCGACTCAGATGAAGTGTTGATTAAACTAGGATCCATAGTTGAACCAGTCTTTCTGTTAGTCCAAGTAAGAACTGGTGAGTCGATAGTTGCTCTCTTGACCTTAGACCGGGTAAAATACTGATGTTCTATCAGCGATCACTTTGCTTTTAGTCTTTGTGCAGCAAGCAAGTTTGATTACCAACACAAATCAGCCTCTCTCTAAAAGAAAAGGAAAAATACTCACAAAGTAAAATGTTAGTTCATAAATTATAATAATTGACCGAAGTAATGAGAAAAATCAAACAAACATAGTCAAAGCACATAAATAATTTTTAACGCTTCCTAACATACTTGGGACCTTTTAAGTCAAAGGTGAGCCTAACGTTTGAAGGATATATATGTCGTTTGTAAGACGTTCCATTGTCCCCAAAATATTGTACAAACTTCATTAATAAATTAAATAGGGATACAAAATGAGAGAAAAGGGAAATACATGATATCAATACCACGCAGTGGAGCAAATCTAAACTAAGCCTCCTTGGAAGCCATTCTATTTTTGAACTTCTTGAAATGTCTGCATATTCTTTCGATGAAAACCTTTTTTTAATTAAACAAAACTATCGAAGTAAAACCCTCAAACCCAAGGGACAATGGTTCGTACAATCCAGTATTATATCCTTCAATTTAACACATAAAGAATGATCGCTTGTTATGACTCGTGGTCAAATAGACGTAAGGCAGGTTTTCTAATGGGCCCAATACCCCCTCGGATATTGATTCGTCCTAGGCTCATGCCTAAAGTAAGGTTTTGGTTTAGCTCAATCCTAGGTGTCTAGAGTGGGTTTGGACACCGGTTCTCAAGCGGACGACCTGGATTTGAAAACACAAACAGCCATCAAACGCCTTATATGCTAATAAACCTTCATATTTTCAACACTTTATTTGGAGTTGAACAACAGGGGTCAGGACATCCACGAAACTCCAAAATAATTTAATAATCATCACGCGGAATTATGCCATGAAATGCAATAGTTAAATTTTGCAGAATTGAAACATATAATCACATAAACAGTTTAAACAATTAGTCAAAATCCCCAGCAGAGTCGTCATTTCTGTTTTGCCCTTTTTCGATTTTGAAGGGTTGAAAAACATTGATTTCGACTTTTTAAACTATTTTGAAACTTTAAAGAAAATTTCGAAACAATTTACGAAATTACAGAGTCGCCACTTAATTTATTTGAAAAGAAATTAAGAAAAACTTTAAAATAAAATCTTAAGTCTCAAAACAGAAAAAGACTTAGGCTTTTAAGAAAATCCCGGGTAAGAGGTTTCTATTAATATTTTAGGAAGGTTTTTAAGGCACCTAAAATGTCCGCTAACTTGCGGTTATTCAGATTATTTGAAAACCACTTTGACAAACATCGAAAAAAGAGAAGTTGATTTTTGAAAAGAAAGTGATTAAGAAAATATTTTTGAGGTTTATGCGAAATCAGTTTTTTAACGACTTAATAGGGAATTTAACTAGGCCTAAGAACAGTAATAACAACTAGCATGTAAAAGGGGAAGGGAAAAACTAAAAGACTTAGGCCATTTGGCCCAAATCAATAACCTGTCCTAAGCAAATTTGGGCTTTCGGTCCATCATCACCTGTTCTAATCTAAATATTGGGCTTTTGGCTACAACCTGCTTCACCTGTATTAATTTACAACTTTGTTTCGAGGCCCAAATGAATTAATAAATAGATAAATAAGTAAATCGATAAAGAATGAGACAAAAATAAAAATCGAGACTTTTCAAATCTCTTAGTAACCTCATCAATGGGTTTTCACTCATTTTCTTTCTTTTTTTATCTTCTTGCACCCGCACGCCATATAATCGACTTTGGGTTTAAAACCTCAGACTTGACTCGGAGAGATGAGCCTCATTGGCCTATTACGAAATGCAAGAGGAAAGGAGTCCATTTTGACTCCAAAACAAACTCATGCAAAGGAAAAGATAAAAGAAAAGGAATTAACATGTGTTCGAAAATTCTACACTTAATAGATAAATGACGAGATGAAAAAATAGCATTCTCAAGCATAAAGAAATAGTAAGTTATGATATCAAAGAAAACCAAATTATCCAACGAAAAGGAAATTAACCCATCTCCTAAACAGTCTTACAAAAAATTGAATCTAGCACAATATAATTAACTAGCCCTTGAAAAGAAGACATGAATCCACAAATATAGTTGCTTAGAATTTGGACAAATAGATTAATACATATTTGCTCATATGTATTACTTAGAAGAAAATAAAATTAAAAAAAAACCACTATAGCATTTGAATAAAAATGGGATTTCTAAACACTTTAAGAAAGGATGAGAATTCCCTTATTTCTATCCACCAACGAGGAAGAAAAGTATTTAGGGGTGTTTTTGAAATTTTAAAATTGAAGATAAGGTGAGGTGAAAGATAAGGTGGGGAAAATTGTACAATGTAATACAATTTTTGAATTTCAAAAATTGAAAAAAGGACTTTGAGGAGAAATTGTACAATCTAGTACAAATTTTGAATTTCAAATTTGAATTTTGAGATTTGAAGTTATTTTTTGTAAAAATTGGGTAGAAGTTACAAGAGTTTTTGAGAATTTTGAGATTATTTAAATTATAATCCCAATTGCGATTTAAAATTTAGTCATATTTATTTAATTTTGACCAAATTAAAAATCAATTGACGGGTTGTATTGCACTTATGGCCAATTTAATTTCAATTATGGCCAAATCTAATAGATTGACTAAATTAAATTGAAATTCGATACGAATTAATACTTTCTTTAATTCCGAGCTTCTTGATTTAATAAAATCAAACATATATTCATCCAAATAAATTATTTTTTAGAGTAAATTATATTTAAATCAAGACTTTATCCGTTCGAATTAATTTTCAAGCTTATCTCCGTAAAAGCTCAAACTTTGATAAAAATATTCATTCAAGTAACAAAATTTATACAATCTCGTATAAGTGAATACGAAAAATATATAATCGTCATTTAAATGAAAAAATTAACCTAAATTTTAGAGCGCATTTATCCGGATGAAATAAATATTTCACTTTTATTAAAAGTTGAAGAAACCCAGGATTAAATTTATCGTAGAGAGCAAAAATTAGGTGTCAACAATTACAACACACTTTGCTTGAGTTCTGTGTCTATTGAGTCAACTTGAAGGACAGATCATAAGACTGCTGAACTTGATTAACAAAAACTAAAATCAATTTAAACAGGAAAGATTCAGGATTCAGGAACTATATATTTCAACGTATATACAAGTTATTAGAATTTCAGAAATGAATACAAGGAATAAAAGAGTAAAGAATTTAACAACTTGGACTGGATGATGTACCTCATTGAAAATCAGCAAGGCTCTTATTCCAATGAACTTAAGACATTGAGAAAACCTGCTATCAACCTCTACCATCCACATCAAACCCAGATCCAGTCCAACCAGGTCCTGATGAGCCTCTACCTTTAGGTATTATGCCGATTCCCTTTCCTCTTCCTTGGACATTGATTTTCTTCTTACCTCGTACTTCCTCAAGAGAATGCGATTGTTTTTGTCCATTTTCTGCTGCAGCACTTCTAGCACTTCCTTCTTTCAATGTATTTCCAGATGATCCGCTCAACGATTCTTGTGTATCCTTTACTGAGGAAACATCTTGAGCCATACTGTTTTGTACAGATCCCACAGGAATTTGGTCCTGAGAACATATGGAAAAAGCCATGGACATCGGTTAGGAAGTCATCTTAAGCACGAAACGAAACAAGCATTATATCACTGCAGTGTTCCATGTTGATCCACATCGTCCAAATAAGATTCAAAAGTAGAAAAAAGAGCAAACAAGAAACTCTACAATTTATGTCCTTGGTATCTAAAATTTAAATCAAACAACAATGTTTCTAATCTAGTTTAGCTTCATGTTGTAATATTGATGTCTGGCATATATTCTGCTCATACTCATATTGAAACTTGAAAGCGTTGTCTTTTCACACAGAGAGATGGTTCGGCACTGCTGTCTTTGCAAAATAAAAGACGCGAGACCAAATTACCCAGTATCTGAGAAGAAAGAGCAATTTGGTGCTTTTCGAGAAATGGATAAGAGGACAGTTTTTATCAAAAAAATGGTAAGAGGATTGGACATTATTTATACCCAGGTAGTTCGGCAAGGTGCTCCGCAATCTTACAGATCTGTTAAGGTCTAGAATGCTAGAGAACAATAATGTTCAGGCTCTAAAACAAACCAAGAGAAACGTTGCTCGGGTTCTAAAATAAAACCATCTTAGTTTGGTGCTATTAAAGAATACAGTGAGGAATCACTACCTTACAAGTGGGATAGCAATCTACAAGCAAATGAATATTGCAGTAAGAATGTGGCCGAAAAGGTGGAAAAAAGAATGTGGCCGAAAAGGTGGAAAAACGTGGTGCTTTCGAGGATCAATATGGGTAGAGGTGTAGCACAGATTTTAGCAAACAAAAGATATAATTATCTGTCAGCCATGATACCGCAGTTCTGAGATTAAAGTTAATAAGTGAATGTTGACAGCGAGGAAAAGGAAGAAAAAGAAGGGTTGGAACTTCAACTAGAATGCCAAAATACTTCATAAATTAAAAAGTACTTGTTACTGCTGAACTGACAGCAGAATCATGCCAAGTATTCTGTTCCATATCCATCGCTGTATAAGTTAAAGCTGATATGAACAAATAATGTGTTCATGTCCTAATTGTTTCTCACCATACTGTCCTTTTGCAAGATTATTCTTTAAGTAGTAGTATAATGAATCGGCCAGTTGGCTAATGCACGTGATCACTTGTTAGGCTAGACACTAGAGTTGTTCAAAGACAAAATTACTTTGAGGACAGAATGTTAGCATCAGTTAGTGTACCGCACTCTTCCATGCACGGATAAGGAATGTACAAATAGAATTATGGAAATACTATATAACAGCATGGAAAAGAGATATAACACTGCTAATAAATTTTGTATCCATCTGGAAAAGGGAATGAATAAAAAGCATCGACAAAGATAATGAAAAACTAATGGAATCCAAACTACGCATAAAATACAGACAAATGAAAGAATTCTTACAAAGGCAGAGGCAGTGGATGCTCTACTTGGATTCAAAGCTTCCAGCCGTCTTTTCAATTCCTCCAATCTAGCTAGCTGACTATTACTACTTTCCAGAACCTATAAAAGAAATCTGTTCTGAGAAATATTAACAGAATATAACACGGAAAAGGTAATAGTAGAGAAGAAAAAATACCAAGCCATTCAAATCCTCACAAAGCTTTTGTTTGATCGCCTCCTCATCCTTAATGGCCTGTGATGCTGCTTCCCAAACCTAGTAGTATTGATCAAGTTTTTTCAATAAGTAAACCACATAAGCAATGGACATTTCCTTACCATTTTCTTAAGCTGATACCTATATGTAATTTTGTTGTTCCCTGTTTCGCATTAGAGTCTTTTTATTTCTTCCATATTTTTCTAAGATTGTTGAAAACAAATTATAGGAGCTGAACCACATCATGAGGGAGAAGTAATGCTCTCATTAGACTGTAAAAGGACATGGTTCGATGGAAACTAATGAGTCCCCATAAAAGTGACAGAATGAACCCCGGAAGAAAGTTCATCCATAACTTCGACCTGATTTATTTGTGGAATGAATCAGTACTCCAAAAGTTACCATCAACTCTTGTTCACACTGCCAAGAATGGAAGTCAATGTTTTCCAATTAAAATAGGAATGAGAGGTTGGAGTATGAAAGTCAAAGAGAAGACCAAAGATACTCTTTGCACCTGCAAATAGAGGTGCATCCAACCTCTTTATCAGACAATGACTGTCGGCGCACATGAATTGATAACTGGCAAATCAATGGCCCTAAGCCAGCTAAAATGAGATTCAGTTCTAAGACAGGATAATTGGAGAAATAGTAGCTGAGACAAAAAGATTTTAGACAGCAGGTACTGGAGAGTTTAGGTGGTCACTGTATGCTGAAAACAGTTCACTTTAAGGTGACAGAGGGTGTCTGAATTCTGAAGATAGAAGAATGATGAAGATTAAGCTAGAGTGTATAGTGACTCTAGTCCCTTTGTTACATACGCCAAAGATACAAATAATATTCCATGAACATGTCTTTCTATCATCATTCTTCCCCTGCCTCTACATTTGGATCATCAGCTTCCTAATTATTTTCCTTCATTCCTTCACTCCCTTACTCCTCCTCCTCATCTTTCTCCTATCAATAGAATATCCTCAAGGACTTCTGATCCCCCTAGCTACCTCCAAGGCTACGAGTGTTTCCGTCATTCCTCTTGCTCCAGTTCCATAACCTAGAACTTGCAAGGTTCTCTCTTATTCAGATCCACATGCATGGGCCTCATTTTTACAAAAAAAAAAAAAAAAAGAAGAAGAAAACTGTTTCTTATACTACTTGAAAATAAACAATGCAAGAGGAATTTCCAGCTGATGCAAATCAGAACTGACACCCTTCATGTTCCTCCTGGCGAGAGAACTCTCCCTTGTAAATGGGTCTACGAAATTAAACAAATATATTATGGCTCTATTAAGATGTAAAAGGCTAGACAGGTTATTAGAGGTGATTCTCAGAAATAAGGTATTATACTAAACAACATGCTAAAAAGTGTCATCAGCCCAGTGAATGCATAACATCAATAGTGGCAGATATATTGTGTTGTTCAATGGTCTCATTACCAACCACCTATATGGGTTTACCACTTGGAGATAAGTTCAGGTCAAAAGTAATTCTGAATAAGATTGCAGAGAAATTTGAGAAAAGATTAGCTTCTTGGAAGATGCAATATCTTTCTTCGGGTGACAGACTGCTGATTGTTGTCAACAGTGTCCTTGATTGCATTACCCACCATATGTTACCATTCCAATCCCCAGTTATGTTCTCAAACAACTAGACAAGATTAGAAGGAATTTTCTATTTGGGGGTGGGGGGGTAATAACAGCTTTAAGAATTTTCACCTAGTGAAATGGAAAACAGTTCACCTTTACTGATCCGAAGTCACAAGGGGGTCTAGGCATCAGAGATTTAACCACAAGAAATGTATATTAATGAAGTGGTTATAGAGGTGCGTCCAGGAAAATACTATTCTATGGGAAGATGTTAAAGCAATTCATGGAGCTCAAAAACATTGGTGGACCAAAGTCTCAAGAGCTCCTCATAGTGTAGGTCTCTGGAAAAGAATTGGCAAAGTTATCGGGTGAGTTTTTCCATAATATGTCCTTCAGAGCAGGCAATGATCTCCATATTAAATTTTGGAAGGATAAATGGCTTAGTTGAGCAATCCTAATGGATGAATATCGCAGCCCTTTTCATCTAAGCAGTGATAATGACTCTACAATCTCTCAATAAGGTTAACAGTTGGAACCTTATTCTATTAAGGAATGTCACTGATTGGGAGTTGGAGGACCCCCTGGGCCTACTAAAAGGATTGGAGGAATGCACAGTGAATGCTGAAGTAGTTGACAGACTTAACTAGGAAACTTCAAGTCATGCTATCTATACAGTGAAGGCTCATGCTATCTATCTATCCAGTGAAGACAGGGTACTCGGCTTTGTGTTCTCAAAATGGGTTGGTTGATCAATGGGCCTAGAAAGTGACTTGGAAGACAAAGCTTCCAATGAAGATCATTTTCTACAACTGGTTAGCACTCCATTGGAGCATGCTTGACCCAGGACGACCTCATTAGAAGAAATTTTCAGATTGCAAACAGATGCTACATGTGCCAAAAAAGAGTACTCAATCAGTCACTACATTTTGATTTTATTGTTTGAAGTTAATATTTTGTAAAGTGCATGACTTCATCCATGAAGCTATAACTCTTGACTTCACATCATTTAGTCGCTTCAGCACTGCGCTAAGGCTGAGTATAGAACCTTAAGAAAGTAGTTGTTGAAATTGCTTGGTTAAAGAAAGTTTTGGGTTATCTTCACTTGCCTGTTTATAAGGTCGTTAGGGGTCGTTTGGTTTATCCAAGGATTATTATTCCACATCCAACGTGGGATAGCTAATAACAAGATATTGGTATAAAATTTATACCACTATTAGCTAATATCCATAATCAAACGTCGGATAAATGTAATCCTAATTTATCCCAGGATTAATACCCTAATCCCGATAATCAAATGACTCCTCAATGTATTCTGTGATAGTCAAGTGGCTTTGTACATTCTAAAATCTAAAGAACTCTATTTTTCATGTACACACTAAAGCCCAAACATATCAAAGCGGACTGACACTTTGCGGGGGACATGTGCAATTTTAGGGTCATTACATACTGTCCTTCCTGGTTCTCACCCAGCTGACGTGATCAAGCTTATCTTAACTTCTCTATGGTAGAAAAATCAGAATTAGAGCTTTTGGACAAACCTTTCGTGCTTGTTCTTCCTTCAGCTTAGCAACACGGATTCTCTCTGTTGACATTTCTATTTTCTTTCTCATGAGTTCAAGTGCTGAAGGTGCACAACAAGTTTAGATCAACCATGTGTAAAAAGATACAGGTGCTCAATGAAGTCGCATTGACAAGTCACAAACCTGCTTTTTTTGGCCCAGCAGTAAGCTTCATCTCCATTGACAAGTTTGCGAATTCCTTTTCAACATCACGGATCTTGGAATAATTTTCTTCAATATATCTGGAACGATATAGCAGAAGAGAGAATATTATGATGCATATAAAACTTAGAAATTCCATCTGATGCAGGAGACAACATAAATACATGCAACAATTACACCTCCACTACTTCTAGAAACTTAAGCCTCCTTTAAACAATAACCAGCGTAGTGACTACAACAACAACAACAACAACAACAAACCCAGTATATTCCCACATCATGGGGTCTGGGGAGGGTAGAATGTACGCAGTCCATACCATTACCTCCAAAGAAGTAGAGAGGTTGTTTCCGATAGACACCCGGCACAGGAAAAGGACAATATACAAAAGAAAAAAAAAACATCCAAGGCATGGGACATAATAAAATAACATATGCACGACATTCCCAAAAGTATTGAACATTACCAGAACCAAAGTCCTCCTAACTACTGCCTACTCGCCCACACGGCTTAGCCCTCTATCCTAATATTTTTCCTCCATATCTTCCTATCTAGGGTCATGTCCTCAATCAGCTATAACTGCTCCATGTCACGTTTAATCACTTCCCTCCAGTATTTCTTCGGTCTACCTCTACCCTGCTTGAAGCCATCCAAGGCCAACCTCTCACACATACGAACCGGGGCATCCGTGCCCCTCCTCATCACATGACCAAACCATCTCAACCTCACTTCCCGCATTTTATCCTCCACCGACACCACACCCACCTTCTCCCGAATAATCTCATTCCTAACCCTATCAGCCCTTGAAAATCCACACATCCAACGCAACATTCTCATTTCCGCCACCTTCAACTTTTGGATATGAGAGTTCTTAACCGGCCAACACTCCGCTCCATATAACATAGCCGGACGGACTGCGACTCTATAGAATTTGCCTTTCAGCTTGGGGGCACCTTCTTATCGCAAAGAATTCCCAAAGCGAGCCTCCATTTTATCCAACCTGCCCGAATATGATGAGAGACATCCTCATCTATCTCTCCATTCCCCTGGATCATAGACCCAAGATACTTAAAACCATCCCTCTTACAAACTGCCTGGACTCCAACTTCACTACCACCTCCTCCTCTTGCCTCGAGTCACTAAACTTGCACTCCAAGTACTCCGTCTTGGTCCTACTCAACCGAAAACCTTTAGACTCCAGGATTTGTCTCCAAACCTCCAGCTTATCATTAACACCTTGTCGCGACTCCTCAATCAAAACTACATCATCCGCAAAAAACATACACCAAGGCACCTCGCCTTGTATACTCCACGTCAACACATCCATCACTAAGGCGAATAAAACGTACTAAGAGTTGATCCCTAGTGCAATCCTGTCAAGACCGGAAAATGCTCGGAATCCCCTCCCGCTTTCCTTACCCGAGTCTTTGCCCCCTCATACATGTCCTTAATCACTCTGTTGTACGCCACAGGGACCCCCCTCGCCTCCAGGCATCTCCACAGAACCTCCCTAGGGACCTTGTCATACGCCTTTTCCAAGTCAATAAACACCATGTGCAGATCCCTCTTCTTCTCTCTATACTGCTTTATCAGTCTCCGCACTAGGTGAATTGCCTCAGTCGTGGAGCGACAAGGCATAAATCCAAATTGATTCTCCGAAATAGACACAATCTTCCTCAACCTTCACTCCACCACACTCTCCCAAATCTTCATCGTGTGACTCAACAAATTAATACCCCGATAGTTATTGCAACTCTGAATGTCCCCCTTGTTCTTAAACAGAGGAATCATCGTGCTCCATCTCCACTTCTCGGGCATCCTAGCAGACTTAAAAATGTTGTTAAACAAGTTGGTCAGCCACCTCAACCCTGCCCCGCTAGAAAACTTCCAAAAATCCACCGAGATCTCGTCGGGCCCCATCGCCCTGCCTCTTCGCATCTTGCGAATGGCATCACTGACCTCCTCTACCTTAAAACACCAACAATAGCCAAAATCGTGACACTCTCCGTAGTGCTCCAACTCCTCTAACACAACTCCTTTGTCCCCCTCCTCATTCAATAGCCTATGAAAATATGACTGTCATCTTTCCTTAATGAGGGCGTCGTCAACCAATACTCTGCCATCCTCCCCCTTAATACACTTCACCTGATCTAGATCTCGCCCCTTCCGCTCCCTAACCTTCGCAAGCCTAAACAACCTCTTTTCCCCGCCTTTCTCCTCTAACCCCTTATACAAACTCTCAAAAGCTGCTGACTTAGCAGCCGTAACTGCTAACTTAGCAGCCGTAACTGCTAACTTAGCCTCCTTCTTTGCTAACTTGTACTCTTCCCTGCTCACCCGCTTCTCCTCTTCATCCTTGCTCTCCACCAACTTAGCATAAGCCACCTTCTTCGTCCCCACCTTCTCCTTGATATCTTCATTCCACCACCAATCCCCTCGATACCGGCCAGAACAGCCCCTTGAAATGCCCAACACCTCTCTAGCAGACTCCTTGATGCACCTAGCAACCTTATCCCACATATTATCCACGTCCCCTCTACACTCTCATACCCCCAATCCTCTCTAATTTCACCCCTATCTCTAACGCACTAACCGGAGTCAGGCCACCCCACCTAATTCTAGGCGGACCCTTCCCACCCGCCTCTTCTTGCCCTTCTTGATAGCCAAGTCCATCACCAGCAATCTATGCTGGGTCGTAAGATTCTCACTCGGGATCACCTTACAATCCTTACACAAAGCTCTATCCCCCTTCCTAAGCAGCAAAAAGTCAATCTGAGTCTTGGCTAACCTACTATGGAAAGTAACAAGATGTTCCTCCTTCGGAAAACTGGAATTCACTACCACCAACCCAAAGGCCCTCGCAAACTCCAAAAGAGTAGCTCCCTCATCATTCCTAACCCTGAACCCAAAGCCTCTGTGCACATCATCATACCCTAACGGCAAAAAACTGATGTGCCCATTAAAATACCCTCCTAAGAAAATCTTCTCCGAACAAGGCACGCCTCTAACCACCTCATCCAAAACCTCCCAAAAACTCTTCTTCTCCTCCTCGTCCAGACCCACCTGTGGCGCATACGCACTACAGATGTTCAAAGTAAACCCCCCAAAGACCAACTTGATAGTCATCACCCTATCACTAACCCTATTAACCTCCACTACCTGCCCCCTGAGCTCCTCGTCCACTAAGATACCTACGCAACTCCTGCGCCTATCACTACCTGAGTACCACAACTTGTACCCATCTACATCCCTAGCCTTAGAACCTACCCACTTGGTCTCCTGAACACACGCAATATTAATCCCTCCCTTCCTAAGAATCTTAACCAGTTCTATCGACTTCCCCTGCAGGGTCCCTATATTCCACAACCCTACCCTCAATCTATCGACATTTTTATCCCCTCCCTTACTAACTCGCCCTCCACATGACAAACCTAGCCCAACACCAGCCCCCGACCCCACACCCAACACCCCAGGACATGACCCTATTCCACCATGTGTCACCCCAGCCACTACTCAACAAAAGCACAACGAAGGGTAAAAACAGCAAAAACCTATAGACGGCACACTCAAAGCACCAAATGCAATAAAAAATTCAAGAACAACAAATGCTAGATACCAATACACAGAACAAACAGCCAGCAACAAATTAACCCACACAAAATACAAACAGTGAAGATATCAGAAAAGGCGTTGTACAATAAAGTGCGATAATATAAATTTCAGGGGTTAGAAGTCACCGGGATAGGCTACTTCTCCGAGTTGTTGCTTCCAGCACTTTGAGTTCGGAAGACGTCGCCGGTGCGTCGCCGGAAATGTCGCCGGGGCTTCGTCTGATTATTGCCGGAATCTGGACGTTGGTGTCTGTACCAACCTGTTGTCAGTGCGTCTTTTCCGACTCACGCCTATGGACGGCGCAGTTCACTATCTTCCCGTCGTCGGAGTCAGACGGTGGTAGCCCGATCTCACCGGCAAGATAGATGGGCCGATGGTATTAAGAGAGAGGGAGAGAGGGAAAGACGGGAAGGAAGAGAGAGACCCAAGAGGTAGGCCAAAGAGGGAGAGGGGATGACGTATTTACCTGCTGCCGGTGCTGTTAGGTCGCCGGCGTTTGTGTCGCCGGAGTGGAGCTTGTCATGTCGGAGGAGACGTTAGAATGAGAAAGAGTTGGAGGAGACATTAGAGATTTTTTTGTTTATTACCGAAGTAAAATAGGAAAATTGCCAAACGAAAATATTTTCATTTAAATTAGTACAATTTTAGGCTTTGACCAGCGTAGTGACTATTTGAAAAAAATATATGGTTTATTTCTTTTTCCCTGTGTAACTACCCAATGAAACCCTGTAAAGTATGTTGGTCATCAGAGTTCATATTATATCTTGTTAGATACTAAATCACCTTAGTTCTCCGTTTTCTCCTTTTTTGGGCGGAGGGGGATAACATGGTGTCTTGGCAGTTTGTACACTATTTTCTCCCAGTTTCTTCTTACCCATACTCCTTTCATCAAATTCAAGTTTTCTGTTCGCTGCACCATGTCTTGATGTGTACCCCACAAAAGTGCAAGTATACTTTGCTTCGTTAATCATCTATTCTTGATAAACTTTTTAACATTGTAATCCAAAGATCCATCATTAGAATTAACTAAGTTCAAATAAAGCATAGTAATACACAAAGAATTCAAATCACAAGTCCCAACTAGTTTAAAGGTAGTTGATTGATTGTTTAACTTTTTTTAAGAATAACTACAAACCAACTTATGCAAATTCTCAACTATTACATCAGATACATGTATCATTTGACTACCAACGTTAAGGTAGACGAGACGAAATCATCCAACTTTTTTGGTCTCCGCTGGAATTTGAACCATAGTCTTCGTTTTAACTTGATCGACCCTAGGTCACACACTTCTCTGCTAATTGATTTGTTTACCAGTATCTAATGAATAGAGTCGAATACATATCAATGACCCCAATCAAATTGAGATTAAGGAGCATTTGATTGACTGAGGGACTTAGCATCCAAAGATATTCACGGATCCCTATTAGTTTAGAGATGGTTGATTGATCGCTAGCTTTTTTTCTATTTAAAATAACAGTAGACAAAAATCAACTTGTGCACATTCTCAACTTACATCAGATACGCATATCGTCTATCTTTCAAAGCTTAGGCAGCTGGAAAAAATCATCTAACTTTTTGATCTTCATTGTAGCTTCATTGATTCTAGGTCACACACATTGCTGCTAATTGCTAAATTTACCAATATGTGGTGAATAGAGTGGAATTCATATCAAGTCGAGACTTTGATTAATTGACTTAGTATCCATATATTTTCTCGGAAATGTACTTTAAAAAAAATCGGAACAATCAGCATTTTCCCAGATATTTAAGTAAATTTGAAACAAATAACCAGTGAAATGCAATCGAAACAAACAACAAAAAATTTCAATTTACAAAGTCAACTTACTTTCTCAATTGAAGCTGTTCTTCTTCAATAATCTGGAACAATCAAAACAATGTACATAATCAGAATTCCAAAATCAAACATTTTTTTTTCTGTTTAAATATATATATGTAAAAAAATTACCTTTTCAGTATAAGCAATGACCGGCGATTCTCTGGCAATGCCATCGGGTCCAATTTCCGGTAACATCACCACCGTATTTGGATTTGAATTAGTGTTAGTCGCCATTGATCTAGACTAATTTTTGTTCCAGTATAGAAATAGGGGGAAAAATTGAAAAATGTGACAGCGAGTTTAGCGGCGGCGGGGGTATAAATAGTGGTGGAAAAAAGTTAGCGAAATGGCGAACGTGTCGGCGACGTTTACGCGGCGGCAAATGCCGTTAGATGTGGCGGAGCCGATGGCGGAATTGATGATTATAGAAAAAGAAAAAAAAGGGAAAAGGGAAATGAATCAGATTTACGTGGAATTTGTTAAAAAAAAAAAAAATATTATGTTATTCTTCTACTATGGGTGTGTTTGGTACTGGAAAATGTTTTCTGAAAAATATTTTCTTATTTTTCCTTATTTGGTTGTACTAAAACATTGAAAAAATATTTTTCAAAATGATTTATTTTCCTCTATTTGAGGGAAAATGACTTCCCTCATGGCCAAGAGAAGTCATTTTTCATAAAATGACAAATGTGACTTTTATGTCCCACCCCCACCCCACCCCTCTTCCCCACTCCAACACCACTCAAATTCACATTGCTCAAAAAATTTACATTACTCAGAAAATTTTTTTACTATGCTTTGCTCCAATTTTTCACTGCTTGAAATAAAAAATATTGAAGTCCGAAATTTTTCTTGTTTCCAATGTTCGTTGAATGTATTGTTATTTTCATGTGCATAGAGGAAAACTTACCTATGTTACTTTTGCTAATTGCATATTCCATTTTGTCATCGTTGTAGTTTGTTCACAAGGTTGAATAAGCTCGTCGTTCAATTATATTTCTATTGATTGTGGTATCTTGAGATTGTCCTGATAAAATGTTGAAAAGTATCTCCTATATTTGCTAATTAGTAATTGCTTAAAATTTAGTGACTTGTAATATCTTAATACTCGATATTGATATTATTTGTTATGCTTAAATTTGTTCAGGCAGTGATATACTAGTTAATAGTTAGTAGTATTTTCTAAAAAATATTTTTTCACTCACCAACCAAACACTAGAAAATGTATTTCTGAAAAAAAAAAATTTACTCACCAATCAAATACCATAAAATATTTTCCACTCACCAACCAAATATGAGAAAATAAGTAGAAAACCAACTTCTTTTCCAGGAAAACTTTTTTCAGAAAAACATTTTCCATGGAAAATATTTTCCATCATACCAAACACACCTTATATTTGTACTTATTTTTATGCCAGGGGTATTCATGGAAAATTGAAAATTGAATCGAATCTGAAAATATTGAAAATTGAATCGAATCTGTAAAAAAAAAGCATGTAAGACTTTTTTCCACAATGGTTCAGACATGTTATGAAGAGATGTAGGAATCTTGTTGTGTGAAGGTATGAGAGGTTGACTATGGATGATTTTAGGAGAGGTACAGGTAGATCGAAGAAGTATTAGAAAGAAAGGTGATTAGACAAGACATAATGTAGTTTCAACTTTCGAGGACATAATCTTAATTAGGGGTTTTGAAGGACATATTAAGGTAGAAGGTTAGTGAGTAAAAGTGTATTATCCGTCCATATTAACAATCGTGGTAATATTTTTGTAGGTGCTTGTTCTTTGATTTCTATTACATGTTGTTTGTTGTACTTCTACTGTCATATTATTTTGTTATGGTATTGCTCTTTTTATTATCTGTTGTTTTATTACTATCTGACATACTCGATATTCAAGAATAGTATGGGGCTGACTGTAGACGATCAAGAGGTTACAAATTCTGTTTCAATTTCGGTGAGTGAATGCAGTAAGTGCAAGCAATGGATCGGATGTGAATATCAACTAAAGGCATCTTGGGGATCGACAATAGCTCAAATTATAGTATCACAATTCAAGCTACGTATGGCATACAACCTACAGACTTTTTAGTCAAAAAAAATAAAATAAAAATAAGAAGAAAGTTGGTACACAAAAATGTTTTCATCATGTCCTTTACTCTAACCTAAGAAATTATCCGACTTCATTAATTGCTAAAGCTATTGATACAAAGCTAAGTGTGTATCAAGAGATTCCAACTAACACAAGAACAACAAGATGAGCAACAAAGTGCTAGTGAATCGAAAATGGCCACACACAGCTTCACTAGGCTTGCAATACTTGTTTGAACTAGAAAAGTGAGTTTAACAACAACAATAACAAAGACAATATTGCTAGTGAATCGAAAGAGCCTCACACGGCTTCACTAGACTTTTAGATTCAACAACACAATGTTAACAAGATTTACAAAAAAAAAAGGATAGAAACTTGACACACAATATTCATTGATTTAAGAACCCTAACAAGAGAAAGGACCCTAAGACTAATGAATATTAATACCAAGTTCTTGGACCAAGAGAAACTCAAAGAACCCCAAGAACCTAGTTTTTAGCCAAGATACAACACTAGTATCACCCTACTAGTGAGAATTTCGGTTTTGGCCTCTCCAAATGAGAAAGAGAAATCAAAATATTACAAGTCTTGTTGTCTTCTATGATATGAATGAACTAAAGCAAGACTAGCCCTATTACATGGCTTATATAGTCAATTACAAAGGAAGGACAAAAGACCTAAATACCCTTGGCATTTAATTGAGTGGGTTAGGGGTGTCTTGATGGGCATCTTCACACTTTAATAAGTATAGGCTCTTAGATGGGGTCACAAGGGCCTCACACATGTCCAAGGATGTGAACAAGGCTTGGAGTCGTTGCAACTCACGTGCTTGGCTTCGTGTGAAAAGTCTCGAGCTAGGAATTCCCATATCATCCTCTCCATCTTAAAAGGAATTTGTCCTCAAATTTGGATCATTGCCATCCTCCACCGTTTTCACTCGAGAGAGGTCACACACGTTGAAAGTGTTGTGCACTTGATATTCCGGGGAGTAGATCAATCTTGTAGGCATTGTCGTTGATCCTTTCTAATACTTGGAATGGGCCATCACCCCGCGGCATCAACTTAGCATTTCTTTGAGACGGGAATATATCCTTCCTTAAGTGCACCCACACCCAATCTCCCGGTTCAAGAATGAGCTTTCTTCTTTCTTTGTTGGCTCGCCTCGTAACTTCTTTGTTTTTCTTCTCCAACCGCAACCTCACCTTCTCATGTAGCTTATTCATGGCCTCGGCCCGTTTACTTCCATCTAAGCTTGTCACAAGATCACTTGGAAAAGGGGTTAAATCCAAAGGGGTGAGGGGGTTGATGTCGTATACACACTCGAAGGGTGTCATCCCTGTGCTTGAGTGTATAACACGATTATAAGCAAACTCAATCAACGGTAAGTTCTCCTCCCAAGAAGTCATTTTTTCCTTAACCATGGACCGTAGCATAGACCTTAAGGTCCTATTTACTACTTCTGTTTGGCCATCGGTTTGTGGGTGACATGAAGTCGAAAATAACAACTTAGTATCGAGCCTACCCCACATGGACTTCCAAAAGTGGCTTAGGAATTTAGAATCCCTATCACTCACTATGATCCTTGAAACACCATGAAGTTTTACAACATTATCAACAAACAAAGAGGCTACACTAGGCGCATCATCACATTTAGAACAAGGAATAAAGTGAGTCATCTTAGAAAACCGATCCACCATGACAAAAATACTATCCCTCTACCTTCTAGTCCTCGGAAATCCCAAATCGAAGTCCATTGATATGTCAAGCCAAGGATGCAAAGGGGTGGACAATGGGGTGTATAACCCGTGGGGTTGGAGCCGTGACTTGGCTCCTTTGCACTCAACACATTGGCCGCAAATCCGGGCCACATCCTTGTGCATTCTAGGCCAATAAAATTGTTCTTCCAAAATTCCAAGGGTCTTCTCGACCCCAAAATGGCCCCTTAGACCGCCATTGTGTGCTTCCCTTACAAATAATTCTCTCCACGAATTTAAGGGAACACACAATCGTCTACCCATAAACAAGTATCCATCAAATTTGGTATAGGGGTGGAAACCCCTATCCGTAACCCACTTATCCCTATCCAACTCTTTACTTTCCCTATAGATAGGAGCGAAGTGAGGGTCCTCGGGATATAAAGACTTGAGGCCTTCAAACCCCATCAACTTAGACGACAAAGTAGACACAAGTACATGTTTTCGGGATAAAGCATCGGCAACCAAATTGTCTTTACCCTTCTTGTAATGAATAACATAAGGAGAAGTTTCAAGAAATTCAATCCATTTGGCATGCCGCCGGTTAAGTTTGTCTTGCGCCCGTAGATGCTTCAAGGATTCATGATTCGTTCGGATCACGAATTCTTTAGGCCATAAATAATGTTGCCAAGTGGCCAAGGCTCTAATCAAGGCATACAACTCTAAATCATACGTAGAGTAGTTTAGAGTTGCTCCTTTGAGATTTTCTCTAAAGTAGGCAATAGGCTTTAATTCTTGCATTAAAACCGCGCCTATGCCAACTTTGCTAGCATCACATTCGACCTCAAAAGTCTTGTCAAAATTCGACAATATTAGCAAAAGGGCCAAGATGAGCATAACTTTCAAGTCCTCGAAGGCCTTAGCTTGTTCATCTCCACACTTGAAAGGCCAATCTTTTTTATTCACTTCGGTCAAGGGGACGGAAATGGTGTTAAATCCTTCGACAAAACGTCTATAAAAATTAGCCAAACCATGGAAGCTTCTCACTTCTCCTACGGTTTTGGGAGTTGGTCAATTTTTAATAGCGTCAATCTTAGATTTATCCACTTCAACCCCTCTTGAGCTCACCACAAATCCAAGAAATACAACCTCATGGACACCAAAAGAACACTTTTCTAGATTAGCATATAACTTCTCCTTTTGGAGGACATCAAACACACATTGCAAATGCTTTACGTGCTCATCTAGGGACTTACTATACACCAACACATCATCAAAGTAAACAACAACAAACCTTTCAATAAATGGCTTCATCACATGATTCATTAGCCTCATGAAAGTACTTGGAGCATTTGTTAGGCCGAATGGCATACCCATCCATTCATAGAGACTGAATTTGGTCTTGAAGGCGATTTTCCATTCATCACCCGGTTGCATACGATTCGGTCATAGCCACTCTTTAAATCAATTTTACAAAACAAACACGAACCACTTAATTCATCAAGTATATCATCTAGTCTAGGAATAGGGTGACGATATTTTACCATTATTTTGTTGATAGCTCGACAATTAACACACATACGCCAAGTCCCATCTTTCTTGGGAACTAGTAGCACCGGAACCGCACAAGGGTTCATACTCTCCTTGATGTACCCTTTTTTAAGAAGTTCCTCAACTTAGCGTTGCAATTCCTTGGTATCCGTCGGGTTATTTCTATAAGCTGGTTTGTTGGGCAATTATAAGCCTGACATAAAATCAATTTGGTGCTCAATACCCCAAAGTGAAAGCAATCATTTTGGCAATTCCTTAAGGGAAAATCCCCGTAATCCTGCAAAACATGAGAAATAAGAGGAGAAATAGAAACATTAGCGGGGTTAGTATTAAAATAATGAGCCAAGAGGAGTATCAGAGTGTCCTCGTCATGATCCAAAAATAGTTCCTTCCTCTTAGCCATCATCACCATGCTCCCGTGCCCTAGAATTTAGGATCCCCTCGGCTTGTCCTACCCCCTCACTCTCGGATTCCCCTTTTTTCCCTCACTCTTGACCTTTTTTTCTCTTTCCCTCAATTGCTCTATTTTTTGGTGTACTTCATTCACTTGGGAAGGCAATAATGGATGAAGAGCGACCTTTCGGCCATCCTTCTCAAGTGTATATCGATTGGACCTTCCATCATGTTTGGTCGACCTATCATATTGCCAAGGCCTTCCTAACAACAAGTGACAAGCTTGCATTGGTATCACATCACAAAACACCTCGTCATTGTAGTTATCTACCTTAAAATGTATCACACATTGCCTTGTGACCTTTATCTCACCACATTCATTCAACTATTGCAACTTGTAAGGACTAGTGTGAGGTATAGTCAGCAATTTCAAGAAGTTCACCATTGCAACACTGACCACATTCGTACACCTTCCACTATCTATCGCCATAGAGCACATACTTTTCTTCACAAGATATTTAGTATGGAATAAATTCTCCCGTTGGCTAGGATCATCTATCGCCTTACTAATAATGGCATGCCTCACTACAAAGTTTGGAACTACGCACTCCCCTTCTTGCTGATAAGCATCCTCATAATCATCATTATCATTATGTGGCTCTCTCTCAGCCGTCTCTCCATCTTGAGGCTCGGCCTCACTCTCATCACCCTCAATACCCACTTCTTTACCAAGGAAATACAATCTACTTTTCCTTAGGATTACATTGCGTCGGTTAGGGCATTCATTGGCTTTATGCCTCCAACCTTGGTACTTAAAGCATTGGAACCCTTTAGGATTAGGATACTTGTGAATTTCTTGCCTCGAAAGGATTTTGTGGGTTGTTTTCGGCTAGGGCAGCCTAGTAGTGGCGGGTTGGTCCTTGTTTTTGGGCCAACCTAAAGAGGATTGAACCATATCCTTTCCCCTCGGCCACCCCGTGGTTGATTGTTCCTTTGCTTTGAACGATGACCTCTCTTTAAGTTTCCTTTCAATCTCAAGAGCCGCTTGGAAAATACGTTCGACGGTATCAAACTTGTGAAGTGTCAAATGAGTGGAGATCTCTTTGTTCAACCCACACTTGAACCGAATGATGTCATGACTAATGTGTTCTCTATGATGATCAAGCTTCAACATAAGTTGTTAAAACTCATCATAATATGCCATCACACTTCAATTCCCTTGCCGCAAGTTGTACAATCTAGAAAGCAACTCATTTTGATTACTCTCGGGAAGGTACCGTTGTCTCATTAGGTACCTCAACCGAAACCAAGGTGGTAGTTGTCCATCAATCAACTCATTGCCAAACCGTTTGACGTATTCCCACCATGTGTTAGCATAGCCTTCATAGTGAGCTATGGTGTAACAACTCTTCTTCTCCTCCGAGATATCATTCACTTGGAACACTTTATCGCACGCCGACTCCCAAGCAAGATACACCTCGGGGTCACTTTCACCCTTAAAGATAGGTAGTCTCAATTTGATGGTATTGATGCCTACATCTCTCTCTTGGTGCCGGTTTCCCCTTTCTCCATACCCTCGGTATCTCCTTGGATCCGCACGTCCTCTTCTCATCTCCTTCTCTCTCATGTAAGCATTATCAAAGGCTCCATACCATTCATAATCCTCTCTACCATATTCCTCAAAGTGGACGGGACGGGTTTGGACGTTTGGAACTTGATTTGGAGGAATTGGATTTTGTGGAGGTGGTGGTCTTCGATTTAGTGGAGCTTGGAAGGAAGGGTTTGGATTTAGTGGATGTATTAGGAGTCCAAGTCCCTCTTGAAGAACTTGAGGATTTGGGGAATGGGTTGGTCTATTGGATTCTCGGGTTAGGGGGTTATGGGTGGTTTGGCTTGCGGCATTTAGTGGAGCTAGGGAAGGATTTGGTAATTGAGGCCATATTTCGGGAGTAACGGTAGTAGAGGAATTTCTATTATGTCCACTTGATGAAATATGTTGAGGAGTAGAAGGGCAAGAGTTCCTTTGACTCTCCACTTATTCTAACCTCCCACTAATAGTTATCACCTCCCCCTTTATGGCTCCCACCTCCATACTCAACCTTTCAAGAGTTCGTGTTATAGCCTCAAGAGTAATCCTCATATTCTCCATTTCATTAGAATCCACGGTTTGAGATGTGGTTCCCTCCATTGTCAAGGTATCACCTACACAAGTAACAAACAAGTTAGTTAAAATTCCTCTCCTCACTCACACTCTTTCGGTTCACTCACACTCGAGCTCCACAAGTGTTGTAGATTGGCTAGTAACCCGTGAATCCTTAAGGTATGAGTATGTTCTTGTCTGGAGTGGATTCTTGTTTGAAACTCAAAGAATTCTCGTCGGAATAGAGCCAAGAGTTACATCGTATTCAAACAACAAAAGCACACAAACAAACATTGACACGAACACAAGGCTTCAAGGGACTAATTGACAAGCTAGCAGGAATGTACTAGTTTGTTAATTAGTTCTCAAGTCAATTAGAGAAAACTAGAAATCAATAATTAGAAACTAAAACATCCAAATTTGAGCTTAATTATCACGTGAACAGTAACTAGGGTGATGTGGCAGCATGTCAATAGCCGCGGGTCCACATAAATAGTTCATTATCTTGAAGTCTTAGTCCCCTTAGATCTTTTGTAATGGATGACTTATTATTTGGATGGAAAACATAAAGTCTTGTAACCTTTTTCAACCCTTTTTTTTTCAAACTCAAAAGGTGATGTTTGACCTCACTAGTCCCACAATACAAGGTTCCTTGTTTTAAGGAAAAGTTGTTGTCAAGTCTTGAAAAGGTGATGTTGGCAAGTCTTCTCACAAACCATTTTCAATTTTATCTTACAACCTTTTTGGATCTATTTCTCTTTATAGAAGTTAAGACATAAGATGAGAAGAAGTTTAGGATGAACACAACATCAACACCTTCAAGAACATAACAACAATACACCACAATGGTTACTTCCAATTTTTTTTTTCACAACACAATTCTCTTTTTCATTAAGCTCAACTTTAGATTTAGACACCTTTTGTGTTGATGAGAAAGAAACCTACACAAGAAACAAACTAAACAAGTAAAACTTTTGTAGATCTACAACCAATTTTTGACCAAAATGTTCAAGAACACACTTTTTGGTAAGAGCTTTCCAAGATTGGTTTTGTAAGAACAAAACCTAACCTTGAGATTTGATACCAAATGATACAAAGCTAAGTGTGTATCAAGAGATTCCAACCAACGCAAGAACAACAAGATGAGCAACAAAGTGCTAGTGAATCGAAAATTGCCACACACGGCTTCACTAGGCTTGCAATACTTGTTTGAACTAGAAAAGTGAGTTTAATAACAACAACAACAAAGACAATATTGCTAGTGAATCGAAAGAACCCCACACGGATTCACTAGAATTTTAGATTCAACAACACAATGTTAACAAGATTTACAAAAAAAAAAGGATAGAAACTTGACACACAATATTCAGTGATCTAAGAACCCTAACAAGAGAAAGGACCCTAAGACTAATGAATATTAATACCAAGTTCTTACTTGGACCAAGAGGAACTCAAAGAACCCCAAGAACCTAGTTTCTAGCCAAGATACAACACTAGTATCACTCTACTAGTGAGAATTTCAGTTTTGGCCTCTCCAAATGAGAAAGAGAAGTCAAAATATTACAAGTCTTGTTGTCTTCTATGATATGAATGAACTAAAGCAAGACTAGCCCTATTACATGGCTTATATAGTCAATTACAAAGGAAGGACAAAAGACCTAAATATCCTTGGCATTTAATTGAGTGGGTTAGGGGTGTCTTGATGGGCATCTTCACACTTTAATAAGTATAGGCCCTTAGATGGGCTCACAAGGGCCTCACACACGTCCAAGGATATGAATAAGGCTTGGAGTCGTTGCAACTCACGTGCTTGGCTTCGTGTGAAAGGTCTCGAGCTAGGAATTCCCGTATCAGCTATACTACAATTCCAATTTAAAGAAATTCAATCATTAACTTCATTCTAAAAGAAATACCCCCTCTATCCCAAATTATGTGTCATCATTTAACCGAACACGATATTTAAGAAATAAGTATTGACTTTGTTAAAGTTACAAAATTACCCTTCTTAAAGAAAGGAGTAATAGTATTTAAAATCAAGTAGGAGCACTTTTAATTGAAAAAAAAATAAAAAAGGAGTAATAGTATTTAAAATTAAGTGGGACCACTTAAGAGTAAAATTGTAATTGTGTCTTTAAAAACTTACCAAATAAGAAAAGGCGATATTCTTTTTGGGACGGACCAAAAAGAAAATGGCGACACATAATTTGGGACGGAAGGAATAATAAATAAATCTTTTTGTTTCCGATCTTCATCAATTAGAGATTAAAATTTTCAACTTATATATGATTTAGTGTTTCTGATTTTTGATGGTAGATTAGTTGTTTATAGTTCGTGATTCTAATTTTAGTGAAAAAAAAATTAATTTCAAAAATTAGAAATTGTTTCAATTTGTGGGTTTATTTTTCAAATATGTAATTCCTTTTGTTAGTTTAAATTAAATATGATCCCGAAATAGTGTGCATGTGACTTTGCACATGAATTCACTAGAGTCAAATCTTTCTATAACGGTTTCTCATTGTAACAATATTTCATTATAGCATGATTTTTTCTAGAATCAATTTCTTATATTATATTTCACTTCTCTATAACTAAAAAATTACCATGTTAGATTTGGAAAGAGATAAGACCGGTTATATATTAATGGAAGCAAATGCAAGTCTTTTCTTTCAATAACTGGCCAAATAAATACAAGATAATCGGTCTACTCTACCTCAATTCACCATTTCGAACCTTATACAGAAAGTTTTTTTGTACCAGCTCCTTTTACTTATACCACAGTTGAAGCAACTAAAGGAGAATTTGGTGTCTTTTGAGAGAACTGGACAAGATCCCTTCTTTAATAGTCCAATAAATTTATGTAGTGATATACTCTGTAAAATTACCCTTTCATAACAGTCACACTCAAAAATTTTATAATAATATTTTTTAAGTAATATTACTTATAAAATAAAATATCAAAATATTTATGGTAATCACCATTAATATTATGAGCATGATAAATTGCATATAGAAACATCTAATTTAAAGAAAAAAGTTAAATATAAATGATGTCCATCAATTATGTCATAACTTTATTGCGAGGAAAGACTACTCATTTTTGTTCTTTTAACGATCATACTCCTAATTTTGTGTGGGGTCCAGTCCATTAATGCTAAGGACAATTTTTTTCAAATTAAGGCCAAAATTTTCCAACTTTTTAGCAGAGAGAAAATCAACACAAATATTTTCTCAGTTGCAAATGTTGACTTGCAACTTCTATGTATGTAAACAGTGACGTTTGCATGGTCATTCTTTCTCTATGAAAGGAGCTCTTCAGCTCATTGGCTCTATACATCAAACAGAGAGAAAAATAATATATAGAGAGCAGTGAGGTATTCCACAGACTGTGATAAAAAATAGTCTGTGAAGAAAAAATTAGAGTGAGCGACATTTTAGTAAGGTGGAAGTCACAAGAGGATTATTTATTTTGAGTGTGTAGTATTCACTTTGAGTATTGTACTTGTGCCTACAGTGTAAAATTTCTTACTATAGTAATATCAATTGCTCCTCTTGGTCCGTGGTTTTTCCCTTATTTAAAAGGGTTTTTACGTAAAATCCTTGGTGTCATTTTTTTACATTTTTTTCCTATTATTTTTCCATAAATATTTTTATTGTTATTCCACATTTATCCAACAACTGGTATCAGAGCCCACGATTTGCAATATCTGTATTTTTTTATAAACAATGAAAGTCAACACAAGTAGAATTATTACTTTTAATAGCGTTAATTATGCCATTTGAAGGAAAAAATATGAAAGATCTGCTCTATGTCAAGAATTTTTATCAGCCGATCTTTGACTCTATAAAATCTGAAAATAAAATCGATGAAAAATAAAACCTGTTTCACAAATAGGTTTGTGGTTTTATTAGGCAGTGGATTGATGATAATATGTTGAACCATATTAATGGGGAGACACATGATCGGTCCTTATGGGAGCATCTTGAAAGTTTATATGCTCGAAATACTGAAAATAATAAGATATTTTTGATAAAATAAATATTGGAGTTAAAATACCATGATGGCTCTCCGATGACAGATCACCTGAATAACTTTCAGTGGATTATGAATCAGTTATTTGTCATGGGCATTAAGTTTGATAAAGAAATTCAAGGCTTTCTTTTACTTGCTTCCCTACCAGACTCTTGGGAAATATTTAGAACTTCATTATCAAATTCTGCTACCGATGGCGTGATCTCTATGAATTTTTCCAAGAGCAACATTCTTAATGAAGAGATGAGACAAAAGTCTCAAGATACCTCTTCGTCTGATGTCTTGGTGACTGGTACTAGGGGGGAAACAAAAATCATGGTGCTCAAAATATAGAACATCGTAGAAGCAAATCCAGAGGCAAATTTAAAGATATTGAGTGTTATCGTTGTGGGTTAAAAGGACACACAAAGAAATTTTGTCAAAAGTTGAAGAAGGAAAACAGAGACAAGGAGGAAAAGAAAGAAGACAACGATGAAAATTGCATAGCCACCATCACCACTGAAGATCTTGTTACTGTCTTTGATACAAATCTTATAAAGCATTGCTTGTGATGAGTCAGGCTGGGTTGTGAATTATGGTGCCGCATCTCACGTGACATCAAGGAAGGATTTTTTCTCATCTTATACTCTAGGTGACTTTGGAACCTTGAGTATGGGCAATGAAACTGTTTCTAAGGTTGTTGGTATTGGTACAATTTGTTTGGAAACTAGTACTGAATCTAAACTAGTTTTAAACAATGTAAAGCATGCACCTGATGTCCATTTGCACTTGACTTGTATTGGCATGCTAGATGATGAGGGATATGTTAGTACCAATGGTGGTGAAAATAAAAACTCATTAAGAATTCTTTACTTGTGGCTCATAGTGACAAGCATCGTGGTCTATATTGGACTAAAGCTTTTACTTATGCTACTATGCTAAATGCAGTTGAAAGCGCTAACTCTTCAACAATATGGCATAAGAGGCTTAGCCATATCAATGAGAAAGGACTTAATGTTCTGGCCAAGAAGAAATTATTGTCATGGTCTATATTGGACTACAACTTCTACTTATGCTAATATGCTAAATGCAGTTAAAAGTGCTAACTCTTCAACATTATGGCATAAAAGGCTTAGCCACATCAGTGAGAAAGGACTTAATGTTCTGGCCAAGAAGAAATTACTATCAGATTTTAAAAGTGCTAAATTAGAAAAATGTGAGCACTGTTTGGCTGGAAAATAAAATAGAATTTCTTTCAAGTCTCATCCTCCTTCAAGAAAGACAGAGTTTCTTGAGCTAGTGTACTTAGATTTATGTGGTCCAATGAAGATAAGGACTTTGGGTGGTGCACTCTACTTTGTCACCTTTATTGATGATTTCTCAAGAAAACTTTGGGTCTATGTCTTGAAGACTAAAGACCAAGTGTTGGGTGTCTTTAAGCAGTTTCAAGCTTCCGTTAAAAGAGAAACAGAAAGAAAGATTAAGTGTATTCGTACTGATAATGGTGGTAAATATTGTGGATCGTTTGATGAATACTATAACAACAGAGTATCAGACACCAGAAGACTCCTCCCAAAACTCCTCAGCTTAATGGCTTGACAAAAAGGATGAACAAGACCTTGATGGAAAAAGTCAGATGTTTGCTTTCTGAAGCAAAGTTGCCGAACTCCTTTTGGGGTGAGGCTTTATTGACCGTTGCACATGTTATTAACCTATCTCATTCTGTTGCTTTGCAAAGTGATGTACCAAATAAAATTTGGTATGGAAAAGATATTTCCTATGATCATTTGAGAGTATTTGGTTGCAGAACTTTTGTACATGTGCCCAAAAATGAGAGGTCAAAGTTAGATGCCAAGACAAAGTAGTACATCTTCATTAGTTATGACCTTGATGAGTTTGGTTACAGGCTATATGATCTAGTTGAGAAGAAGCTCTTAAGAAGTCATAATATTGTCTTCATGGAGAATCAAACCATTGAAGATATTGACAAAGCGGAGAAGCTAGAATCTTCAAGTTCTAATGGTGTGGTTAGTCTTGATCGATTTCCTCATACAAGTGCACATGATATTGGTGGGCTAGATAATCACGGTGACGCTCAAAATGATGTTCAAAAATCAACATGTTGATGTTGATAATGACAATAATATTGTTGTTGACGATGCTCCAGTTTAAGAAGCCGTAAACGAGTTAAATGCTCCACTTAAAAGGTCTACAAGACAACACATTCCTTTTTCTCGCTATTCTACTAATGATTATGTGTTTCTCACTGACGGGGGAGAAATTGAATGTTATGAGAAGGCTATGGAAGATGAACAAATGGATTAATGGATTGAAGCCATACAAGATGAGATGAAATCTCCGCATGAGAACCACACTTATGAGTTGGTAAAATTGCCTAAGGGTATGAGAGGGTGTTTAAAGTAAAATTTGTTGAAGCCCAGATACAAGGCCATATTGGTTGTCAAAGGATTTGGTCAAAGAAAGGGTATTGGCTTTGATGAAATATTTTTTCCTGTCATCAAAATGACCTTTATTTGTAGAGTTCTTGGTTTGACTACTAGTCTTGATTTAGAGATTGAGAAGATGGATGTGAAGACAACTTTTCTTCATGGTGACCTCAAAGAGGAGATTTATATGGAACAACCTGAGGGCTTCAAGGTAAGAGGTAAGAAAAATTATGTATGCAGACTTAAGAAGAGTCTCTATGGCTTGAAGCAAGCTCCTAGACAGTGATATAAGAAGTTTGAATCTGTTATGGGGGAGCAAGGCTACAAGAAGACTTCTTCAGATCACTATGTATTTGCATAATGTTTTTCTAATGATGATTTTATCATTCTCTTGCTATATGTGGATGATATGTTGATTGTGGGAAAGAATGCTTCCAGGATTGACGAGTTGAAAGAATAGTCATGTAAGTCTTTTGGTATGAAAGACTTAGGTCATGCTAAGCAGATTTTGGAAATGAGAATTACTCGTCTCAAAGAAGAAAGAAATCTTTACTTGTCACAGGAGAAGTACATTGAACGTGTATTGGAGCGCTTTAATATGAAGAATGCTAAGGTTATTAACACACCCCTTGCTGGTCATATGAAATTGAGCAGGAAAATGTGTCTTGCAACAAAGGATGAAAAAGAGAGCATCGCTAAAGTTTCATATTCTTCCGTTGTCAGAAATTTAATATATCCAATGATGTGTACCAGACCTGATATTGCTCATACAGTTGGTGTTGTCAACAGGTTTCTTGAAAATCCAGGTCTGGAAAGCAGTCAAATGAAAACTGAGGTACCTAAAAGGAACCTCGGCTGATTGTTTGTGTTTTGGGGGATTTGATCCAATCTTGAAAGGCTATAAAGATGCTGATATGGCAGGTGACCTTGATAACAAAAAATCTACTACTGAATTTTTGTTTACATTTTCAGGGGGAACTATATCATGGCAGTCGAAGTTGCAGAAATATGTCGCACTATCTACAATTAAAACTGAGTATATTGCGGCTATTGAAGCTTGCAAGGAAATGATATGGCTCAAGCAATTCCTTCAAGAACTTAGATGCAGCAAATGAATTACATTGTCTATTGTGACAGTCAAAGTGTAATAAACTTGAGCAAGAATTCCATGTACCATGCAAGAACAAAATATATTGATGTAAGGTATCATTGGATTCATGAACAATTTGAGAACGAATCGTTCTATGTTAAGAAGATTCACGCGAGTGAAAATCCCGCGGATATGCTGACAAAGGTGGTGCCAAAAGACAAGTTCAAATTGTGCAAAGAGTTTGTCAGCATGAGCTCTCTCTGAGAAGAACAAAGATACCTCCTTCAGATGCATAGGACTGAAGGAGAAGGTTTGTGGGGTCTAGCCCATAAATGCTAAGGACAATTTTTTCAAACTATGGCCAAAATTTTCCAACTTCCTAGCAGAGAGAAAATCAGCACAAATATTTTCTCAGTTGCAAATGTTGACTTGCAACTTCTATGTATGTAAGTAGGGACATTTGCATGGTCATTCTTTCTCTATAAAAGGAGCTCTTCAGCTCATTGGTTCTACACACCAAATAGAGAGAAAAATAATATATAGAGAACAGTGAGGTATTCCACAATTTGTGATAAAAAATAGTTTGTGAAGAAAAAATTAGAGTGAGCGATATTTTAGTAAGGTGAGAGTCAAAAGAGGGTTATTTCTTTTGAGTGTGTAGTAGCCACTTTGAGTATTGTATTTATGACTACGGTGTAAAATTCCTTACTATAGTATTATCAGTTACTCCTCTTGGTCCGTGGTTTTTCCCTTATTTAAAAGGGTTTTCACGTAAAATCCTTGGTGTCATTATTTTTTATTTTTTACCTATTATTTTGCCACAAATACTTTTATTGTTATTTCATGTTTGCCGAACATTTTACATATTTTTGTTTAACGATTAAATGAAATCTAAACGTCCAATGTCAGTATGCATATATAACAACACCACACTATGAAAGCCACGAAACTTTCACACAAAAGCTAATTATAGCGAGGTTTGACAGTAAGCTTAGGCTAGCACTTGGGTAGAAATTGGGACCGTGGATTCTCCCAGCAAGCTTGGGCTTTAGACTTCCTCTCTCATGAGTGCATCTTGTATGATGAGTTAGGGTCCTTCTTGCCTTGGAAAATAATATTCCTCCTTTCTTGTCACATAATTTTTTTCTTTATTATGATTGATCGTATATAATATATTAAAGAAGAACCACATCTTTTTTAAAAAGCATTTTAATAATTTTTTCATGAAATAATTGGCATTATATATCAACTCAATTTAAGAATGGTTGAAGTAGGCGAGTCCCGTCTAAATGGTTGAAGTAGGCGAGTCCCGTCTACATCAATAAACATTTTCCTGGGATTGCGAGAAACTTGATTTGTTGATTCCTGAAATGGTCCGAATTAACAAATGGACGGATCAAAACTTAAACGAATTGAGAATGTTATTATTTTATGAACTAATTTTACTACTCCTACATCCAACTTAATATTAGGTCGTTTTCATTATCTTTTTTGAATAGCATGAGCACGTTAGAAGCAAATGGTGTATGTTTCCACTTAGGTGGTCATGAAGTGAATCCAAAAGTATAACGTGAGTCATTTCATTTGGAATGTGGTCAGATTGTACTTGGCTGCAACTTGGAAGGTGTCAGCTGAAATATTATTATTATTATTATTATTGTATGTGTATAAATGACTCGTCCAATGAATATTGACTCTATGTTGGTCCATTTCAACATTATATTGTACGTGCATTTTTTTACTGGACCCTATATATTTATAGAGCTAGGCCATGCATACTGTGCTAAATGGTACTTGCTGGTCTCTCTGTATTTTTGTGGATAGATTTGGACATGAATCGGTTGATATTAATAGAAAAAACTGTATTTGAAGTTAAGTTAGAAAATGATATTTGGAAGTTGAAGTTTGTGTTTGAGGATAAAAGTATAATTTAAGTTTCGGTATTTTGGAGGTTTAAGTTGTGTTTGAATGTGAAAACACACTTGAATTTTGTTATGAACCAATGAAAGTTGAAGTTGTGTTAGAACATGAAAAATAAAATTAAAGTTTGTTGACAGAAAATTTCCTAAAGAACCTGAATTTTAAACTTCAAATTTCATATTACAAGTTTGCAGTTAAACTAATGGACCAATTTGATAAACAAATACTTATAGGAAGTCTCTTCATATTATTTTGAAAAAGAAACTATTCTAAAGGCAATTTCTCTCTATTAAATTCATAATTAGCTGACTAGAAATCAAATTATCTCATCGGTCCGATGAAATCAATTCTTCTCGAATAACTTATTATGAATCCACTAGTTTCTATCACTTTCATTATTACTGTCAAATTGGTCATAGAGCTTGTTATATTTGACCTAGAGTTGATCAAGGGGCTATTGCAGATCAAGTTGCAAAGGGTATCGCGAGATAATATTAAGTACAGAGAAAAATATAAGGTAGTTGCATTGATATCTATGGACAAATAGGTATACATCATCTATTTTCTTTTGATTATTCATTCTAATTAATGATCAAACAAGTAGGGTCGAAGACAGAATTTTCATCGAAGTTAACAGTACCCGATAACATTCAGAGATGGATGTAGACCCATCTGGGCTGATTCGATGGACCGACGACTGAGAGTTGGTCAACGATCAGGGGCGGTTGATTATCCTGACCTGGGGTTGGAGCTGACGAGGAAAGTCAATTCCACATTTTCATTGGGGAAATGGAATGAGGATGACTCACTTGCTGAACTTCCTCCCCAAGTTCAGGCATGGGAGCTGCGAGAAAATAGTTGTTGGCAATGATTATTATCGACTTACAGGCGGATCTAGCATATATTCAGGGGTTCATCCGAATCCCCTTCGGAGAAAAATTATACTATTTATACACGATTAAAATTATTTTTTATGTATATATTGTATATGTTGAACCCCTTCGACTAGTTCGAGTGTGCACTTTCGAACCCCCTTAATGAACTTCTTGGCTCGGCCACTGCTTCCAGACAATGTAATTTTTTTAATGCCGTCTAGATCTCTAGCTCCACACCTATGTGTGCAATAGTAGGTGTAGGTCCCAATCACCACATGTATGTAAAGTGTGAACTACATATGTATACTTATTTTTCTCCCAATTGTTTCAACTTTGTGTATTCATGTGGCCCATTCATTCATTATTTGAAGTTTGTATGTATTTATATGTGCAAGCTATTCTAAAATTCCAGACATAACAAAGTGATATATGATATACATCTTGGCACATGATCATAGTTCAAACATGAACTAATTTGTCGAGATAGAAATGTCTCCTTGGAGCTTTCTATTTGTTTTGATTTTCTCATACGCTGTTCGATATTAGTATTAGAGCTCATATGGAGCTTGTAATCGTGCATTGCATGGCTCATTTATGAGAACAACACTTCCAACAAGATTCTTTCTATTCCCAGGGGCTCAAACCTGACACGTCTAGTTAAGAATAAAGAGATTTCAACTATCTCAATTTATTGTGATAGGTTAATTTATTCTAAAAAAGGGGACAAATATACCCCTCAACTTTGCAATTTAAAATTGATATACTCTTTGTTAAAAAAATAATGCATATATACCCCTGGTTAAAAAAGTGATTCATATTCCATGTTGCATCAATTGTTTGCTGAGTTGTAAATGCAAACATAAGAAAGTTAATAATTCATTTGAAATACTAAAATACTTAGTTTCTTATAACAACATATCCCACGTATTTGCCTTTGGATTCGCTCATTGCAGGGAAAAGTTCAACTTTACCCCTACAATATTTTATTTATCTTATATTTCCATTTTGCTTATGTTTCGTTCCATGAAAGCCATGTATGGGTTGTCATTATGCATTATTTTGTGTTGGTCTTTTAACTTAAGTGTCTCATGATAAAAGACTTTTCTGTGGCGGTATTTCTCTCAAGTTATATCAAATTATTTCAGTTTTTAAAAATGTTATGCATCACTAGTCAGTACGCTAAATATAATAGTCAAAAGTTAAAGAGCATTTCATCTTAGGGCAATTTATTTAAAATCGAGGGATATTCGTTGGTTTTCTTAAATTAAAAATAATGTATGTATTTTTTTTTGAAAAAAAAATCAAAGGAGTATTCGTTAATTTTCAGAAACATATAAAATGAAGTAGCAACTTGGTTGTTGGTTATTGAGCTTCATGCAGAATCATAAAAATAAGAAAAGTATGAGAAGGAGGAAGAAGAAGAAAAGAGTAGGGAGAAGATTAGAGTAGCATATATTTCTGTGTAATCTCTATCTTACAATGCATAGGAATAGAGTATATATAGTAGAAGTACAACTACTAACTAACTGACTAGTCTTTTCTTTCGGTAACTAACTAACTAACTAACTGTATTAACTACCACTTAATCAGTGACTGACTACTAACTCCTTGTTTAACTGTATTAATTAACGCTGCTTTCTTCAAGTTATACCAAAACACCCTCAAGTTAGGTGTGCTGAAGATGTTAATAACACCTAGCTTGTTCTTGAGATATTTCTGCTAAACTTTGGTTAATCCTTTTGTGAATAAGTCTACTGGTTGATCCTTTGTATTAATATACTGAGTGTCTATCAATCCTTGTTGAATTTTCTCTCAAAAAAAATGACAGTCAATTTCTATGTGTTTGGTTCTCTCATGGATCACTGGATTGACTGCTATTTGTAGAGTTTCTTTGCGATCACTAAACACTTTGACAGGTTGATCAATATTTACTCCAAGATACTTGAGTAACCCCAATAACCAGATCAATTCAGTTGTTATTGATGCAAGACTTCTATACTCAACTTCAGCTAAGCTTTTAGAAACTATGGTTTGTTTATTAGACTTCCAAAAAACTAATGAATCACCAAACGTTATTAGGGATCAGTAACAGACTTTCTAGTGAGATGAAAGTCTGCCCACTCTGCATCACAGTATGCAGACACTATATTCTTACACTTACTATATATTAGGATACCTTGTCCTGATTGCATTATGATGTACTTAACAACCCTCATAGCAACATTCATGTGAGGTTGTTTAGGCTGTTATAGAAACTGACTTAAAGTTTGCACTAGGAATGCTATGTCTGGCCTGGTGATTGTAAGAAAAAGTAACTTTCCTATTAATTTTTGATAGATTTCCTAATTTACTAGAGGACCAGTTTCAGTTTTGTTGTCAATGTACTCATATTGCTTTTAAGTCAACACTATGCTGTTGTCAATAGGTGTATTACATGGTCTAGCTGCGGACAAGCCATCTCAGAAATAATTTCTAGAGCATGCTTCCTCTGATGCATAGTAATCCCTTGACTTGACTTGACAAATTCAATGCCTAAAAAATACTTAAGTTCTCCAAGATACTTCATCTTGAAGAGTTGTAGCAGATGATTCTTGGTTTCCTTGATCAAGTCCAAATTACTTCTAATAACAAACATGTCATCCACATATATAAGTACAATAATAATTCCTCTGATTGATTCTTTAATAAAAAGTGAGTGATCATATTGACACTGTCTAAAGTTGAACATAAGTAATGTCCTATATAGCTTTGCATTACATATTCTTGGTGCTTGTTTCAAGCGATACAAGAATTTCACAAGTCTGTACACTTGAGACTCCCCCTAACTTTGAAAATCTTGTGGCATCTCCATATAAATTTTATCATATAAATTACCTTGTAGAAAAGCATTAGACATATCTATCTGGTGGATGTGCCACTGACTTGAGGCAGCTAAAGCTAAGACAATTATTACAGTAATAATTTTACCATAGGATAAAAAATTCTCTTGATAGTCAATTCCATCCTTTTGACTATACCCTTTGGCAACCAGTCTAGCTTTAAATCTGTCAACCTCTCCACTAGTTTTGTATTTGATTTTATATATCCATTTGCACCCAATGGTGAACTTGCCTTTCAAGAAGTGAAACAACTTTTCAGGTCTAATTATTTTCTAAAGCATGTATCTCTCTTTGCATAGCTTGAACTCACCTTGGACCTTTAATAGCCTTAGCTAAGGTTTTGGGTTCTATTGTCTGAGACATAGTTGCAACATAAGCCTTATAGTTTTGAGAGAGGTGATCATAACTCACATACTTGTCTAAACTGTATGGGACCTTTTGATGAATATTAAGAGAGACAAAGACACTTATCCATACTGGAGGTTGAGTACTTCTGGTAGATCTCTATGTTGGCACTTGTGGCATTGGAGTATATCCATTTCTTTGTACTACAACAAGATCTATTAGCAACACTGGTGCTTCATTTTGCAGGGGTATTTAAACTGCTGGAAAAAGGTACCTCATGTTGTATTGGGACTACTTCCAGTTGTTCTGCCTAATGCATATGCTCTTGATCAGTTGATGCAGCTGTTTGCTGCATATTTATAGAAGGTATGTCGTGCCAAGTGTTTGAATTAAGGAATTTGGAGCTTTGTATCCAAGAAAACTGGCTCATTCTTGTCACTCTTAAACTAGAATGGAAAAACTTATTCTTGAAAAATAACATCCCCGTTGATAAACAACGATTTAGTAGTTAGATCAAGAAGTACATAGCCCTTTTGCAAGTTAGATATGAACTGCTAACTTTGATCTAGACATCATTTTGTCAGTTTGATTGTTGTCTTTAGAAAAGTACAAACATGCTAATACCTTTAGATGGCTCAAACCAGTTTTTTATCATACAATTTTTCATAAGGTGATATCCTATTTAATACTTGACTTGATAGTCTATTCATTAAGTAAACAACAACTAAAATGCAATGTCCCAAATACTTAATAAAGATGCAAGCTTGGAATCTAATAGCTCTTGATATTTCAAGAATGTGTCTATGCTTCCTTTCAGCAACTTCATTTTATTGAGGAGTATAGACACAAGTGGTTTGATGCATAATTCCTAAGTTTTTAAACATGTTTTGACAAGTAGAGCTTAAAAATGGAGATGCATTATCAGTTCTGATCTTTTCTATAACTTTGTCAAATTCTGTTCTTATAAGAATGCAAAAATCTTGTAGAGATAAATATACATCAGGTTTTTATTTAAGTAAGAATATCCAAGTAAATCTAGTGAAATCATCAGCAATTGTAATAAAGTATTTATTTTCATCAAATGTAGGAACTTTGTATGATCCTCAAATGTCTACATGAAACAATTCAAAAGAACTAGTACTATTAGTGTTACTAGAAGGGAAAGGTAATCTAGATTGTTTTACACATGGACATATAGTACATGGAGTAATATGTTCTTTTATTTCACTCAAACTAAATGGTAGTAAGATTTTAAGAACAAATATAGAAGTGTGGCAAAAACTTGTATGCCACAAACTAATTTCTAGTTTATTATTTTCAGCAATAGTTGACTCCTAAGAAGCTAGTGTCACATTCTTGACATAATGAGCATTATGATTCAACAGAAGATATAGGCCATCACTTCTTTACCAATATCCTTCACTCTCCCAGTGAAGAGATCTTGAAAAAGGCAAAAGTTAGAAAAGAAAGAAACAAAGCACTAAAGCTCTTTGGTGAGTTTAGAAAATGATAGTAAATAAATTGAAATGTAGGTATATAAAACACATTTGATATTGTGCTTCTATTAGCTATTGAACTTGATCCTATATGTGAGACAAATGAGACACCTCCATTTGACAAAATAGACCCTTTTAGGAAATGATGTCTCTACTATTGTCCCTCTATTGAGTAAGTTGAGATTAGATGCCATGTAGTTTATGGCACCAGTATCCACAGTCCATTCTGGGTATTCAGGAGATAACAATGCAAGATACCTAGGTGTACCTGCAGCATTAGCTGATGCATCGGTAGAACCTACTATGGTATTGTTTAGCAATTTTGTGATCTAATCATACCGATCCTTAGTTAAAGGTCTTCTTCCTTGGTTGACTTCAGCATGATCATAATTGGCAGTATCACTTGTAGAAGCACCATCAGCTACTTGATTGCAGTAAGAAGTATATTGACCATTAGCACTAGTAGGAACTGTATTGAAATTCTGAGCAATATCTTAAAAATCATATGCACCAGTGTGTTGTCTCAAGTTATACTCTGAAGCCAGATTGCATACAATCCCATGAGTTGAACCATATCTATGACTTGTTCCATATACAGGAGTACTGATACCCTTTTTTGTACTTAAAATCAAATGAGTATCCAACAATTTTAAAATTATTTTCTCTGTAGTGTCCCTTTATCTTACACACATCATAACACAAATTGAGATTTCTTTTGTACTTGAAGAACCAACTTAATTTCCACATGTCCTAGTGTACATAAAACCTTCAACCTTATTAGTTCCACTCATTAGATTACTTTCTCAAATCGCTGCATTAGCAATAACCTCTCTTTGACTTTCATCACTAATGATCATAGAGCAAGCTTGGTTAACTATCAGAGAAGGATGTATAAGCAAGATTTGACTTCTCGCTTGTAGGTATGAGTCATTTAACCGCTTGAGAAACTAGAACAATTTTAATTTCTGCAGATGCAGTACATACTCTTTTGAAGTCTCACAATTACATATAGGAGCAGGAACAAGAGCCTTAAATTGCTCCCACAAATTCTTGAGTTTTGAGAAGTAAACAGAAACAGAGGCATTGCCTTGGGACAAAGTAGTATTTCTTTGTTAAGATTAAATGTTCTTGATCTGTCAACCTTAGTAAATCTTTCATGTAAGTCCATCCAGACTGACCTAGCATCAGATGCATACATTATCCCTCCTAGAAGATTCTAGAATACAAAGTTCATTATCCAGTACAAAACTATTGCATTTACCATTTCCCAATGGTTCCACATACTTTATGGGAAACTTTCTTTAGAGGAACTACCATCAACCAATCCTAATTTATTCCTACCAAGTTGTCACGATTCGAATCTGGGCCTGGCCATGACAGGAAATATCAAGCACATCGTGGGCCGGAGATAACCCCCTAAGCCTTACCTTAAGAGCACATAAATATAAATAGCGGAAGTCAACCAGACCAAGGATGGATAAATAATGCCAAAAGAAAATGTAAAGGGTCAAAACAAAACATTCAAAACATTCCCACACTGTCCACGAAAGACTCTAAACCAAGAATATCAACTAAGTCGGGACATGCCCCTGACTATGACAAAAAAATTTAAAAAGTACTAATACCAATAAGAAATAATAATAAAATGATCAGGCCTTCCGAAATATAGAGGCTCACCACTTCATAGCAGACTAACAAACGTATCACACCACCTAACGCTGCATAGGAGTAACAAAAAAGTCCTCGAAACCTACATCATGAAAAGATGCAGAGTTCGAGAACGGTCAATGGGGCCAACACTAGTATGTAACTTAGGGGAAAGGGATAAAATAACTCCATTACCAAAATCCAGTCATAACCCGCATGCACAATAATTTATATATATTTATAGGATGTCGGGTTAGGGACAAGGGTTAAGAACATGAGAGTTTAAACCATTATCCTGAATTGTGTGGCTCGCTCCGTCCTAAAGGCACCCACGGGGTATATGGGTTTGATTTTCCCTACCGAAAGGGCCCTAGTGCATGTTAGCCGCACGTACCGAAGATAATCGAGGAAAGGCTAAAGACACCAAGACGATAGCTATCCAAAATATAATGTGTATCTAGACACATAGTCATATAGACCCCCAATGTCGGAAAATATTATTTTCAGTGTTTGTCCACCCTCGAAACCTACACCTGCACAGTGAGCTACACAATTTCTTTTAAGTCCAAATTAAAATAATTTGTGCATAAACTAACCATTAACCTAAGAGTCATTTATTAAGGCATTTACCAACTTGGTATTGTCATACCAATATGCTTGCAAGCTAATTCAATTGTGTCAAACTAGTCCATTTAACCATTAAACTTTCAAGTTCCATTTAAAATTCAAAACCATGGCCACAAAAGGCATTCCAAAATCATATTCATTCATTTATCCTTTAATGCGATGGGTTCAAAAGACAAGTTAATTTATGCAAATATCCATATTCAAAATTAAGTTTACAATGTGGGTTGAGGTTAATGCCATTACCAAGCTAAAAATTCATCAATTTAGGAAAACCCATGTCCCCCCATTCCAACCATTATACTCATGCACCAATTCGGTCCAAAAAATATTAATTTAAAGCATGAATAAGACATTTAAAACATAGAACAAGTAATTCAAGTAATATCAATCAAAATTCCTCAACCCAATTTCAAATCCATCAATTAAAACACATGAATATTGATTAAATAAATACCACAATGTAAAATTCAAGTTAAGGGATGAACAACATGCCTAAAATACCAAAGAATTTGAAGAGAAATCAAAGTTTGGAGCTTGAATGGTGAATCGTCTGTAAAACCCTTGAGTTCTCTTGGGTTGAGAGTTGAAGAAGAGAAATATAGTGTTTGATCTTTGACAACTGAAGTAAAGGGATTTATTTGGTGTTTAAAAGTCGTGCAAGAGATAAAAGGACCAAAAGCCCCTCACCCAAGTAAAAAAAATAAAAACTGGACAAAAATTATATAGCGGTGTGGCAAGCTGCTACCGTGGAGCTTAGCCTATGTGCCACGCCCTTATCGCAGAGGCTTACACCCTCAGGGTTCCAAAATGGCCCTGAACTCCTTTAAAAAATCTTGCAACTTTACCAAAACACCCTTTTAACATCCCTTAACAAAATTTAAGTCAAAAATTGAACATTATGCACGCAGAAGGGTCAAAAATAAAATCATCAAAATTTTGTAGGGTCTTACTTTATCCTCTCTTAGGATCATTCTTCCCCGAATAAAGAGTTAGGGTACCTTTAGCACGATAACAGATGAAATGCAAACAAATTTAAGAATAAATTTGAAATGCGATAAGAGAGAAACAAATCTCATACCTTAAGCACTTCCATTCTCTGCTGGAAACAAAAATGAGTATTTGGATTTCATATCATTTTCAGATTCCCATGTAGCTTTCTTTATCTTTTGATTTCTCCAAAACACATTTATCGATGCTACATCCTTATTTCTCAATCTAAGAATTTGACTATCCAGTATCTCCACCGTGACCTTCTCATAAGACAACGAATCCATGACATCAACATCCTTAATAGACACTATTAAAAAAGAATCACCCACAGACTTTTTCAGCATAGACACATGGAACATAAGATGAATTGAAGCCAAGCTCGTTGGCAAATCTAACTCATAAGCAATATATTCAATCCTCCTCACAACTTGATACAGACCAGTGTGGTGGGGATTGAGCTTCCCCTTCTTTTCAAATCTCATAACTCCTTTCATAGGAGAAACCTTCAAGGATACCTAATCACTAACCTCAAACTCCAACTCTCTTCGCCTCACATCCGTATAAGATTTTTGGCAACTCTGAGCAATCTTAAGTCTTTTTAATCACTTTCACATTCTCCATGGTTTGGTGAACCAAGTCGGGACCAAACAACCTAGTCTCACTAACCTCAAACCATCCAGTAGGAAACCTACACCTTCTACCATAAAGAGCCTTAAAAGGAGCCATCTGAATGCTAAAATGATAATTGTTATTGTAAGCAAACTCAATAAGAGGCAAATGGTCAACCCAATTTCCCTTAAAATCAATCACATAGACCCTATGAATATCCTCTAAAGTCAGAATAATATGCTCTACTTTTTCATCTATTTGAGGGTGAAAAGCGGTGCTAAGGTTCACCTAAGTACCCAAACCTTCTAAAACAAATACCAAAAGTGAGAAGAAAATTGCATATTTCGATCTGAAATTATGGAGATTGGCGCTCCATGCAACTTAACTATCTCTTGAATGAATAACTTAGCATAATCTTCTCCTGAGTAGTTGGTCCTCACAAGGAAGAAGTGAGCAGACTTAGTCATTCTATCCACAATGACCCAAATAGAATCATACTAATTGTGAAATAGCGGAAAACCCATAACAAAGTTTATATTGATCATCTCCCACTTCCACATAGGCAACTCTATCTCTTAAGACATGACACCAGGCCTCAAATGCTCTACCTTGACTTGTTGACAGACCATGCACTTAGCAACAAAATTTGCCATATCTCTCTTTATATTATTCCACCAATAGACTTTCTTAAAGTCATGATACATCTTAGTTGAACTTGGATGATTTGTATATTTAGACTCATGAGTTTCGGTCAAAATCCCTTCCCGCATCCCATCTATATTAGAAACACACTACCTTTCTTGATTTCTCAGAATGCCATTTTCTCCAATTTCGAATGCCATAACCTTTTGCTGACCCACATCATCCTTAATTTGTATAAGTATCACCAACCCAAGAAGCTTGAGGAGGACTAGTAGAAACTGATGAAACCCAACATGGAACAGAACAGTCAGGAGCAAAGACCCTAGACCGGGTCTGCATTCCATAAGTAGGGTAAATTTCCTCCACATTTTCCTTAGGTGGGACAAAAATTCCAGTAGAGTTTCTAGGATTGTCAGATCTTCGGAGAGGCATGATCTGAAATGTAAGTAAGCCAGAAGTTAGAGAAGTTTCATAACAACTAGACTCTATAGACCAAAATAGATCACAAGAAAGAAAAACATTCTAAAATGTATCGTAGTCTCTCCCTTATAAATGTGATGCGCTACACACCCATAAAAGGGACCTTACTCAATATGGCTTTGTGGACACCCAACGATCCTGAACTGTGCTATGATATCAATCTAGTCACGACCCAAACCTGGGCCTGGCCATAACGGGAAATTTCAAGCCCATCGTGGACCGGAGACAACCCCTTTAGCCTTAACTTAAGAGAATATAAATATAAACAACGAAAGCCAACCATACTAATGATAGATAAATAATGCTAGAAAAAAATGTAAAGAGTCAAAATAAGACATCCAAAATATTCCCACACTGTCTACGAAAACCTCTAAACCAAGAATACTAACTAAGTCGGAACATAACCCCAATTATGACAAAAAGAATTCAAAAAGTACTAAGACCAATAAGAAAGAATAATGAAATGACCGGGCCTTCCGAAAGATGAAGGCTCACCACTTCACAGCAGACCAACAGGTGTATCAGACCACCTAACACTGCACATGAGTAACAAAAAAATCCTCTGAACCTACATCATGAAATGATGCAGCATCCGGGGATGGTCAGTGGGGCGAGCACTGGCATGTAACTTAGAAAAGGGGATAAACTAATGTCATTACCAAAATCCAATCATAAACCACATGCACAATAATTTATATACATTTACAGGATGTCGGAATAGAGACAAGGGTCATGAACATGAGAGTTTAAATCATTAGTTTGAACTGTGTAGCTCACTCCATCCTAAAGGCACCTACGAACTATATGGGTCCAACTCTCCCGGCCGGAAGGATCCTAGTGCGTGTTAGCCGCACGTAATGAGAAAAATCGAGGAAATAGTAAGAAAACCAAGGCAATAGCCATCCAAAATATAATGTGTATCCAGACACATGGTCATATAAACCCTCAACGTCGTTAAACGTTGTTTCTAGTGTTGGTCTCTCTTGGGATCTACACCTTCACGGTGAGCTACACAATTTTCTTTAAGCCTAAATTAAAAAATGTGTATAAAAATCAATCATTAACCCAGGAGTCATTTATTAAGGCATTTATCAACTTGGTATCGTCATACCAATATGCTTGTAAGCTAATTCAATTATGCCAAATCTGTCCATTTAACTATTAGACTCCCAAGTTTCATTTAAAATCCCAAATCATGGCCACAAAGGGCATTTTAAAGCCATATTCTCCATTTATCCTTTAATGGAATGCAATGGGTTCAAAAGACAAGTTAGTTTATGCAAATATCCATATTCAAAATCAAGTTTATAATGTGGGTTGAGGTTAATGCCATTATCAAGCTAAAAATCCATCAATTTGGAAAAACCCATGTCCTCCCATTCCAACCATTATACTCATGCACCAATTCAGTCCCAAAACCATTAATTTAAAACATGAATAAGACATTTAAAATATGAGAAAAGTAATTCAAGTAATATCAATCAAAACCCCTCAATTCAATTTCGAACCCATCAATTAAAATACGTGAATATTGATTAAATAAATACCACAATATAAAATTCAAGTTGAGGGATGAGCAACATGCCTGAAATACCAAAGAATTTAAAGAGAAATCGAAGTTTAGAGCTTGAATGGTGAATCCTTCGTAAAACCCTTGAGTTTTCTTCGGTTGGGAGTTAAAGAAGAGAAAAGTAGTGTTTGATCTTTGACAACTGAAGAAAAGAGGTTTATTTGGTGTTTAAAAGTCGGGCAAGGGGTAAAAGGATCAAAATTCCCTCACCTCAAGTGAAAAAAATAAAAATTAGACAAAAATTACATAACAGTGTAGCATGCCACTATCGTGGAGCTTAGCCTCCATGCCACTCCCTTATCGCGGAGGTTAATTGGTGTGGCATGCCACTATCGCAGAGGCTTACTACCTCAGAGTTCCAAAATGGCCCCGAATCCCTTCAAAAAATTTTAAAACTTTTTCAAAATACCCTTTTAACACCCCTTAACATAATTCAAGTCAAAAATTGACATTACGCACGTGGAAGGATAAAAAATAAAATCATTAAAAAATTATGGGGTCTTACACAAGTAAAACAATTCGCATAGAACGAAATCAGATGAAGTAATTTTCGATACCTGTTAGTTGAAATGAGATTATTTGTATACCACTCACATATAAAGAATACAAGAATAGGGATGATTGTAATCCACACCAGGAATTTGACCCGTGTTTTGTCCTGTAGTGGTCGAGTTTGAACCAACTGGAACTGCTCTATTCGACTGATCATTCAAAGTGTTCATCTTTTCTTGATTTCTTTCAAGAAGTTTTAGCGGAAGAAAATGAATTTGCATCTATACTCGATGAATTTTTCAAGAGATTGAATAAGAAAGATTATGAGAGATCTACTACTGTTGAATCTGCATCTATGGCTCTGATACCATGTTGGTTATTCAGCTTGATGCAGAATCACAAAAACAAGAAAAGTATGAGAAGAAGGAGGAAGACAAAAAGAGTAGGGAAAAGATTAGAGTAGCTTATATTTCTGTGTAATCTCTATCTTACAATGCATAGGAATAGAGTATATATAGTAGAAGTACAACTATTAACTAATTGACTAGTCTTTTCTTTTCGTAACTAACTGTATTAACTTTACTTAATCAGTGACTAACTACTAACTCTGTGTTTAACTGTATTAACTAACACTGCTTTCATCAAGTTACACCAACAGGATTTGAACCCAAATGTTTGCTATGACATTGAACAATACTACCACTAGACTAGACATGCTCTTTGATGAAATACTTTCATTATTTTAAATTTATACTTCTCAACGACAGTTCTGCATTTAAGAAATCGATGAAATCCCTCTACTTTCGTAAAGAAAATATATGAGGGACTCCATCAATTTTCTTTAAAATAAATAAATTCATTGAAAAACTAGCGATGTACTCCGTTGGTTTTTAATTAATAGTGTTAAATATACTCATAAATAATTGAAAAGATCTAAATATACTCTTATGTAATTACTTGATCGATTTTCCACCATGAAATTATTAATATGAGAAACATATTTGAGAGGGGAAATAACTGTGAAAACTTGGAAAAAAAAATAGAAGTCAAAGACACATATAAAACAAATTGCAAACATGATTAGATTAAGCACTATTAAAGATACATGTTTATTTGTTTTGGCCACTAGTGAGGGTGTTTTGTTTTAGATTTTCTTTAAGTGTTTAGATAGATAATACAAGCAAATTAGTGTTGTTGACACGTCGAACTAATAATTTCTGAAAAGGTGGTTCTCCTTTGTGTCATTAAGAGGATGGGTGGGTGGGTGGGTGGATGGGGTGTTCCATAATATAAATTATGGATTTGGTTGAATTCATAGCTTCAGTTTAAATTATATATATATATATTAAGCAATTTACTAAATATATACTAAATATTAAATTTCAAATCCGGTCATTTTGAAATTTAAATATTGGATTCGTCTTTCCAATGAGATGGAGGTTGATCCACAGTGTAGATTATGATTCGACCAAATCTAATAGCTTTGGCTTAAACTATATATGTGCATTAAAAATTCACTAAATATGTACATATAGATTTAATACTAAGCTATTAGCATTTAAGATCGTAGTCTTATAATCTTGAAACCATACATTTTAAATCCTGAATTCACCTCTCTGCGAAAACTAGGTAGATCCATAGTATAAGTGATGATTCAGCTGAACCTTATATCTTTATCCTAAGCCATATAAGTGAGTGTGAGCGTGCGTGTTAAGAAATCCACTAAATATATACAAATTTAAATTTCAAATTCAGCAAAATAGTATTTAATAAGGTCGTTGTACTAGAATACCAAAATAGGAGTGGATTTAGTATAAGTCCTATCGAACCCAATATTTCAACTAAAACCATATAATCTATAGGGAACTTACATAAATGCACCCTTCAGTCATCTAGTTTACCGACGTGCCCGACGTATACACTACTTATACATTTCAGTTGTATATGTTGTGTATAGGTATGTATATTGTATGTATATCATATATGTAATAAATGTATGTTTTATATAAAGTATACAGTAAATATACACTGTGTGCATGATGAATGAATTAGGCGTAATTTTCTTATCTATATAGGTGTTAATAAATTCACTAAATATGTACAATTACTTATTCAGATCCAATTATTAGTAATTGAGATCGCCATCCCAAAATATCTGAATCGATAAAATTAAAATTTTGAATCGGCTTCTACCGTGAGTGGAAAGACTTTTGAAACTATTTTGTCCTTGTAACAAATCTTAGTCCTTATCCCAAGAAATTCCAAAACCAAAATCAAAATAAGATAGTCTTTGCTCCCCATTTTGATAAAATCAAAGTTCTTGAGGAGACCCACCATTGCATTATGTGGATCAAGAAAGAGGATCTTGAAGTGAAGCTATATTTTGTCCTAATATGAAGACAGTGGTGCACACATATGAAGTTACAATATGTAGTTGCAATTACAGAACCAATTCATATCATGTCATGTACTCATTTTTCAATGAGATTTGTTCTTTGAGAACAAAATGAAGTTATAATATACTTCTTTTGCCCCACATTTTGTTTGTAAGGACATTGTGACCATTCCACTATCATGTTAGTTGCCTCTATTGATGGTACTTATTACCTCACACTGACCCCCACCTGAATTTTGTATGTTACTATTTTTGACATCATTTCTTGATAATGGAAATAGTTATATTTGGTTAATGTCAATTCATGTGCCACGAATGCTAATTAGAGCATATAGCATAGTATAATTTATAGTCGAGTAATCTCCGAAGGCTAGTTGGGGAACGATTCAAAACTTGAAGGCAATGGATAGTTCTGCTACTCTTCTTCACTAAAATACTGAACATCTGTCGGTTGTAAAGTTTAAACTTGTAAGTGCACCTCATCAACATATCACACGTTAAGTGAATACTGCTTAGCGTATGATGTTCAAGTTAAATACTAGTAGTATGAATTGGCTACGTCAACTCATGTGAAATTACTAACACTAAGAGCACACAATAGAATATAATCAAGAAATTCCCAAGGGCCAATCGAGGGCACAACTGAAATTTGACAGTTAACGGGTTGTTCCTCTATTCTTCTCCATTTAAATACTAGACTTTCATTAGTTGCAGCGTTTGCACTCGTAGCGTGCATCTAGTCCACATTGGGCTCTTACTAAACCAAAATCTTGCTCACGGAGATATTCTGATCAGTATTGTCATCTTTTCATGATGTTGACCGAACTTTGCTTAGTGTTTGATGTTCAAGTTAAATAATACAACATTATTCAATCTTTCTTACTATTTTTTTTAAAAAAAGCATTTGAATTTAGATTTAATTAAGATTTCTCGAGTTCATGTTGAAATTGGACAAAAACCAAATGGCCACTACATTTATAACATTTGTTTCATACATGAAAGTGATGAATGTATGTTGTTGTGGATAATGGAAGAATTCAAATTATAAGCTAGCTAAGAAAGATATGTCCATAAGAAGCCAAGACACTTTCTATTTTTGATACTTAATTACGTATTACTATATGCTACTATTCCAACCTATTGGGGCCTCTATTGCTCCTCCATCTTGGCATCATTATCACTATGCCAAAGTATTTGGTTGGATGCAATCACACAGGATTTTTCGTAATAAATATTTGAAGGACTTAATAATAAATAAATAAATTACTATGATGAGAAGTGATGTCACTTTTATACTTAAACTTAATATTTTTATCGCTTATTATCTGTATATACTTATTTAGTGAAATATTTTGATGAAGTGATGTTCGTGACACAGTATCCGAATAAATGTGAATGTTTCATCCTTAATTATTAATGATCTCAACATCAAAATCGAGGTATGAAAACCTCCATGATAGGAAGCCCTTCATCTTTTAATGGTCATATGCAGTACAAATATGAGTTAATCAAGTCTGTAAATAACTATTGTATGACTCAAAAACAAAAAACAAAATCTTAGCCAATAACTACCCTTAATTTTTCCCTCTCAATATACAATATACCCAACAACATCATATGACTCAAAGAAACCTTAAAGTTTAAGGCTTAAACATTCTTTCAACAAGAGAAAGTAATTATTTTTTCTAAGGAAACCCAAGTTTGTGTTATTAGATATATTGAAATACATAGCATAATACAATAACACAAGTGGGAGCTAGACTCCACCCCACACCCCCTACCCCCTCCCTAAAAGAAAAAGGTGGATGATTCCATTAAGTAGATTATTTTTGGTGTTGTGGTTGTGCTTCATTGATAGATTTCATCATCAAGGTTGTATCATCTAATTTCTAATAGTTGCAAACTATTTGACATTTTAAGCAAATAGTGAATCGGATTCACGATTTACTTTTTTAAAAATAAATGAACAATATACATAGATTATGCGTTAATTATACAATGTATAGTAAATATATTATACATGACTTATACATATTATATTATATTATAAATTTGTCAATTATTTTAATTTGTACGGTTGAGTAAGCAACCATTCATATTTTCAAATTACATCAGAATGTAAATATTACAGTAATCCTAACATCAAGACGATTCCCCCATTACCCCAAGAGAATTATGTGGGATGTGCTCTAGATATGTCTAGCTTTAGGCTCGACTATGCTAGAAGAGATAGATATATAGTTGCGGAAGATGGTGTCAGTCGAAAGCTATTTATCAAAAAATTATATTATAAATATGGATTAAATTTAGAATATATAGTAATAAATCTCAAATATTCTTAGCCAAAATTTTAACTATGTCGTTGTAGGTAAAGGCAACAATGTTTTTAATCACCGAACACAATGTCCGTTTTTCAACTAGAGAAAAGGGCTCATTTAGAAAAAAATGAATTTTAATTAAACTACTCAAGCAAGGGATTCTTTCTATTTATAGACAAAAATAAATCGTGTGAAAGTAATAATCTTATGTTATGACACTTGATGCTTATGGCACGTCACATGTGAACTATTTCTATTATAATATGAGCGATTCAATTTTTTTCTTTTTTTTCAATTGATCTGGTCGAAACATGTATATATGCAACAATATTTGTACGGATAATGTGCATGCATAAAGGTGGTGAAACCATATAAACTGAAGAGACGTGGTAAGTTGAAATAATATGTATTGAGAAAAATTATATTACATATATAGTTCGGTAGCTTTTGGAGTAACTGATAAAACTGTTATCATGTGACTAAGAAGCCACAGGTTAAAGTCATGAAAACAACTTCTTGCAGAAATGCAAGCTAAGACTGTGTATAATAAATCCTTATAATTCAATTTTTTTCCAAACCTCACATATTACGGGAGCTTCAGCACATCGAACGGACTTAATGATTCGACCTACATTATGCAAACTCAACACTACTTGTCAATCGACAGTTGACACTTGTATTTTTTAAGTAGAAACTTCCTTTCTCGAAAGGGCCAATGAAAATCTCTTTATATCTCATCCTATTTGCTTTCAACAAGCACTTAGTTCTTTGGAATAACATTATCATCTATTTGTGATGAACTGTTCAATGACAATTAAATGTTCTAGTTGAATTTTCTAGAATTCTTTTAGTTAGCCAAACAGTATATATCCGTAACTTTTTCTTTGAAAAATTGCATCATCAATGATATATATAGTTCTTTTTGTTTTGCATGTGTTCGGAGTTTAATATCTGTTTGGATGATTGGACTAATCTAAATAAACATCTCGTAAGACACATTAAAGGAGTAAGTACGCCTTATAACCTTTATTTTTTCTTTTAAAACTTAAATTTAAGACTTTTAATTAAGGACAGATGAATCTTATTTATTCCATCCTATGTCAAAGCAGAATTTTTATCAAAAGAATTGATCTTTTATATATAGTCATGTGATTTTCTAGCAAAAGATATTTGAATGAACCCTTTCCGCCTTTTTAGATCTGTCGTTGATCCCATCACGACCCTCGATGATAATTATAGTATTTCGCTAACCATTGAGTGATAGTTCAGGTAGTCAATTCACACTCCTAATAGTTCAGATTTGAAACTTAAAAAATTGAGATTTAGGTGTTTTTGACCCTTAGGCCTTATTTTAACAATTTGATTATCAGTTTAATTGATAAGCTTATTGCGAAGTGAGACATCCATTAGCCATAGTGATTTTTCTTTTCATATTTCTTAAGAGCATTTTTTCATGGATATATATCTAGTAATCTACTAAACACATTGATCAAGAAAACAGTGTTGTGAGTTGATGAATTGAGAAGGAGAAACTATCATTGCAAGAAAAATTTCAGACTTTTTAATTGTCATTAAATTTAACATATCTTACTGGGATATCGATCAAACTATAAAGAAAATTCAAGAACTATCAACCGAAATAATAGATCAATATCATAATGTAAAAAAGTATCAATAAATCGTTAAATCGATAACTTCATATCAATAAATTAGTAATATTGGTTTGGGGAAATTTAGCTCAGTTGATAAAACTTTATTTTTATAATTGGATCATTGCGATTACGAGTTGGATTATCTTTACCAACAGATAGGTTAATTATCAGGAACAAGTGTCTCCAACCACCATAACACTATCTGTTTGTTCTTGTCTCGACGTGAATATTTTTTGGTATGCCATTTAATTCTAACAAAATAACCAAAACATTTTCACCTGTGAATTTTGAACTTCCAAAAAAGTTGAGTTAATTTCTAGTCATGTGTTTAAGGGATTTAAAATTTATATGTATACATTAATTTTTTATTTTAAAATATCTTATATATACAATGTAATTTTTTATCGAGGAGGTTTGAGTGAATGTCCTCGTCCCCTCCTAAATCCATCCTTGTATGGATATAAGCATCACTAAAAAAAGTGTATTAAGTGAAAATTGATCTCAAGTTCTCTAGATAAATAATTCAATATTCAATTAAATACATCATTTAATATAATCTTCTTATTGCATGAGCACCAATAGATAATATTAGATCTTTTTTTTTTTAACAAATATACATATAAAGTACCTAGGAGAATCTTATTAGCTCATCTGGTTGCCTACCTAAACTTTTACCTTGTTGGTGAGATTTTGATTCTCCACATTTTAATCTCCTCCCCCTAACCCCATTATAAAAAAAGAAAAAAAAAACAAAGATCATCAGTTTACAACTTTACATGTCCTGTTGTTTAATTTAGCCTAGAAAAAGAAAAGAAAAAAAATCATAAATTTACATGACCGATAGTTTAACCTATAAATTCGTTTTTGACTCTGTTTATATATAAAAAACAAACTTTTTTCATATATCATATCATCTTTATTTATTATAACGAGTAATTCCTTTTTTGAAAAAATATAAGTTTGATAGTTTAAAAATATTTATAAATATCCTTTGAATTATCACATATTAATTAAGTCTCTAATTCTCCCTTGGTTCACTATTGGTATCGTGTTACTTTGTTTAACTCTTTTGGTTCATACACGTTTTTGAAATGTTCATAATAAGGGAGACAATAATTATGGGTATTTCTTTTAAAAATTAAACATACAAAAACATCAAATTGTCTATTAATCAACACGTTTGCATTAGTTGGATTCTTGTCTCTTTTCTTAAGCAATCAATGCTTAATAAGATAGTATAAATAACTCTTTTACTTAAGGTCCTCTAATTCCAATCATTTAATTAAGGTAATCACTCGAATACATACAAAAGAGAAACGTAATTAAGTTTCTTAAAGGAAAAAAAAGGAAGAAAAACAAGCGGTGGTAGTAATATATTATCAGAGTAAGTTGAGCTACAAAACTATATAATCACGTTCACAGTAAAATAATCTGATAATTTTAAAAATAAAACAAATAATATATGTTCAATGAAGTTGGATTGTGCACTATGAGGTTTCAAGTTCAATTCCTAATAGAGGTAAAACTGAGCGATTTCTTATCATCTGTTCTAGTTTGATGGACAGCGTTATTTCATATCTATTGCTGATGGGAGGTGACAGGTATTCATGAAATTAATCGAGGTACGCGCGAACTGATTCGAACACTATAATTTTCAAATAAAAAAAAGTGAATATAATAAATTTTAGGCAAATTCTAGTGGAAGAGGGCTAGCGCGAATATAGTTAAAGACTTATATGTCATTTAAATCTATTATTTTTTTTATTATCAAATTTTGACAAAAAAAAAAAAGGCAGTTCCATAAGCGCATCCCCTATATGTAGGGCTTGAAAAACGGTCGGATCATAAGAGTCTATTATACACAACAGTGCAATCTCACTTTAATTCTATAAGAGGTCATTTTCACGGTTTGAACTCATGACCTTCTGATCATATGATAAATATTTTACTAGTTACTCCAACACTTCCCTTCAGATCGGATCATATATATATGATAATAAATTTATAATTAAACTAATAAAGATGAAAGTAAAGTCAGCATACATCTTATACTCCTTAGAATTTACCTGTAAAATTATATCAAACACATTATTATTGTTATGTTTGAATTCTAAACTCTAATTCATAATATTCAAATTCTGAATTCGAATGTGGTCAAATAAGGTGTATAGTTACCTTACAAAGGAAACGACAAACTACACTATTGGGAATCGCTTTCCTGTCAAACATGTACAAAAGACAAAATAAGTTATGGACCAATATATATTTTTAAGCATTATAAGCCCTTCTAAGCAAAGTGGTGAACTTTAGAATTATTGTTTAATCTTTTGTTCTAATGACACCATGAGAAAGGGCCTATATAAGATTCCAATCTTTTGTTAATTTATCATTCCCTTCATCTCTAACTACTACTACTATAAATTTTCTACATCTTTCTTTTTCCTCACTACTATTAAAGATCAAGAAAGTTTTATAACCTACATGCAACATAATGGCAATTGATTGTATGGTCACAAGAAATAACAACATGACACCAAAAGAAGATCAAGAATATGAGACCAACAAAACAAATAAGCCATTGATATTTGATGCATCTCTGATGAAAAATGAATCAAACATACCAAGCCAATTCATATGGCCAGATCATGAGAAGCCAAATTGTGCTAGTGTTACTAGTGAACTACAAGTTCCACTTATAGACTTATGTGGGGTACTCTCAAATGACCCTATTGAAATCAAGAAAGCAACTAGTCTTGTTAATGAAGCATGTTCAAAACATGGTTTTTTCTTAGTGATTAACCATGGGGTTGACACAAATCTCATTAAAAATGCCCATGTTTACATGGACAAGTTCTTTGAATTGCCACTTTGTGAAAAGCAGAAAGCACAAAGGAAGATTGGTGAACATTGCGGTTATGCTAGTAGCTTCATTGGAAGGTTTTCATCTAAGTTGCCTTGGAAAGAAACACTCTCTTTTCAATACTCTGCTGAGGAAGGCTCATCACACATAGTTGAAGATTATTTTCAGAGGACAATGGGTGAAAATTTTAGTCATCTTGGGTAAGAGTTCATGCAAACTCTTTATATTGATACTCTTTACTTCTTAGTCTGATTTAAAAATATCATCTTTTTATATTTGAAAACTCTTTAATGTTAAATTTCATATATTTTACCCTTGACATACTTTAGTGGTCATAAAAATGTCATGTCATGTTTAAAACAATGTAAAGGTACTGTTCTAATTTTTTAAGTTTCATATCAAGACAAGCCTACAATACTCTTTACTTTTTTTTTTTTATTTATGTCAAGTCAAACCTATGACAATTTTTACTTTTTTGATTGATTATAATGGGATGATATCTCTCTATATCTGAGAACATTTTAACTAAAAAAAATTCTTCTTTCACCGACAATAAAAATATTTTCATAGTCATCATTGATGTGTCATGTTTAAAACAACAAAGGGTATTTTGATGGTATATACCACAAAGCCCTTCATTCTTTCAACATATGACACCTTTTCTATATTTTGAATTTTAAGTTGTGAACTTCTTATTTTACTTTTTATAACATGCTTTTATAGTCATAGAAAAGTTATGTCATGTTCAAAACAAGTTATAAGGATATTTTTGATAGTATATACCAAAAAGTTTGTTTTTCTTTTTTTAGTTTTGTGTCAAATCAAACGTCATCAAATAAGATGAGAAGCTTTTGATCTGATCCCTCTCATCAATTATATTAATTGCTTGTTTTTTTTTGTTTTATAGGAAAGTTTATCAAGATTATTGCAATGCCATGAGCACCCTTTCTCTAGGGATCATGGAACTTTTGGGATTGAGCCTTGGTGTGAGCAAGAACCACTTCAAGGAATTCTTCCAAGAAAATGAATCCATAATGAGACTAAATTATTATCCAACATGTCAAAAACCAGAACTCACTTTAGGGACAGGGCCTCATTGTGATCCCACATCATTAACCATTCTCCATCAAGATAGTGTTGGTGGGCTTCAAGTTTTTGTGGACAATGAGTGGCACTCCATCACTCCAAATTTCAATGCTTTTGTTGTTAACATTGGCGACACATTTATGGTAAAGTATCTTCAACATGTACCTTCATATGTCAGTTTAACTCCTTTTCATATGATTAGCATGTGAAAATTCGTATTAATAATGAGTATTAATATTGAGATTAGAACTGCATGTATACTGGTATCTGATTAAAGTATGATCATCTTATCTAAGAAATTATTCTCTAACTTTTAGATGAGATGCAGGAAAAAAATGAATTTTTGATAGACGTCTCAGTCGAAACGCCACCATAAACATGAGGTTTTCGATGAAAAGTCTGTCCAACATGTTTCGAACGAGCCAATTTCCAACAGAATTCCTTCGAAATTCACATTTTTTTAGCAACGATGATGCACCACATTTTCAACAATCATAAATAATGATGCATGTGTGAGAGAGAGAGAGTGCGAGCTTCGGAGTACAACATGACTTTTATTATTCTTGTTGTAAAGTTACTAGAAATACTTATATTTCCGATAAAATCTATGGTAAATGTGCTCGTTGTAAACTATTTCTGACAAATTATCATAGGATACATATTACTGATGACATTCATGATGCACACCTAGTTAGTTGAATTGTAGTCAAAATGTTTATACAAACTCACATATACTAATTGAATTTCCTTTATTATTTGTAGGCACTATCAAATGGAAGATACAAAAGTTGCTTGCATAGAGCAGTGGTAAACAACAAAATACCTAGGAAATCACTTGCTTTTTTTCTTTGTCCCAACAAGGATAAGGTGGTGACCCCACCAATTGAATTAGTGGACTCCAACAATCCAAGAATTTATCCAGATTTCACATGGCAAGCCTTATTAGAATTTACTCAAAAGCAATATAGAGCTGATATGAACACACTACAAACTTTCTCTATTTGGCTTCAAGAAACACAAGCTTAACAATCTTTTCTGGAGCAAGGAAAAGCAATTTGATCAGTGTTCAACGCCTGCTTGACTAGCTCAAAAGGAAACAACTTTGGGACCTTCTTGTACATGTTAAATAGAACATTAGGGCGCCGTCCCCGTGGGGTGGGGTGGGCTGGGAGGATTAAAAATAAGGAGTTGTATGGATCAATTTTGTAATTTATTTGACTCATGAATGAATATAGAATAAAGTCTATGATTAGCTTTACCTATCTTCATAAGCTACATGACTCAAATTTGTTAGAACATAAATTTCATATCCTTAAGCACATGTTTTCAAATACACAATATAATCTTGTTTATTTTAATGACCTTTATCTGTCAAAAAGTTTATACATTAATTTGCCTATCTCGTTAGAGGTGTTCGATAAAGATACAAAGTATACATAATGCTATTTTAATTTATTTTTTTTATTCTTAAATTTTATGTTCAATCAAGCAGGTTCACATAATATGAGGCAGAGGCAGCATATTAGAAGAGAAGGAAAATAAAAACAAAAAATAGAAGAATTTTTTTTATGGTCTTGTAAGTGTCAAAAAGATCCAAAGAGGAATAAAGGAGTCCCCAAATGAATCATTTAGGAATAATATATAGTACTAGTAGAAATAGTACTATCTATATGGTACAGGAAATGGACAGTACTTCCAATAATTCTAAATGTGGATTCTTGTGCAAGTGTATGATATACCTGGCTTTATTTTATTTATTTATAGTTTGGGATTGTTTTACACCAACATATTTGGAATTTTGTGACTTCATGAAAAATGCCAAATGAATACTTATAGGACATTGTCTTGCTTTCTGTCGTTGTGTGGGAGTAACACTCTTTCCTCTCCCTATCTTGATCGAGTCTTATTAATAGTTTAATGTTGCACATTTATATATGGGCCTCAAACATTGAGTGACGAACTAAACAAATATTAATATGAGACAAAAAATCCACCAATATAATTTTTTTAAATATTTAGGTTAAGTATAGGAATTATGATAGAAAGCGTTTTTCTCCTTTAATGAATTTTATTGTGTGATGTGAATTTGTATGAATTAGTGTGTCCTAAAAGTGAGTATTGATATTGGAGGAATCTTAGCTTAGTTGACCGGCCATCTACCTTAACTTTCACCTCATTTGAGTCAACATGACAGTTATATTATATATAAGTTTGACAAAAATATTTGAAGATTCATGCTCTAGCCCAATTATGACAACATAATTTTGAAGAGAATTTGCATGAACCCTTTCATTTCATACCTCTAACTTGACTACAATTTTATCAGTTTATAAATTAATTTTTATTAATAATTTCTTTAACCTTCTTTAGAAAAAGACATTTCATTTTTCACCCTGTTGGGCCTTGCGACAAGAATGAACCTGCAGCCCAACTAATTTAAAGCCCAAGCTGACACGGGCCACTTACTCTTATTTAGGAAAAAATTCAGAAACAACAATTATAGAATCTTAATTATAACTTTTATAGCAACAGTTTCAAAATTACAAAAATTAGCAATATGTATTTTGTATTTGAGTAAACTGTTGCTATTTAAATACATATACAATTAAAGATTCCGTTCCTAATTTAACTCAAATCTGTTTGAGTTTAATAAGGAAAAGTGGTTCCTTAATTTAAGGGACATTTAATTTTACAGATTTCTTAACCTTTTAGAACTCTTTTTTTTTTTACCACAATCGTTAAATTACAGCTACTAATTCAAATCAAAAACGATTTTCATAATCAACATCTCAATTCAAATTCAAAAACGTTTTTCTTAAAGTTATTTTTTATGCTGATCGACTAACATTTTGAAGAAAAGATTAAAAATACAACGGTGCAATTATAGGTATTGTTCATCAAACTTAATTCTATTTGTTGTTTACTAAAATAAAAGTGCGAAGATTGATGAAGAAATTGTAACAAATTAGTGTAGCAGTTGAAGGTTTCAAAAAATTTGAGATAGTATATCAATTTTCGATAAAAAATTGTTTAAGCGAATTTTTCTTTTTCAATTTCAAATTTGCCCTTATTGTTCTGTTATTTGAAAGTTGAGATGAAATTTTTGTCATTAAATTTAAATTTTAATTTAGAATAACTAGTGTTCGACTATTTTTTTTTTTGCTTTTTGAATTCGTTTTGTAGTTTTGTATAAACGAATTAGTTGTTGTTATAGTACGTATTTGATATTTAATTTTATTTTAACTGTTTTTTTTTGTATTCTGGAGATTAACAATGGAAAACATATCGGTTATTGTTAAACACTCTTGTAGATGGACATATAAACAACATTATGAAGATTACATATGTTTCCAGCTATATGTATTTATAATATACAAATGTGGTACGTTTATGTGTTCACTGACAGTTTCATATGTTTCCAGCTGTATGTATTTATAATATACATATGCAGTTTGTATATACGAATTAGTTGTTGTATATAGTACGTATTTGAGATTTAAACAAACTTGATTCTATTTGTGATTTTCATAAAATAAAATTACAAAAATTACTGAAAAACTTGTAATAAAATTGCGTAACAGTCATGAAATTCAAAATTTTGAGATCGTATATGAATTTTATCAGTTCTCAAAAAAGATAATTTGATCAAAATTTATTTTTTTTAAATTCAAAGTTATCTGTGTTATTATGTAATGTGAAAATTGAGATACAATTGTTATATGTTTAATTTGAATTTTAGTCGATGATAACTAGTATTCAAATAAAAGATTTATTTTCGTTGGAATTTTTTTTGCAGTTTTGTATATACGAATTAGTTGTTGTATATAGTACCTATTTGATATTTAATTTTATTTTTACTGTTTTTTTGTGTTTTGGAGATTGACAATGAGATGCATACATGTTCTTGTTGAACACACTTGTAGGTGGACATATAAACAATATTATGAAAATTACATATGTTTCCAGTCGTATGTCTTTTATAATATACATATGCAGTATGTTTATGTGTTCACTGTCAGCTTCATATGTTTCCAGTTGTATGTATTTATAATATACATATGCAGTATTTTATGTAAAAATCATGTATTCTTATATGTATTTTTTTAATATGCAGGACATATATTTCCTTTGGCACATGGTAAACTTGATTCTGAAAATGATGCATCTTGGACTTGGTTCTTTGAAAATTTGAAGAAAACACGTGGTGAAAGAAAACATATAATGAAACTGCAAGCATCATAAAAGTTGTTGTTGGTGTGTACAATGATGTGCCACATTATGCATGTATGTGGCGTCTATGGGAAAATGTATAATAATATTGTTATAGTTTAAATGTTGCAGTTATAGTTTAAATGTTGATTTGTTCATGATGTAGCATTATGTCAAAAAAAAAAAAATTGCTTCATTTTTTTACTGATAATTATATGATTATAAATTTTTATAAAAATGTTTGATGTTATTAAACTTGTTATAGTTAAATTGTTACAATTTTTTTTACTGAACTTGCTTAACTTAATTCATTATGAATATATTGTACAAGACATAGAACATCATTGATTTATACCTAAGAAACTGGAAGCCACACTTATCAAATTTTTAATCTGAAAAAATACATATGAGAATCTATTAAGTACCTACGCCCATCTATTAAAACTTAGAATAAGTTAACATACCTTTATGTAATAAATAAAAAATACATATAAAGACATATCAATTACGAAATAAAACTTTAAATAAATATAATTTTTTTTGAAAAAAATATGCATTGATCATACATAAATATGAATTATTCATAGATATATATGCATAATTGAAAAAAATCTATTGATAACTCATAAATACATTTGCATAGCTTCTTAAATACGTATGTATATCTGGTAAAATACTATTGTTACAAAACATCTTGTACTGATTTTTCGTTAACATAGACTTAATACGATCTTCAATGTCATTGATCGTATGATATCCTGTATGTGGAGTAAATTTGAGCAATACTATTGCCATATATATCTGATCACGCAACACCTATACACCACAAAAATACAATTATATGTCAAAATAGTGACACATATGTATTTATAATATACATCTTACAGTTTTATTATACAATATATCATAAAACTATCATATGTATTTTGTGAATACATCACTGTTCCAAATCTAAATTATCAAACATCAAAATACAAACATTGTCATCCTCTCAGAAATATCAAATACAAGTGAGCGATAAATATAAATATTAGCAATAACAAAAAAAATATATCTAACCAATAATAAATACATTTCATATATTACAAACAAATCAAATATATATGTAATTTATTTATACATAACTGTTACAAAAATCATGCTTATCATGAAGAAAGAAGTACATATCATAGTCAAAATCTAATGAATAACAAATACAACTTAACATAAATACAAATCTTAGCAATATGTATTCACAAAACATATCTAAACTGTGGCATGTATATACTTTACATTTAAAAGCAGTGACACTTAATTTGTATTTACAGAATACATATTATACTTATATTACAACATACACATATCTATTTTATGAATACATGAATGGTCCAAATTTAAGTAACCAGAATATAATACAAATACATATCAATTACAAATACAAATATCTTAAATACAAAAATCATGCTTATGAAGAAGAAGTAAGTATATGCCATTGTCAAAATCTATTGAATAGCAAATACAACTTAACAACAAATATAAATTTTATAAGTGGTTGCTATTGATTCTTCTTCTAATGAAATCAAAACGTCTATATTTACACTCCTCCTTTATCTTCTTGATCATCATATGTGGTTGTGGTACTGTTTGATTCCAAAGTGCTTCATTCTCCATTGTGATCATGTTTGCAAGAACCGAAAATTCTGAAGTACCTCCGTTGAGGTCACTGATTCTTCTGTATATGCATTATCTGAGCGTTAATCATCTTGATTTCTACTTAGCTTAATCATAAGATCATTGCAAAAGGCAAAACAAACTGTTCATAAATGAGTAAACTTACAGTCAGTCAAATTGGTCAGAACAAAAATGTTTGGGGATATTGGTCATTCAAATCCAAAACTTTCAATCTCTCTATCAAAAGAGCATTGACTAAGTCTACTGAAATTTTTTGGTGAAGAGCTAGAGTCTAGCAACCTCACAAGCATCGGAACAATCCCCCGTGTCACTATAATTAGCACAATTTTATCATCTTCGTTTAACAACCCAAGCAATGAGTTTAACACTGAGTTCTTCGACTCATAATCCTGATCTGAAGCCGAGTTTTCTCACAGAAGAATGTGGAAAAAGAATGCCCCAAAAATTTCAACATATAAAAATAAAATAAAAATAAAAACTCCCCAAAAATAATAACACTGAAGAATGTGCAAAAAAATACTGAAAATAAATTACATAAAAGAACTTATATGAAAAAGATAACATGAATTAATTGTAAAATCAACTTACCTTAATAGAGGGGATAATGTTTATCAAGAATTTCAGAGAAAAAAAATTAGAATTTGAAGAAATAGCCTAAAAAAATTATATTGGAGAGAATTGAAAATGGTAAATTAGCATGAAAATAGGATCAGGCAACTTTATAGGTTAAAGACATGCGCTTTTGAATAAAAAATGTAAAATATTGCTACTTTTGCTATTAGTTGTAATTTTGACAAACTATTGCTATTACTTGTAATTAATGTCTTAGATTTGCTAATTTGTGTAATTTTTCCTCTTATTTAAGGAAACATTACAGAAAGTGACATACTTAAAACTATAATTACAATAAATAGCAACACTTTTGTAAAATTACAGTTTATAGCAAGAGTAACATTATTTCACTCATTAACTAGACAAGTGCATGTTTACTCTCACTACTTTATATTTTTTTATTTTCACTCCACTCTTTTACCTCCCCCAAATATAGCCATATCTTTTACCCCTTTTTATCTTATTTTTTTATCATTTTATTTTATTTTTATTTTTTTATTTCCACTTTATTTTCTCTCTTCTATTTCACTTCTTTTTTTTCTTTTTCCTTTTTTTTATTTTTTTATTTTTTATTTTCTTTTTTTCCTCCCTTTTTCATATTTGAAGATAATTATCTCCATGATCTTCAAGATTTTAATATAAAACATCATTACTGTCTTTCACTCTCTTATATCTCTACCTGTTTTTCGTATTAGTTTTTTTTCATTTTATTTTTTTATTTTGATTTTTTTTTCTTTCCACTTTATTTTCTCTCTTCTATTTCTTTTTTTTTCTTTTTCATTTTCTTTTTTTCCTTTCCCATATCTTTTTTTTCTTTTTCTATTTTCGTTTTGTTCTTCTTTTTTATATTTTATTTTATTTTTTTTCTTTTATTTTTATACTTCTATTTCTCTTTATTCCTTTTTCTTTCCTTTTCACTTCTCTTTTTTCTTTTTTTTTTTCTTTTTTTTCTTTTTTTCTTTTTTTTAACTCTTCTATCTCTAACTTTTATTTTGAAAAGACAAATATGTATATCACATACACATATTCAAAAAATATAAAAAATACATAGCCATACAGATCTGGATATGTATTTTAGCACAAAACATTCATATGTATTTATGAAATACATATCATATTCATATTAAATAGTAACAAACATAACTATACTATATATCTTCATATGTATTTTTGAAATACAAAGGTGACTCATATAAAATAAGAATATACATATGGATCGGGTATGTATTCTATAAATACATATGCAGAGCTATATGTATTTTTATATGGTGTTGGATTTGTCTTTAAATTGTACACACTATGTCATTTTAGAGGGTAACATATGTACTTATTTGTTTTCTTTTACTGTTTAAGATATGTATCATGTATTTTTTTATTATCTGTTTATGTATATAATTGTTATTTTTGTTATAGAGATTTTGTGTCCTATATGTTTATATATACATGTGAGTCAGATAAGTATTTCTGTAAATACATATGCAGATATATATGTATGTTTTTTACCGTAAATACATATGCAAATTTGTATGTCTATTTATTTTGTATATTTTTTGAATATGTATATATGATATAGATATTTGTCTTTTAAAAATAAAAGATAGAGATAGAAGAGTAAAAAAAAAAAGAAAAAAGAAAAAAAAACAAAAACAAAAAATAAAATAAAAAAAAGAAGTGAAAAAGGAAAAAAGAAGAAGAAAGAGAAATAGAAACTAGAAATAGATGTGTAAATTAAAAGCGAAATTGTTTTTTTAAAAAGAAGAAGAAGAAAACGAAAAAAAATATGAGAAAAGGAAAAAAAAAAGAAATAGAAAAAAGAAAAATAATAAATAGAAAAACAAAAAGGGGAAAAAAAAGAGAAGAGAAGTAGAAGAGAGAAAATAAAGTGGAAAGAAAAAATGGAACAGAAAAAGAAATTAAAATAAAAAAAATAAAAAAATAAAAAAACTAACAAGAAAAAATAGTTAGAGATATAAGAGAATGATATTTTGAAATTTTAAATAATAATCTTCATATTTGAGTTTGATTTGGAAAAGAAATCTACTAATTTAAATAAGAGTAATTTATGGGAATTTAATTAGATGAGATAATTATTTCTGATTTAACTCAACTAATTTGAGTAAAACAAGAGCAGTAAATCTTGTTGTATATGTATTTGTATAGCAACAATTTACTTAAAGAAAAAATATAATTTAATATTTTTCGTAATTATGAAACTGTTGCTATAAAAGTTACAATTAAGGCTCTATAGTTGCTATTTCTGAAACTTATTTAATGTGTGCTCACTTACTCTTATTTAATTTAGGAAAAATTATAGAAAGTAGCATACTTAAAATTATATTTACAATAAATAGCAACACTTTTGTAAAATTACAGTTTATAGCAAGAGTAACATTATTTAATCATTAACTAAGCAAGTGTATGTTTTACTCTCACTACTTTAAATTTTTCCTATTTTCACCTCCCCAAATATAGTCATATCTTTTACCCCATTTTTTCATCTATTTTTTTTTAACATTTTATTTTTTATTTTATTTTCTTTTTATTTTCTTATTTCTACTTTGTTTTCTCTTTTTTGTTTCTCTTCTTTTTGTTCCTTTTTCCTTTTTTTTTGTTTTCTTTTTATTTTCTTTTTTATATTTGAAGATAATTATCTCCATGATCTTCAAAATTTTAAAATAAAACATCGTTACTGTCTTTCACTCTCTTATATCTCTACCTTTTTTTTTCTTGTTAGCTTTTTTTAATCTTATTTTTTTATATTGATTTTTTTATTTTTTTCTTTTCACTTTATTTTCTCTCTTCTATTTCTTTTTTTTTTCTTTTCGTTTTCTTTTTTTTTCTTTCTCATATCTTTTTTTTTTTTTTCGATTTTCGTTTTCTTCTTCTTTTTTCTATTTTATTTTGTTTCTTTTTTCTTTTATTTTTACACTTCTATTTCTCTTTCTTCCTTTTTTTCTTTTTTCTTTTTTACTTCTCTTATTTTCATTTTTTTCTTTTTGTTTTTTCCCCTTTTTTTTACTCATCTAACTCTAACTTTTATTTTGAAAAGACAAATATGTATATCACATACACATATTCAAAAAACATACAAAACACATAGTCATACAGATCTAGATATGTTTTACGGTACAAAACATACATATGTGTATTTACGAAATACATATCATATTCATATTAAACAGTAACAAAAATAACTATACTATATATCTTCATATGTATTTGTGAAATACAAAGGTGACTCATATAAAATAAGAATATACATATGGATCAGGTATGTATTCTGTAAATACATATGCAGAGCTATATGTATTTTATATAGTGTTGGACTTGTCTTTGAGCTGCACATACTATGTCATTTTAGAGGGTAACATATGTACTTATTTATTTTCTTTTACCGTTTAAGATATGTATCATGTATTTTTTTATTATCTCTATGTATATGTATATAATTGTCATTTTTGTTATAAAAATTTTGTGTCCTATATATTTATATATACATGTGATTAGTTATGTATTTTTGTAAATACATATGCAACTATATATATGTATGTTTTTTTACCGTAAATACATATGCAGATCTATATGTCTATTTATTTTGTATATTTTTTGAATATGTATATATGATATAGATATTTGTCTTTTAAAAATAAAAGATAGAGATAGAAGAGTAGAAAAATAGAAAAAATATAAAAAAACAAAAAAAACAAAAACAAAAAATAAAAATTCAAAAAAAAAAAGAAGTGAAAAAGGAAAAAAAAGAAGAAGAAAGAAAAATAGAAACTAGAAATAGAAGTGTAAAAATATAAACGAAAAAAAATTAAAAACAGAAGAAGAAGAAAACGAAAAAAATATGAGAAAGGAAAAAAAAATAAAAATTTAAAAAATAAATAGAAAATGAAAAAGAAAAAAAATGAAGAGAAGTAGAAGAGAGAAAATAAAGTGGAAAGAAAAAATGAAAAAGAAAAGAAATTAAAATAAAAAAAAAGATTAAAAAAATAAAAAAACTAACAAGAAAAAATAGTTAGAAATATAAGATAATGATATTTTGAAATTTTGAAGATCATGGAAATAATAATCTTCATATTTGAGTTTGATTTGGAAAAAGAATCTACTAATATAAATAAGAGTAATTTATGGGAATTTAATTAGACGTGATAATTATTTCTTATTTAACTCAATTAATTTTGAGTAAAATAAGGGCAGTAAATCTTGTTGTATATGTATTTATATAGCAACAGTTTACTTAAATACAAAATACAATTTGCTATTTTTCGTAATTATGAAACTGTTGCTATAAAAATTACAATTAAGGCTCTATAGTTGTTATTTTTGAAAATTTTCCTTTAATTTATTTTCTATTTTTGTAATAGACAGATAACTGTATATATAAATAGACCAATAGACTCTTCTAGAAGACGGTTTGTCAGAAATGAAAGGCGACTCCTAGATATTTTTCTAATTTTCTCTCATTGAGAATTTCATCGAGATACTCCGATTTCGTTTGTTCACATGGCATCTGAGCTGGGATCCTTCTTCCTTGTGTGATTTCCATTCGATCGATGTTGCCCTCACTATTTTTGTTGAGAATTTCTTTATTGTCGGAGTTGTGGTGATTCGTTGTGGATCTAGTTGAAGATTTGAGTTTTTTATTGTGAAAATTATTTTTTTTGGAGCTTTATTGGTGTTCGTCAAAGTTAAGAACTGTGGATTTTGTGTGGTTGCTAGAATGCATCGAAATCTAGCATTTTCAACTCGAAAAATTTGCGATTTCAAAGCTCAATAGTGTATTTTTCTTGTTGATTTAGAAGATATCAGTATTTTCGTTCCTCAATTCCTCTGTTACTGTCTACTTACACTTATGCTCTGATCTAATTTCGTTATTGTCACTATGACTGCTGCACCTAGTAGTTCTACTAGTATGATTGGTACAACTTTCGTCCTTGACCATTTGAGTCCTCTGTTTTACTCTTTTCTGATGTACCTGGAGTTTTTCTAGTTCATGTTTCTTTTTTGGGCACAGGGTTTGAGGCTTGAAGGAGAAATATGGTCACTTCTCTCTCTGCTATGAATAAAATTGGTTTCATTGATGGAAGTTTCCCCAAGGTCTCTGCAGAGTTACCATAGCTTAGGCTGTAGAATAGGTGTAATCATTTGGTTATTTTTGGGATAACTAGTTCACTCATTCCTGAGATAGATGAAAGTGTTCATTACTCAGAAATTATGAAGAGCATGTGGACTCAACTGAACAAAAGATATAGGGTTGTCAATGGGACTAAGGTGTTTAAACTTAAGAAAGAGATTGCTTTCAGTATTCAGGGTTGCTTGGACATTGCATCTTACTTTAATAAGCTGAAGAAACTTTGGGATGATTTAGGGGTCATGCATAAAAGTAAGGCAAATAGGCGCACTTGTGATGCTAGGGCTACCCTACTTGAGGAAGAAGAAGAAAATAAGTTTTATCAATTTCTCATAGGGCTCAATGAGACATACGTGGGTGTTAGAGAAAATACACTTATGATGGATCCTCTCCCCTTTTTAGACACCACTTACAACATTCTTTTGCAAGATGGGAGACAGAGATAGGTGTCTATAAACTCTCAATTTTCTTCTGATTCTGCTTCCTTCAGTGCTAATGTTAATAGTAAAACAATTACTTCTCCAAACAGGCAATTTATGCAAAGGGTCAACTTTGTTCCTAACAATCAGAATCCTCGTAAGACTACCCTGATATAAGTGTTGTAAGAAGACTGGCCATCTTATTAACAAGTGTTATAAATTTCATGGGTACCCTGCTTATTTTAAGTTTAATAAGGGAACTAAGATTGTTGCAAATGTTAAGATCTACTGGGGAATCTTCTAGATTATTTGATCATGCTTTCTTTTCTGAACAATGCTTTGATATTAGTTCCGTTGGATCTATTATTCCTAGTTTGTCCAAGGACAGTACAATAAGTTGATGATCATGTTGCAGCAGAATTAACTCTCAGATTCTCAGCCCTACCTCATGGCACCTGCCAATTTGCAGGTATTCTCAAAATGTCTGATAGCATAAGTAGTGTCTCTAGCATTTGCATGCTAAGTAATGTACCTGAGTATATTTAGATTATAGACTTTGGGTCCACCCATCACATGACCAACAACAAACTCTACTTTTTAACTTGAAACCTTTAGTTATTCCTTATCTTGTCAATTTATGTAATGGCTACAAAGTTAAGGTAACTTGCACTTGGTTCTCTACTTTTTCTCACTTTCACCTTGCATAATATCCTTTATCTTCCTTTATTTTATTATAATCTCATTATGTTACCCAATTAGTCTCTCAGATAGATTGCATCATTCAATTTTCTATGTTTTCCTGTTTTCTATAGGGGCCCCTTCACTGAAGAGGCCACTGAAAGTTGATAAACTAGATGATGTTCTCTACAAACTTCATCAACCTACTTTGCTTTGACCAGCTGTTATAAAACACTTTTAGATGTTTCTGTTTCTTCATTTGTTTCTTCTATTTCCTTTTTTTTAATTATAATGATAGTACTGATTCAACTTATCCCTCCAATTCTACCTGACATGTTGTGATTCATTATAGAAATCCTAATAATTTTGTCTCTAATAAAATGAAAATTCCATGGCATAATTGTTTGGAGAATATACCTTTTTCTAGAATGAAAGAAATTTCGTATATTACCTTTAATTTTTCATCTAAACAATTCTTAGTATGCTCTATTTGTCCCATGGCTAGACAACCTAGGCTATCATGTCCTGTAAGCTATATAAAAACTTTCTTCCCTTTCCAACTCATTCATATTGATAGTTAGGTTCTACTTATGGTAGTTCCAAATATTTTCTTAAAATAGTTGATGACTATACAAGAACAACGTGGACTCATCTCATGGGGTCTAAAAATAATGTTTTTTCTTTTCTTAAAACTTTCTTTGCAATAGTCACGACTTAGTTTAATCTCTCAATTAAATCTGTTAGAAATGATAATGTCTTAGAACTGATGTATATAAAAGTGACATTACTTCAAAAAGGCCTTTCACAAGAAGTCAAGCTAAGGACCTTCAAGCATTTCAAGCCTTATGGATGAAGATAGAATCTTTGGAAGGTTCCAACATGGATGACTTGAAGATATTTGATACACTAAGTGTGTATCATTTAAAGTATCTTGTAATTTAAATGAAGGACAATTTGTACTTTCTTTACTTCTTTTAACCCTTAGTATAAATAGTTAGCTAATAGGGTTGGACCACTAGTTTTTGAAGATTGAAATTTTGTGCCTCCTTTTTGAGTTTGAGAATCCTCTGTTGATTTTCAACACTTTTCTAGGATTTGTAAGTAAGGTTACTACCTTCTTGAAGATTCTAATAGATTAGGTATTTTTAGTTCCCTATTAAGTGGTATTTGAGTTAGTTTCATCATTACATCTTTTAATTGTCTGAATCAAACTATGCCTATCTTTTTTTATTTTTTATCTTTAATCTCTATCTTCTATTGTCATGTTTCATATCAAATTGGTATCAAGAGCTTGGATTAGATTTGTTTTCACAAATCTGAGCCTTGGGATTTTGATATTTTCAAAAGAAAAAAAAATTCAAAAAAAGAAAATCGAATTTGATTGAATGTTGTTTGATATTATTCCTTGAGTTACATGTTGTTTTCTAGTTGAAAAAAATAATAATAAATAAATGTATCAAAAAATGTATAAATTGACAGTCATGTTGAAGAAGAAACTTGAAAATGGATTTTGTTGGTTTGATGTTTGGTTGAAGAAATTGTTAGTTAGAAGTTGTTGATAGAGTTGTGCAGAAGTGGTATCTCAAATTTGAGCTCATTTGTTTCAGTATTGAAGAAGATGAATTTGAGAATTACAAAATAATCCAAATCTTTCAAACTTGTTTTTTTTTTTTTTTTTTTTTGTTGATTCTAGCTAGTTTACTTTGAGTATTAATTCATACTTAACGTTAAACTAGTTTGTGTTCGTTTAACTTATTCGTGTCAAATTATATCATGGTTTTTTCCTTTCATTTCATTGTATGCTTATTTATTTCCTTGTCCTTTAGTTTTAATTGTCTTCTCTTGATTACATAAACCCCACTCCATCCCGAATAAGTAGTACTACTTGTGAATTATTTGCCGGTATTACTCTCAACCTTGGGTTATTCAAGAGTGGAAAAAAACAAGAGTGAGGTGAGTAAATTTGAGGGTAGCCTTAAAAGTCTTTGGCCTTAGAGTTATACACGAGTGTAAGAGACAAAAAGAGAGAAACCTGATGTGAGTGAGTGGTGAGGAAGTCTTTCTACTAACTTTTTATTTATTTTTGTAGGTACAATGAATCAATTGGAGGGAGAATCCTCTAGCAAAATGAAAATTTTGCTTCAAAAATTATTAGAAGAAATATAGAATAAATTAGAAGATGTGGATAAAAGGGTAAGAAATCAAAAAATAGCAAAGCAACCACTTGAGGTTTTCAGTCTCATTGGTCAACATTATAAGGGATCAAGTAAGACTTATCTTTATACAACTCTATCCCACATGGTAGTGCAAGATACCCTCTCTCTTAGTGCTACTTTACCAAAAGTTTTCAATCAAGCAACACTTTCAAAAGGAGAAAATCAACCAAGAAATCTTCAACCATAAGCCAATAGAACTCAAATGAGAGCCCAACATAACCTTGAAGAGCATGATTTTTTTTATGGTGATAATTGTGATTATGGAGTCAATGATCAAGTTTAATAAGAGAGGTTAGGTGGGAGAGTAAGAAGAAGAGGGAATAGAGAATGGTATTCAGTTGATGGTATAGAATATAATAGAAAGAATGATGATGACGATCAAAGATTCAACAACATAAAGGTTACCTTTCCATTCTTCAAAGAAAGTAGTGACCCGATTGAATATCTTGATTGGATTGTGAAACTTGAAAGGCAGTATAATCTCAACAATGTGAGTGATGTTAAAAAGATAAATTATGCTATAAGTCACCTTAAGGGTTTTACTTCTACATGGTGGGATAAAATTGAAAGAGATGCTTTAGTGAATAGAGACTTTGTTACAAGTTGGAATGACATGAAAAGGTGTATGAGAGAAAGGTTTGTGGTTTAAGAATATGAACAAAATACACTAAGAAGTATTACAATCTTTAACAAGGAAGCAAAAGTGTGAAAGAGTATTATGATGAGATAGAGCATACTAGGCTTTGAGCTAATGTCAATGATGAAAAAGTAAAATGGCAATATTTATCTTGGTTTTAAATAAGGAGGTAAGGAAACCATTGGAATTGCATCGTCTTTCTACTTTATATGAAGCTTATCATATGGCACTTAGGGTTGAGGGTCATCAAAAGAAAAATAAGTCAACGGTTCGATCTTCTTCTTCTTCATGGACTAAAAATAAGAAAATTTGGAAATCATCTCTCACTTAGGACAAATACAAAGGTGAAAAGTAAGAATTGAAGTCCAACTTAGACAAAGGAAAATCAAAGGTGAACTAAAATGATGGAGGTAACAAAGGTAAACTTTAAACTCTATAAAAAATAAAGTGTTTTAAATGTAAAATACATGGTCATAAAGCAAATAAGTTTCCTAATAAAAGAACTATTATTGCATTAAATGATGGTGGTTATCAAAACAAAGATGAATCTAAAGATGACCATTTGGAGGATGATAATGGTGATGAGTTTATGGAAGAAGGTGATGAAGAAGAAATTAATGATGATGGAAAACTTATTCTTATTCTGAGGAGAAATATAAGTACTTTAACAAGGGAAGATCTTGATTAATGAGAGAACTTGTTTCATAATTGGTGTAGAGTTCAAGAGCAATTATGTTTCTTTATTATTGATAGTGTAAATTGTGTCAATATAGCTATGGTAGAACAATTGAAACTTCCAACAAGAAGACATTCAAAACCTTATAGATTGCAATGGTTCAATGAATATGGTGAACTCAAGGTGACCAAGAGAGTGTTGATAAAATTCAAAGTTGAATGTTACCATGATGAAGTGCTTTGTGATGTTGTACCAATACAAGCTTGTCATTTATTAAGGGGTCTAACTTAAAAATTGACATACTAAGGTCAGAAAGGTAAAAAATAAGATCCTCTAATTTTGAAGGCTAAAATGATTCTAAGTCTTAACACTTAGCTAAAATTTTCTAAGTTTAGGACCTCTTTTGGCATGCTATATAGGACTGAAATGACTAGGATTTTTATGGGGTCTTGCAATATCTCCCCCTTGGGAACATTCATCCTCGAATAATACTGTCTTAACTGAGAGTAACTGAGGGACTTTACGTACTTATACTGACATGCATAACTGAAGCATGACTTAATTCTGGCGAAATGTCACATGACTGAACTATTTCATGAATGCATGAATGATATGAGAATGCTATGCAACTGTAACTTAAACATGGAATAGAGTAAATCTAATGAAGAATATTAGCTTATGCCGAGTCTGAGTTTGTGGAGAAAAGATGAGGATACTTGGTTTGCATGTCTACTTTTACTTCCCAAGTAGCTCCCTCAACGGACTAATTTCGCCAAAGAACTTTGACCTAAGGAACTTCTTTGTTTCTTAGTATGTGAATTCGACGATCAAGGATTTCAACTGGGATTTCCTCATACGAGAGACTATTCTAAATATCTACAATCTCTATAGGGACTACAACTGCTGGGTCACAAATGCACTTCTTTAGCAAAGAGACATGAAACACTGGGTGCACTGATGCTAAGTCTGCAGGTAGCTCAATCTCCTAAGCTACTTTACCAAAGCGAATGAGAATTCTATAAGGACTAACATATTGGAGACTAAGCTTCCCCTTCTTTCCAAATCTCTTTACTCCCTTCATAGAAGAGATCTTCAAATACACAAAGTCGCCAATCTCAAACTTGAGATCTTTTCTTCTCACATCTGCATAAGATTTTTGCTGGCTTTGAGCTATTTTAAGCCTCTCTCAGATCAACTGCACCTTCTTTAAGGCATCAAACACCAAGTCAGGCCCTATAACTGTGGCCTCATCCACTTCAAACCAACCAATGGGAGATCTACATCTCCTCCCATAAAGTGCCTCAAATGGAGCCATCTGAATACTGGAATGATAGCTGTTATTATATGTGAACTCAATCAAGGGTAAGTGGTCATACCAATTACCCTTAATGTCAACAACACATGCTCTCAATGTATCTTCTAAAGTCTGAATGGTCCTTTCTGCTTGACCCTCTGTCTGAGGGTGAAAGGCTGTACTGAGTTAAACTGTGGTACTAAGACCCTTTTGGAAGGCTTTCCAAAAATGAGAGGCTAACTGCATACTTCTATCTGAAATAATGGACAATGGGACACCATGCAATCTGACAAACTCTCTAACATAGATCTTGGCACAGTCCTCGACTGAGTAAAAGGTATGAACTGGCAGGAAATGAACTGATTTGGTCATTCTGTCCATAATGACCCAAATCAAATCATGCTGACGACGACTATGAGGCAAAACCATCGCGAAATCCATGTTCACTTCTTCCCACTTCTAAGTGGGAATACTAAACTCCTGCATAGACCAACTAGGATTTTGATGCTCAATCTTAACCTGCTGACATGTTGAGAACTTAGCCACAAACTATGCAATGTCTCTCTTCATCCCACTCCACCAATAGACTTCCTGCAAGTCACGGTACATCTTAGTGGCCCCTATATGAATCGAGTAACATGCACCATGCGCTTCAAGAATCTGCTGCCTCACGCCATCCACACATGACACACATAATATACCATGGCAATGCAACACACCATTTCCCCCTTTGGAGAAAACCTCTACTTTTTGATCTCTGATTGACTCTTTCAGCTTAACTAAATTGGGATCTCTGTCCTGCTTTTCTTTTAATTTAGAAACCAAAGATGATTCCAAACTATTCTGCACCCAAACACTACCCTCAGCCGATTCAACCAAATAGACACCTAGCCTGGAAAGATGATGAACTTCCTAAACTAACTTCTTCTTACCATCCTCAACGTGAGAAACACTACCCATGGACAACCTACTGAGGGCATCAGCCACTACATTGGCCTTGCCCTGGTGATACAGAACACTCATGTCATAATTTTTCAACAACTCTAACCACCTCCTCTGATGCAGGTTCACGTCTTTCTAAAAAAACACATACTACAGGCTTTTGTTGTCTGTGAACACATCAACATGCACCCTATACAAAATAGTGCCTCCAAATCATTAAGGTAAACACAATAGCTGCTAACTCAAGATCATGGGCGGGATAAGTTTTTTCATGGGGCTTAAGTTGTCTAGAGGCATAGGCCACCACCTTACCTTTCTGCATCAAAACACACCCCAAACCAACTCTAAAATCATTACAATAAACGACAAACCCGTCTGAACCATTGGGCAAAGTCAGAACTGAGGTTGTAGTGAGTTGAGTCTTTAACTCTTGAAAACCTTTCTCACAAGAATCTGACCACTAAAATTTAAATTTCTTCTGAGTTAATCTAGAGATGGGGGATGCAATAGACAAAAATCCCTCAATAAACTATTGGTAATATCCATCCAAATCGAAGAAACTCCTGATATCTGATGGAGAGATAGGTCTAGGCCAGTTTCTTACTGCTTTGGTCTTTTGAGGATGAACCCTAATGCCATCATCGGAAACTATATGACCAAGAAAAGCTACTGTCCTTAGACAAAATTTGCATTTACTGAATTTGGTGAACAACTGATGGGCTCTGAGGGTCTACAATACTATTCTGAGATGGTCTGTGTGATCACGTCACTACTGGAGTAGACAAGAATGTCATCAATGAAGACTATAATGAACATGTCCAAGTACTGCTTGAACACATGGTTTATCAAGTCCATGAAAGCTTCTAGGGAATTGGTAAGACCAAATAACATGACTAAAAATTTGAAGAGACCATACCGTGTTCTAAAAGCTATTTTTAGAATGTCACATTCCCTGACTCTGAGCTAATGATAGCCTGATCTGAGGTCTATCTTAGAAAAGTAACTGGCATCCTTAAGTTAGTCAAACAAGTCATCGATTCTGGGATGTGGGTACTTGTTCTTGACTGTGACTTTGTTGAACTAACTATAGTCAATATACATTCTGAGAGAACCGTCTTTCTTTTGCACGAATAGAACTGGTGTGCCCCACAAGGAGACACTGGGCCTGTTGAATCCCTTATCTAGGAGATCCTTCAGCTGTTCTTTTAGCTCTTTAGGTTTCATAAAGGCCATTCTATATGGAAGAATAGAGATGGGATAAGTATCAGGAAGAAGGTCTATTTCGAAGTCAATTTCCCTTTCGAGAGGAATTCCTGGAAGATCTTTGGGAAACACATCTGGAAATTCTCTTGCTACTGGAACTGACTCAAGATTAGAAGTCTTGGAACTAGAATATTTAACTCAAACGAGATGATAGACACACCCCTTGGATATCATTTTTCTCGCTCTAAGGTATGAAAAAAGCTGACCCCTAAGTGCTGAAGTACTACCCCTCCATTCTAGGATAGGTTCATTTGGGAACTAGAAATAGACAACTATATTTCTGTAGTCAAATGAAGCATAGAATAAATGGAGACAATCCATGCTGAGAATGACGTCAAAATCCATCATCTCTAACTCTACTAAGTCTGCTGAAGTAACTTTTTGAGACATCATAACTGGGCAGTTCCTGTATACCTCCCTGGCTATGATAGACTTACCCACTGAGGTAGAGACTGATAAGGGATCTTCTAGGATTTTGGGACTAACTCAGAAGACAACATCTATATAAGGAGTTACAAAGGATAAAGAAGGTCCTGGATCTAGCAAAGCATAAATATATAAATGGTAAACTTGTAACATACCAGTGACCACATCAGGAGAACTTTCCTAATCTTTTCGGGACTGAAGTGTATAGAGCCTATTTGGGCGTTGCTCACTGGTGGCACTGGAAGCGGCACCCTGCTGAGACAGGCGACCGAACTAAGCTGGGGGACGATTATGCTGTCTCTATAAACCCACCTAAGGACACTCTCTAACTCTATGTCCTAGACTTCCACATTTGAAACATACATCACTGCCAGCTCTGTAGACCCCTTGATGGTTTCTGCCATACTTCTGACAAAGAGGATTTATTCGGGCACTGCTAACACTACCCTGAGATTCAGAGCTTGGCGCCCTATCCTTATTATCATTTCTGAACTTAGGCACCGGAGCACTAGCTTAGGATGGATCCAGAATTAAATATTTTGGGCAGATCTGAGAACGATTACCACACTCTAACTTAGGCTGAGTAAAGTTAAAACTATCTATTCTAGCCCTCTTGCTCTTCCTCTCTTTTTCTTTAGTCTTCTGCTCCTCTATCTGTTGAGCATGGACCATCAACCTAGGAAAGTCCATCTTCTTAATTAGCATTGCGGTCCTACACTTCTTGACCACACTGTCAGACACACCAAATATAAACTTACTCATCTTAGACCTACTATTAGCTACCACGTAAGGAGCATACCTGGCCAACTTAGTAAACTTGAGGGAATACTCCTTCACTGTCATGATGTACTGCTTTAGGTTAATAAACTTTAAAACCTTAGACTTTCTTAATTCAAATGGGAAAAACCTATCTAGAAAGGAAGTAGCAAACACTTCCCATTCTATAGGCCCTGTATCTGCAGCCCTATCTACCTTCCACTGCTTAAACTATGTATGAGATATATCCTGTAATTGATATATAGATAAATCAACACTCTCACTAGCGATTACCCCCATAATATCTATTACCTTCTACATCATGTCGAGGAATTTCTATGGGTCCTCTTCAGACTTAGACCATGAAAATGATGGAGGATTCATTCGTGTGAAGTCCCAAATTCTAGCTGCAGTAGTATTGGCCACTAGGTTGGCCTGAATAACAGTTGGGCGTTCATTTTGGGCTGCTACAGAATGAGCTAGAGTGGTGAAAGCTGCTCTGAATTCTGTGTGAGAAACATGATTATTCAGGGGATCTGCCTGAACAAGCGGAGGTGCTGGCTAGTTCCTAGTTCTTCTTCCGTTGGTCTTTTTGGGAGGCATGTTCTATAAATAGAAGGGAAAATTAGATTAGATAGAGATTTTAACTTGAGATCATGCTCATTCGCACAATATGAACACTGGAAGAAGGGAACCTATTCCTAAAATGCCTCATAGCCTTTTGTTCATAAGTGTGGCGCACTACACACCCATGGATAAGACTCTACTTGATGTGGCTTTCAGACTTCCTAGGACTCTTTAGAACCTTTGGCTCCGATACCATGTTTGTAATGCCTTGAGTCTACACCCTGGATGTCACATGGTGCTTACGACCTCGAAGGATCACAAGCTAACCGATGACTGGTACTTGCTATGAGCACTGAATAGTAATACTAAAAATCATATGCGGAAGTATAACTGAAAATGCCATAAGATTCTCAAAATACTGAAATAATAACTGAATGTACTGATAATAACATCTGAAAACTAAATATTTGTTTGTGCTAGTCTAAAAGCCTTTAACTGTCTGGATATAGAGTTGATGGGGCAAGTCCCCAACTAACTCTGACTACTGAACTAACTAAAATACTGAGGTAAATAAACTCTATCCTCATAATATGAGGACTCACCACTGTATCTGTTGTTGATAGTCTGAGCTACTAAGTGTGGTCAGGACCTTGAGCGTTCGAACCTATGATATATGACATCATAGCGCAAAGAAAGAGTATGCGTCAGTACGTGGAATGTACTGGTATGCTAAGTAAGGTAGGATGATATACAAGGGTTCATATGCATGAGATGATAACTGACTGAATGAACATCATGAAGTAACTGAATAAGAGTACATACAAAACTATAACTACTAAACATGTTAAATATGTAATACTTGTGCATATAGCATCTGTCTGAATTAGACTGAACTTGAGTTTTGAGTTCTGATAACTGAATACTGATAATTGATAGTTTAGACTTATACTAAAGTACTAAATTCTTATGGCTAAATCACTGATAACTGATAGCCATGGTTCTGTAGAACTATCTTAGTTCTTTATACAATATTGATACTAAAACCATAACTGTGGGAGTATTTATCTAACCGACATACCCCAATTATAAACTGAGTTGGGTTCCAACCTGTGACCCCAATTGGAAGGGTGTTAGCACCTTGCCAAGGAAAACTAACAATGCTGGGTCAACCCTAATCTGGCAAGAAGACTCATGGATTATATATATAGCTGCATCGATCCTAGTTTGACAGGAGGACGTCTTACCCTAGGCTGGCTACGTAGTTCTATAATGCAGGGGCTACTACAAAGGGTCAAACCCTCTGCTGGTAGGAATTCCCCCATCCCTGGGTTTACTCGATGCTGAATCCTACTCCCAACTGAATAGACACTGAACTGATCACTAAACTATACTAGGCTTGATTGAACTATTATTGATCATGTTGACTGACTGGACTGGACTAAGTTCACTGAGTTCTATAACTAAATGAGTACTACTGTTCATGATGTTACTGAGACTATTCTGTAGCTACTATGATTCTAGGCAAACAGCTAGATTGTCGGGTATTGAATACCCCCAGGACTCAATAACATCAATATAAAAACATGGCAAAAATCTTGAAGGCATTACGTTAGTTACTTGTCCACCATGTATTCATTTAGATATTTGGTCAAAAATTTGAGAGGCATGAAATTGTACATGAATGGGATCACATGATAACATGTCACGAATTCACTACTTAATTTACATAGGCATTCTATCAAACACTTGGGGAGCATAATTAATGCACATAGAAATTATCAAGACATAAACATCATGGCTACAACATTCAACTTGCAAATTCAAGAGTTTAACATGAGGATCACACGATTCTACATACTTGCAAATTAGTTCACTTGAAACTTATATGAATCTTAATTTGAAAACCATACAACAACATATACATGAACATAATACAATTCAAACATGTAAATCATGAAATCAATAAACTTGTTGTTTTAAAAAGGGTTCTTGAACTTCAAGGGTGGAAGAAAACCCGAGTATGAAACCTAACATACCTGAATGACGGAATTTGTGAAGATTGTTGGGGATTTCTTAGAACTTAATTTTTAGCTTGATGAGCTAGCGTTTCTTTCTTGAGAGATTTTTATGAATAAAGAATGAATTTTACCCTTTAGGATAACAAATTTTGTATTAAGGCTGAATAATGTAAGGGGAAAATAACCCATTTGCCCCCAAAACCTGAATAAAAAAATGCTGGATGGGGTCCCCATCGCGTCATGACCCCTTCTTGGGTCAAGTGGCCCTCGCAACACAACCCTACTCAGGTCAAGCAGCCCTCGTGGCGCGGCCCTATTGTGACCCTTTGCTATTTTAGTAATCCAAACTCACCTTTACGCTAGTCCAAAATATCTGAAACTCTCCTGAGATGACCTACAAGTGACCCTAATTATGAATCAACTTGAAAATTGACATACTAAGGTTGGAAAGGTCGAAAATAAGATCCTTCAATTTTTAAGACTAAAATCATTCTAAGTCTTGATACTTAGCTAAAATTTTCTAAGTCTGGGACCTCTTTTGGCATGCTATATAGGACTGAAATGACTAGTATTTTTATGGGGTCTTACACTTAGGGATCACCAGTTGTTCGCCAAATTTAGCAAATGTGAATTTTGGCTAAGATCATTAGCTTTCCTAGGTCAAAATATTTATAGTGATGGCATTAGATTTGATCCCCAAAAGATTGACTAGATTGACCCCCTATGTCTAGATTGATCCAAAAGAAAGTTAAGTTCCAGTGGTCATATTCCTATGAAAAGAGTTTTCAGGAGTTAAAAACTCGACTCACTTTAGCCCCAGTTTTAGTGCTACTTGATGGTACAGATGGATTCATTGTATATTGTGATGCCTTAAAATTGCTTTGGGGTGTGTTTTGATGCAGAGAGGTAAGGTTATAACCTATGCCACTAGACAACTTAAGCCTCATGAAAAGAACTACCTTACTTATGATCTTGAATTAGCTGCTGCTGTGTTTGCTTTGAAAATCTGAAGGCACTATCTTTATGGTGTGCATATTGATGTGTTTAGGAATTACAAAAGTTTGCAGTATATGTTTACTCAGTGAGAGTTAAATCTTCATCAGAGAAGATGGTTAGAATTGTTGAAGGATTATGATATGAGTGTTTTGTATCATCCATGAAAGGCCAATATAGTGGCAAACTCCCTTAGTAGACTTTCTATGGGAAACATTGCTTATGTGGAGGATAATAAGAGAGAACTAGTTTGGGAAGTTCACGGGTTAGCTAGATTGGGTGTGAGGTTGGTTGACTTCGCTAAAGAAAATGTTTGGGTTCATAGTAGTTTAGAATCTTCTCTAGTTTCTGAAGTGAAAGAGAAACAGGATAGGGATCTTAGTTTGGTCAAACTGAAGGGGTCAGTTAAAGACCAAAAGGTAGAGGTTTTCTCTCAAGGGGGAGATGGTGTATTGAGATACTAGAGCATATTGTGTGTGTCATGTGTTGATGATTTGAGGCAACAGATTATAGTAGAAGCGTATGGTTTGCGTTACTCCATTCATCCAGGATCCACTAAGATGTACCACGATCTGCGGGAAGTCTATTGGCGGAGCAGTATGAAGAAAGATATAGCAAAGTTTATAGTTAAGTGTGCAACTTACCAATAGGTTAAGGTAGAGAACCAAAGACCTGGTGGTACATTGTAGGAGTTTGATATTCCCACTTGGAAGTGGGAAAAGGTTAATATGGATTTTGTGACTGGACTACCCTATTCGTATCGACAACATGATTCGATATGGGTTATTGTAGACCGATTGACCAAATCAGCTCATTTCTTGCCAGTTCACACTTCCTACACAACTGAAGATTATGCTAAGTTGTACATCAGAGAGTTGGTTAGATTGAATGGAGTTCCCTTGTCCATTATCTCATATAGGGGTTCTCAGTTTACTTCTCAGTTTTTGAAAGCTTTTCAGAAGGTTCTTGGTACCCAAGTTCATCTCAGTTCTTCTCTCCATCCACAGACAGATGGTCAAGCAGAGAGGACCATTCAGACTTTAGAGGATATGTTGAGGGCATGCATTCTTGATTTCAAAGGCAGTTGGGTTGACCACTTTCCGTTGTTCGAGTTTGCCTATAATAATAGTTACCATTCTAGTATTCAGATGGCCCTATTTGAAACTCTTTATAGGCAGAGGTGTAGATCACCAGTCGATTGGTTCGAAGTGGGTGAGGCCACTTTGATTGGACCAGATATGGTGTTTGAAGCTATGGAGAAATTTCAGTTGATTCGAGATAGTTTAAAAGAAGCTCAGAGTCATCAGAAATCTTATGCAGAAGTAAGAAGGAGATATATTGAGTTTGAAGTAGATGATTTTGTGTATTTGAAGGTTTCACCCATGAAGGGGGTGAAGAGATTTGGGAAAAAAGGGAAGCTCAGTCCCTGGTATGTAGGCCCCTACAGGATTATCAGTTCACCTAGTGTTCCATGTGTCCTTATTGAAGAAGTGCATGAATAATTTAGCTGATATAGTCCTTCTAGAAAGTACAAATATTCAGAATAGCCTCTCATATGAAGAAGTTCTAGTAGAGATTCTTGATCATCAGATCCGTAGACTAAGGAACAAAGACGTTCCCTTGGTCAAAGTTCTATGGAGAGATCAGTCCATTGAGGGTGCTACTTGGGAAGCAGATATTGATATGCATACAAAGTATCCTCACCTTTTCTCCACGAACTCAAATTCAACCGAAGGTAACAGTCTTTCATAATTCAGTTCATTTCCAGTATCGAACTCAACCATATAGTTATCTTCATGTAAATTCATGCATTCACAAATTAGTTTAGTCGCTCAATATGTTTTAGATTTCATTCATGCAACTTGTTTCAGTTGTGCATTGCCAGCATATAGCCTTAGTCCCTCAGTATTTTCAGTTTAACTAGTCTCATTCAAGGACGAATGTTTCCAATGGGGAGATAATATAATACCTTGTACCTTTCCTAGCTCAGTTTAACTCCTAGAATGTCAAGGGTAAACATAAAAAATGAATAACTCTAGATACATGTAGAATTTTCAAGCTCTAGACCCACTAATGTGTAGATAATTTGCTCCACTTTCCAATGATATTAATTTCGCCTTAATTCGATTCTTGATTGAGAAGTTATGACAATTTTAGTGAAAACAATAAGGAATTTCAACAGGCACCATGTTATGGTGAAGGACAATATCGCAATTGTTCGATTCCAGTGAAGCACCGTAATTTTGCCATATCATGCTGATGGCCAAAATGGCAATTGTCCTTTTTCTAGTGAGGCGACACGATTTCACCGCATCGGTGATGGATAAAATGGGGCTCGTCCATTTCCAGTGAGCCACCGTGATAAGCCCATGTTGCGCTAAAGTGAAAAATCACGTTCGTCCTTTTTCCAAAATGGCACCGCGATAGGCACCGCGTCGCACCGAGTGCCAAAATTAGCTTCCAGTTTTCCGAAGTTGATTTTTTAAAGGGTAGTTTGGTCTTTTCCCAAGCCCCCAAATCGTGTAAAACACAAAATTAATCCCATTCTAACCATTATATGCATATTTTCATCAAAATTACTCTCCAAGGAAACCTTAGAACTCAAATCTTCATCTTCAAGAAATCCAAATTCCACCATTCTTTCTCCAAGATAGCTCAAAATTAAAGATTCCCAATCAAAAAACTTCAAGAATCTATCTTCAAGAGAACAAGTAGGAACTCAAAGTTCAAGTTTCTTCATCTAAACATCAATTAATGTATGTGGGGATTTTCAACAAGGATAATCCTTTCATCCTTGTGTCCACAATTAGTTTTTGAAGAGAATTTTACATGAGTTTTGAATTAGGATTTATACCCAATATTTTTATTTACAAGATTATGAGATTTTGAGAGATTTAGATGTTGAATTGCATGTCTACTTTTGTATTTTCATGCGTATTGCAGTAATTTTCAGATTTAGAATTGAATTATCAATATTTTTATTATTTAACATGAATTTTATAATGATTTGATATGAATTAGATGCATAGGTTATTAGCCCTAGTTTGAATGTTGTTATTTCAAGAAGATTATGCTTTTAAGCATCCCATGATTTGTTATATTCGGATTTTGAACAAATATTTGATCTTTTGATCTCAGTTTAGATATGGAATCCACTTTATAGATTCAGCTACAGTTACAATAAACAGATTTACAAGAGGTTTTTATTGTAAACCCTTATATTAGTTTTTAAAAGTGATTTTCCAGCAGAATGAGCATACAAATTAAAGGGAGTAGTATTTAGCACCGAGTTGGGTATGTTCACACGCCCCAGAACTATGAGCCAACATAGATTCAAATTGTCAGATTATTCCCATTTCTATATGGATGACAAATACAGTTGTGATAACTTAGATTAGGTTATACTCATTGGCAAGAGTATGACACCTCTCCCCAACGTGAGGTTTTCCCATAAGGGAACTAGACGTTGGACATTATGATAGATCACATACTGTGTGTCGGTTAGAAGAACCTCCCTAATAGTAAATACTTTCAGAATAGTTTTTAAAAGTATTTCCCTACAGTTTACAGAAAAGAGTAAAGAATAATAGAAAAGCTTTTAGAAACTAAGTGTAAAGGCTCACAGTTTTATTCAGATATTGCCTTACATGTGACATTAGCTATGAAATTTCAGATTTCAGTTTACAGATACAGAAGTGAGTCCTTTCTACACTAAGACAGCATGATTTAAAGACAAAATACCAGTACAACTTTTAGAAACTAAATGTTACGAATCACTATATCTATGAAACATGTTTTGCTATTCATTATTATGACTTTTGGTTTTCAGATATTCCATCTTACGTGAGTCATCTACATTTAGCATGCATTATTTTACAAATTTATAATAACATTAAGATATTGATTTACTTGTGCATGCACCTCTATATACTCAGTACAATACAGAAGTACTGATCTACATATACGTCTCTGTGCTACATTGTCTCATAATGTAGGTTCAGGTGCTCAGTTTTAGCAGTGTGAGTGATTTCGAGCATCTCTATCTATATCCTGATAGTTGGTGAGTCCTCATAGTTTGGGGACCCAGTCCTTCAGTTTTCAACTTATTAGTATAGATGATTCAATTTTTTTAGACAGTTTGAGTCAGCTGGGAGTTTGTCCCAGTGACTCTCTAGAATTAGTAGTAGAGGCTTGTCAGACTGCTAGATGTGACTCAGATTTCTAGTATTGATTGATTAGACTCTTGAGTTTAGTATTTTCATACATTATATTCAGATAATTTTAGTTTAGCTCAGATATAATTTTGCATTTTAGCTTTGATTATATGTCTATATTTCTCTATTATGAGCTTCAAATTTAGTAGAAGGCTTACAAGGTTAGCTTAAGGCTACTCGTAGTCTTGAGCACCTTGTGACATATCAGGACCCAATTTTGGGGCATATAAGTCATCAGGAACAATTTATATCTGATAAGCAACCACCAAAACTTTGCAGTATAAGTCAATGAACCCTTCTTTATTAAACCATATCCCTCAATCCACGGGGTCTCATTACCCAAAGGTGAAATATAGTTGGCTATCTACCTAGCCATCTCAACTCTCTCATGTCTATTCTCAGCCTCCCTCATAATATGTCTATCACATGCGACTCTCAATTTTTAGCCATACTCTGTTGTGGATGCGAGAGTGATATAGTCTAGACCAAAAATAACTCGACAGATAGTCTCTGCTGAAAGATAATCCTGACCTCTCTTATAAGGGTTTGCTCAAGCCGTGTCTTCTCCATATGTCTCATCAGACCTATAAATCTGAGCATTAGAAGAACTATTATGGTAAAATATGATGCATAAGACTCTCTCACTAAAGTTGGGCTGTAAGAATCCAGTGTTCTAGTCCTCCACTCCAACTAATACCAATCAAAGGCGGCCCACAACTGTGGTGCTCTGCTCAACCCAGATAAATCAATCCTTCGCTCCTAAAAAATAATCCTCTTAGGCCTACCAATGTCCAAAATGCGTCTGTCTATATCTAATATCATCCTCATTCCCTCCACACACCACCTTGGGTTTTCCTTCTCAAGAGGTGTCTTTGAGGCATGTGTGGGTGAAAAATCTATCTCTGAATTATTAGTGCCTCCTCACCTGGAATGGTAAACTCATGGGAAGCCTTCTTTGTACCCTCATCATACTGGGGTACACCTATTGGCTATACATAAACTGAGATACCCTCCTAAGATTGGGGTACTACTGATGACTCACCCTTCCTTATAGCCTCGAATGTATCCTGGGACCCCTCCACAGACTGGGTTTCTTGAGCTACACCCTATTGAACCTGTTCAAAATTTGCCTTATCCTCATCATCATCATCACTCAATAGAGGAGAATGTGGAGGTGGTCTCCGTGCTAACTTCATCCTCAATTGGGCTACAACTACCTAGGAAGCCTGGACAACTTAAATAGCCTTAGCCCAAGACCTAGGTCGAGTAAAAGATGGTCTTCTTCCCCACTATGAGGTGCTCAGGTAGAGGCTATCCCATAGTACCTAAAATATTAGTCTCAGCTACCTGACACACATGTCCTCTAGTCATCTGCGTGTCACCCCACCCACAAATTATCTAAGTCATGTAATAGGGTACTCCTCCACCAAACCACTGGGCTCGAGATAGTAATCTCATCTCTTTGATGTATAAAAATTTTTCTTAGCAGCTTTTGGTGCCATGTGTACCTATAAAACTAGTCGTTAATTTCCAACAAAAATATGAGGGATTGCAAAAGTTGAAGAAAAACTCAAAATTTGAAAAGTTTGATTTTTCCTCAATTTTCACACCTTATAACTTATTTGCAGTCCCAACAAGTCCAATGTGCACACATATATCAAGAATCATGATTTTCAATGCAAACTAACATGCGCAACCTTTGGTATTCCTATACTTGTTCAAGTTCAACTTCCGTTTAGGGCCTAGCTTTAGAATTTAATTCACAACAAAGCCCCACATCAAGAATTTTAGGCTACTTTAAGGATCCTACACACAAGCATGATTGTTTCTATATATTTTGCATGAATAACACATCTTAACTTGTCTTTTCAATAATTAAATCAAGATATAATCATTAGGAGCTGAGAAGTTACCTCTTTTTTTATAATTCAGAAGTGAACAATGAAGAACTAGAGCCAAACCCAAGTTTGAATTTATTTTTAGTGTGGTAGGATTAGTCGGTACCTCAAATAAGTTTTAATTTAGCCTTTTTCTAAGTGTGGGATTAGTTTATGCTTTGAGAGGGAAGTTTGAATTTAATGTGAAAAAAATGAGATTTTGAGGATTTGAGTAGGTTAAAATAAGACAAATCATGTTTAAATAGCGGGTGGGCGGGGAGATTTAGGTATTTTTTAAGTATTGCTGGGCCCAAAATTTTAAATAAAATTTGGGCCCACAACTAGGCCACTTGTGGCTTGCCTATGGGTTCATGTACCACATGCGGTCCACATGTGAAGGGCGCTAGTGGGCCTAAATTTTTGGCCCGATTTCCTGCTTTCTAGACTAGCCATTTTGATGTTTACCCAGCTACTTATGGTTTTGTAGCTTGAATTTACTACTCCAAAAGCATGATTCTATGCCAAACTCCAACACTTTCCATTATCATCCTCAAAATTTCATCTTTTCAATTATAGCTTACATTACCTGGCTCGAGTGGGACTCGTGACCCAGATGGGTTGGCCACATTTTCCTCTTAGCTAGAAATTTATGAATGTAGAAATCCTACCATATTCAAGGGAAGTCTATAAGTTATAAACCTATAAAAGCAAAACAAACAAAAGTGAACACTAAAATAGTGGGTTTTCTCCCACCCAACACTTAATTTAAAGTCGCGGTACGACATGGCTATGTTGGTTACTCAGATTCACCAACCATCCCATAGGTTGCCTCCCATACAATGCTTGATTTAATATCGCGACACAAAATGGGTACCTTGATTACTCACAATTCATTAAGATACCAATAAGAGTACCCTCCTGGGTTATCAATATAATCTATCACCGACAACATCCTCATGTCGATTAGCTATTTCATTGTTTTTCAGATGTTGAATGTGGCCTCCTAACCATTTAATTTGAACTTCATCTCCTCTTTTTCCATATTAACCATTTCTCTTCCAGTGTCCATAAATGGTCTCCCTACTATTATAGGCATCTCGATTCAACCCCACAGTCCAAAATGACAAAGTTAGTAGAAAAGATAAAGTTATCAACTGTCACAATAACATCAAAAGAAATGTCCACATGCTTCTTCACCATGCATTCATCCATCAACAGCCGCATTGCAGTCAGTTCAGGAGGGCTCAAGCCCAATTGCTTGAATACAACCATCGACATCAAATTTATGCTGGCTCCTAAGTCATATAAGTCTCTAGAAAATTGAGATGACCCAATAGTGTATGGTAGAGTGAATGCTTTGGGATCACTTTTTTGTGGGCCAGAAACCTAGTCATGACTGCACTACAATAGTGCAACATATCAACATCCTCAATTATGTCCCTTTTCTTCTTTGTAACTAATTGTTTCATAATCTTAACATATCTAGGCATATTCTTCAACATCTCAAGAAGACAGATGTTCAAGCTCAACTCTTTCAACATCTTAATGAATTACTTAAACTTATCTTTCTCTGCCTTCTACTTCTATCACCGAGGAAAAGGTGGGGGTGGTCTTAGTATTTGTCTTATTTCCATCTCAATAACCAGGCCCTTACATTTGTCCTCCTTATTTTTACCATTATCACCCACTTCCTTTTCTGACTCTACAATAGATGTATCATTAGCAACAGCTTTATAATGCCTTGGCAATTCCACAAAAGTGTATTGGGGGATCCACAGTTGTCATACCACTTCTTGTGGTAATGGAAAGAATATGATCATTATTTTGTAGATTTTGCACAGTGTTGCTAGGAAGTGTACCTGGCTGCCTTTGGTTCTGTGTTGCTAACATCTATCTGAACTGATGTTCTAGCTACTTGATAGCAGTGGCATGAGATTCAACCTTTTGGATCAACCCTAAATTGCCAGCCTTAATTTCCTTAAGGCCGATCTCTTAATTTTCTTGACCCTTTACCAACTTAGTCAACATCTCTTCCATTCTTGATTCCACATCTCGTCTACCAGGTGAAATATACCTATCCCCCTTATCTCTATAGTCATCCTTCTTTCTTTAGTCACCTTCTCTCTCCCTACTACAGTCTCTATATCTATCATAATAGTTCCAACCTTGGTTTCCTTGGCCTTGATCTAAAAAACCCGCCAACTAATGATCTATATAGTTTGCTTCCTCCTCTAATTCTAACTCATATGCTTTGTAAGTTAATCCTCCTTCTCCTACTATGTTCACTTTCTCGAAACTTGCTACTGAATCATTAACTACTTTCTGGTCATAGGAGGCACCAATAGAATACATGGTTGATCCCCTCTCATCCTCCTGAGTTTGACACCCTAAGTTAATGAGCAAGATTTGGTCTAGAATATCTGAAACTACCTCCCAATGTAGTCTCATAAAAGCTCCTCTAGAGATTGTGTCTACCATGGCTCTGAAACTGATAGTCAAAGCTCTATATAATATCTCCAATAAGCTCATCCCTAAAATCTGATGGTTGGGCACCATACTCAGCTTCTTGTTGAACCTAAATCATGCCTCATACATAGATTCTGGATGTAGCTACCTGGGATTATAAATCTCATCCTTGAGCTACAACATCCTGGATGGGGGAAAGAACCGGTTCAAGAATTGCCTGTGTAACTCATTCTATATAGTGATAGATCCTCTTGGCAGTTACCCTAGCCATAAAAATACTTCTCCTGTAAGTGAGAAGGGGAACAACCTTAGTCTAAGTGCTTTCTAATGCACCCCTGAATTTGTATACGAACTGCAGATCCTAGTGAAATTTGCAAGGTGCATGTTTGCATCATCTGTAGGTAAACCAAAAATACACCCTTAAAATTTAAGAGCTAAATCATTGCACTCGTTACGTCAAACTTAATACCTGGGGGTAAAATAGGAGGAATAATGGATCCAGTCTCTGTCGGCTTAATGTACCATAGATTTTCTTCACTGTCCTTATATGGATGCAAATATTGGTATGGTGGGATCACTTGAGCACGACCACCTCTAATTCTATTCTAATTACCAACAAGTGTTGTTAAGTGATCTGCTTCCTGTCTCTGCACAACTAAATCTATCTCCCAAGATATGTGCTGAGCCTCTTCTTCCCTCCTCTAATTAGCAGCTTATGCTAAAAGCACCCCAGTCTACTGGTCAACAATGTCCTAAACTCCTTTAGGAGGAGGGGGAGGCACATTATCATAAACCCCTTCAGGAATATCATTTCTTTTTGATTCCGTCATCCTACTAGGTGTTTATAGGATCCTCTATGAATTTAGATTGAATAGGGGTAAGGGATTGATACTAATTCGTGTTCTAGGCATACAACGGCATATACCCAACTAAGAATAAAATAAAAAGACCCGTAAACTAGAACAACCTCAATTCATAACTCAACACCGTATTCCTCAACAACGACGCAAAAATTTGATAACACCCAAGCTACACCTTAAATCTGAAGATTATGAGGTTGTTGAAAAATCTATTAACCCAAAAAAGGTTAGGGTCAAATCCCAAGGAAATACGTGGAACTGCGGCTCTCAGATGCTGTAATCAATGGGCAAAACTATAAAAGTAAAAGGGTGGATTTGAGTAACAATATCGAATAAGTGTCTAATATCAACTTTGGTTGTAATCAGTCGTAGGTGAACACTAGGATTATGTTCCACCTGGATTCTCAAGTCCATAGTCTTATCGTTCTTTATTGAACCAATCATATACCTTGTATGCAGAATCTGATAAGTTATGTACCATCAAACATCTTTTCGACTAGCTGAAAGATTTCACCCTTTACCATTTGGGTCTCAGGATGTAGCATTATTAACCCTTATCCTAGATCCTAATTAACTATTACCTTTTGAGTCTCTAGTTATCAGATGACAACTAACTATCTTACTTAGAAAATACCTAGTAGCATGGACGGACAGTTAAGCTTCAAATTACTATTGTAATTATCTTTTCCTAGTCGCTACTCCTCTGTCGGAGTAAGTAGCAAAAATTTAGGTGGGATCCTAATGTGTTCAACCACTAAGATATCTATTAAAGTAAAGATAATACAATTCATGCATGGGTATCGATTCAAAAAAACATAGCACTTCCCCTACTTCATTAATGCTGCCAGGGTTTCCACAATCCTAGCTTTGGGTTTTTAGCTGCTCATGCTTGTGAAGTAATGTAACGACCCAAAAATATACCCTGGTCGTCACATGGTGCTTACGGTCCCGAGAGACCATAAGCTAACTTATGATGGTACCTGCTGTGAGCATTAAACCATGTAAGATAGAATATATCCAGAATTTATTGAAATGCCATAAGTTTTAAATCACAGTTCTGATAATGTCTCTAAAACAATGTTGATAATATTGATAAAATAATTGATAATGACAACTGAAAACTAAAACTGACTAAGAGTGTCTGAAAGCCTCTAATTGAGTAACTGAGGAGTTGATGGGATAAGTACCCAACTAGCTGACTGACTATTAAGACTGAAATACTGAGATAGTCATGATTGGTCCTCAAAACATAAGGACTCACCACTGTTGTTGCTACTGGTATGCTGGGGTATCTAGGTACATTCGGAAACCTAAGCATCCGAACCTATGATATGAGATATCATAGAGCAATAAAAGAGTAAGCGATCAGTACTTTGAATGTACTAGTATGCTAAATGGGGTTAGGCTAATATGCATGGGTTCATGTACATGAATAATAACAGACCGAAAAGCATGAGATAACTAAATAACTGATATGAATACGTGAATATTGTAAAATCTGAGAATACATGACCAAGCATATAACATGATTCTGAAAATAGACTATAAGCTGTAATACTAAAATCTGATAACTGAATAACTGATAACTGCATGCTATGGTCAATGAAAACCTGGACTAAAGTATACTGAATACTGCACTAAGACTGTGGGAACTATCATCTAACCGACATGCCCTAATGAGATAATTAGGGTCCAACCGATGACCCCAGTTGGAGGGGTGTCAATACCGTGACATGGATACTAACACATGGCTGCATGGATCCAATAAAGTGTTGTCCCGAAGGACTAAGGGTTACCCTCAACTAGAAGGGACCCTTATGAGATCAACCCTCAACTGGCAGGTTAACATCTTTACTTGCGCTGGCTACATAGTTATGGAATACAGGGACTGCTACTAAAGGTCACACCCTCAGCTGGCAGGTGAGCCCCTATCCCTGGATTCACTTGGTGCTAATCCTACTCCAAACTGAACTGACACTAATCACTGAACTGAACTGAAATTACTGACATGCTACATTGACTGAATTAATAATACTCTAATAGGTTTGAATCTCTCCTGAAAGAACTTAAACTAAGTAAACAGCTAAGTTTTTGGGTATTCATAACCCCCAGGACTCGATATCAATGATAGCAAGATCATACTAACACTTTAAGGACATGATATGTAAGTATTTATTCCAAACTCATTCTTTGAGACATTTCATCAAACACTTGCAATGCATGGCTTAAACATGAGAATGGTTTTAAATTTAAAGCAACTAGTAGTGGCATGATTTTGATACTAAATTCCCAAACTAAGGCTTAAATCAGCGAACAACACCATTCAAAACATATAGGGTTTAATAACAACAACAATTTCATGGAAACATGATATGGAATAAAAATTCTTTGGGATTCATGGTTAAAATCCCAATAACTTGTATAATTCATAACTTAAAATTTGAAATTGGGTTCTAGAACTCCATGGATGAACATTTAACAAACCTTAAATCTTGATCTTCAAAGAAAATTAACTCTTCTTGAACACTCTTGGATTGGGAACCTTAATTCTTGATTATCTTATTGAGAGTGTGATGGAGTCTTAAAGTTATTCGGAAGAAACCCTAACCTTGTTCTTGGGAATAAAGAGGATTGAGAGCTTTTGATACTGATTCACAATGGCTAAGTACGTGTTTTTGGTGTTTTAAGTCGTGGGGGGGGGGTAAGGTTTTAGGGTGAGAAAAAAGACCAAAATACCCTTACAAAACCACTTCAAATTAGCTGAAATCCTCAGTTGATGACCAAGCCTAATGGACCGTCACATGGGTGATGCATCATCACTTGATTCATCATTTTCAGGCTGATTTTGGGTCCGTTCTAGTCATGGGTAGCGACTTGGGCTGATAAGCCGTCACTTAGGTGACGACCCGTCACCCCAGGTCATCACTTGGAGCTGAATTTTATCACATACTGGTTGTGGGCGATGACTTGGGCTGATATTAGAATCTAGAAGTGGTGTTTTCTGCCTAAGGCTGATGACTTGGGCTGATAAGTCGTCACATAGGTGACGGCCCGTCAGCTTAGGTCGTCACTTGGTTGGCAGGCTGATATGCTGAAGTAAAATAGGCATAACTTTTTGCTTCGATATCAGATTAAGGTGAAACCAAATGCGTTGGAAAGAATATTCAAAGATCTTTCATTTGATATAAGGTAATACATGTAACTCATTATGTAAAAGTAGTAATGGTAGTTTAAATTTGACCCAAGTTGAATCTTTCACTAAAACTTAACCATTAGAAGTGTTCTCAACTCGTCCTTGAGTTTGGAGATTTTTATGACCTTGACTGATATAAAAAGGACATTTTCACACTATATAATGGATCATCAAACTTATATAGACATAATATCATTGATTTATGGTCTGCATACTTCATAACAATGGTTGAACTCTAGCCCGAAAATATGAGACGTTTTAATAGCCCCTTCTTAGGAACATTCATCCCTGAATGAGGCTGGTTAAACTAAGAATACTGTAGAATTGAGGTTACATGATGAATATACATGCTGAAAACATGATCACATAACTAATTTTGAAACATGACACATGCCTAAACTTGTTCGTGAATACATGGAATGACATGAAGACAATATAGTGGGAACTAAGAATGGAAAAGAAAAGTTGTTACCTTAAACTGACTCTGAATTTGCGAAAAAGAGATGAGGGTACTTGGTTCGCATATCTGCTTCAGCTTCCCAAGTAGATCCCTCAACGAATTGGTTTTGCCAAAGAACTTTAACTAAGGGAACTTCTTTGTTCCTCAGTCTACGAATCTGGTGATCAGGGATCTCGATTAGAATTTCCTCATAAGAAAGGTCGTTCTGAACATCTATGCTTTCTAAAGGAACAATTACAGCTGGGTCACCAATACACTTTTTCAACAAGGAGATATGGAATACTGGATGCACCGAAGCCAAATCTGTAGGCAACTCAAGCACGTAAGCCACCTTTCCAAAGCGACTTAATATTCTGAAAGGGCCAACATATCGGGGACTGAGCTTCCCCCTTTTGCCAAACCTTTTCACTCCGTTCATGGGAGAGATCTTAAGAAATACAAAGTAGCCAATCTCAAATTTAAGATCTTTTCTCCTCACACCTGCATAAGATTTTTGCCGGCTTTGGGCTGCCTTAAGCCTATCTTTGATCAACTAAAATTTCTCTAATGCATTATTTACTAACTCAGGCCCTATCAAAGTAGTCTCACCTACCTCAAACCAAACAATTGGATATCTATATCTCCTCCCATATAGAGCCTCAAATGGAGCCATCTGGATACTGGAATGATAGCTGTTATTATACCTAAACTCAATCAAAGGTAAGTGATCATCCCAAATAACCTTAAAATCAATAACACACACTCTCAACATGTCTTCCAGGGTTTGAATTATCCTCTCTGCTTGACCATCTGTCTGAGGGTGAAAGGCTGTGCTGAGATAAACTTGGGTACCAAGACCCTTCTGGAATGCTTTCCAAAAGTAAGAGGTAAACTGGGTACCTCTATCTGAATTGATGTACAATAGGACTCCGTGCAACCTAACTAGCTCTCTAAGGTAGAAATTAGCATAGTCCTCGTCTGAATAAGAAGTATGGACTGGGAAGAAATGGGCTGATTTGGTCATCCTATCCACAATGACCCAAATTGAATCATGCTGACGACGAGTACGAGGCAAACCCATCACAAAGTCCATGTTCACTTCCTTCTATTTCCAAGTGGGACTACTGAACTCCTGCATAGCACCACTAGGTGATTGGTTCTCAACCTTAACCTGATGAAAATTAGAGCATTTTGCTACAAACTCTGCAATATCCTTCTTCATTCCGTTCCACTAATAGATTTCCCGCAAATCACAGTACATCTTATTGACCCCTAGATGAATAGAGTAATGCACACCATGCGCTTCGGCAAGAATTCACTGTCTCAACTCATCTACACATAGCACACACAGTCTACCCTAGCAACCCAACACACCATCTCTCCCTTGGGAGAAAACCTTTACTTTCTAATCTCTAACTAACTCTTTCAACTTAACTAGATTGGGATCCCTATCTTTCTTTTCTTTCACTTCAGCAACCAAAGAAGATTCTAAACTATGCTCCACCCAAACATTACCCTTAGTTGAATTAATCAAACGTACACCTAATCTGGCAAGCTGATGGACTTGCCTAACTAGCTTTTTCTTGTCATCTTTAACATGAGCATTGCTACCCATAGACACTTTACTGAGGGCATCTTCCACAATATTTGCTTTGCTCGGATAATATAGAATACTTATGTCATAATCTTTCAATAATTCTAACCATCTCCTCTGATGCAGATTTAAATCCTTCTACAAAAATACATACTATAAGCTTTTATGGTCTGTAAACACATCAACATACACCCTATACAAATAATGCCTTCAAATTTTCAAGGAAAACACAACAACTTCTAACTCAAAATCATAGGTTGGGTAATTCTTTTCATGAGACTTAAGTTGTTTAGACGAATAGGCTATGACCTTACCTTTTGGCATCAAAATACAGCCCAAACCAACTCTAGAGGCATCACAGTACACAACAAACCCATATGAACTATCTGGTAGCATCAAAACTGGGGTTGTGGTGAGTCAGTTCTTTAGCTCCTGAAAATTCTTCTCACAAGAATCTGACCACTGAAACTTGACTTTTTTTTGAGTCAATCTGGACATGGGGGATGTGATAGAGGAAAACCCTTCAACAAACCATCTGTAATAGCCAACCAAACCCAATAAGCTCCTAATATCTGATAGAGAAATGGGTCTGGGCTAGTTTCTCACCACTTCGGTCTGTTTAGGATCAACTCTAATGCCATTACCGGAGATAATATAGCCAAGGAAACCTACTGATCTTAGCCAAAATTCTCACTTACTAAATTTGGTGAACAACTGATGGGCTCTAAGAGTCTGTAATACAATTCTGAGATGGTCTGCATGGTCATTTTCATTACGGGAATAGACAAGGATGTCATCTATAAATACTATGAAAAAGATGTCCATGTACTGCTTGAACACTCTGTTCATCAAGTCCATGAAAGCTGCTGGGGCATTTGTAAGACCAAAATACAAGTCAAGAATTTCAAAGTGACCATACCGAGTTCTGAAAGCTATTTTTGGGATGTCACATTCTCTAACTCTGAGATGATGATAGCCGAATCTGAGGTCTATCTTAGAGAAATAACTGGCACCCTGAAGTTGGTCAAACAAATCATCGATTCTAGGAAGTGGGTACTTATTCTTGATCGTGACTTTATTCAGTGACGATAATTGATGTACATCCTAAGGGAAGCATCTTTCTTTCACACGAAAAGGACTGGAGCGCCCCATGAGGAAACACTAGGCCTGATGAATCTCTTATCTAAGAGATCTTTCAACTATTCTTTTAGTTCTTTAGGATTCTCAAAATTGGAGTCTTTAACTCGAACAAAATGGTAACACACCCCTTGGATATCATTTTTCTCGCCTTAAGGTACGAAATAAGCTGACCCCTAGGTGCTGAAGTACTACCCCTCCATTTAAGGACTGGATCATTCGGGAACTGAAAATGAATAACTCTGTTTTTATAATCAACTGAAGCATAGCATGAGTGAAGCCAGTCCATGCCAAGAATATGTCAAAATCCGTCATCTCTAACTCCACAAGATCAACTAAAGTGACTTTCTGGGATATTGTGACTGGAAAGTTCCTGTATACCTGCCTGGATACAATAGAGTCACGTACTAGGGTAGACACTAAAAAGGGTTCTGCTAAGATCTTAGGACTGACACCGAAATCCACCGCTATGTAGGGGGTTACAAAAGAAAGAGAAGCTCCGGGATCTAACACATGTAAATAAAAGACCTGCAACATACCAGTAACCATATTAGGAGAATTTTCTTAATCCTTTCGGGACTGAAGTGCATATAATCTATTTGGGCGCTGACTACTGGTGGCACTAGAAGTGGCACCCTACTGTGTTAGGCGACCGAATGGAACTGGGGGACGACTGGACTGACCCTATTGACCACTCTTTGGACAATCCCTGACTTGGTGGTCTGGCTTACTATACCCAAAACATACATCACTGCCAGCTCTACAAACACCCTGATGGTTTCTATAATATTTTTGGCAAAGAAGATTTATTCGAGCGCTGTTCACACTACCATGAGACTTATATCCTGGCGTTCTATCCCTATTATCATTCCTGAATTTGGCCACTGGTGCACTAGTCAAATATGGGGTTGGAGATGAAGATTTTTAATGGAATTGAGGACGATTACCACCCTCTGACTTTGGCTGAGTAAAATTAAAGATACCTATTCTAGCCCTCTTGTTATGCCTCTCTTACTCCTTAGTCTTTCCCCCATTAATCTATTGTGCATGGACCATCATCCTAGATAAGTCCATCTCCTTAATCAACATAGCGGCCCTACACTCCTTGACCACACTGTTAGATACACAAGGCACGAACTTGCTTATTCTAAACCTATTATCAGCCACCACATGAGGAGCATACCTAGATAGTTGAGTAAACTTTAGGGAATACTCTTTCACACTCATGTTTACCTATTTCAAATTAATGAATTCTAACTCCTTAGCTTCCCTCATCTCTAATGAGAAAAATCTCTCTAAGAAGGTTATAGCAAACTCCTCCCATTCTATAGGCCTTGCATCTGTACCCCTATCCCCTTTCCACTGCTTAAACTAGGTATGGTCTATATCCTGCAGCTAGTAAGCAACCAATTTAGCACTCTCACTATAAGTCACCCCCATAATGTCTGTTACCTTTTGCACCATGTCGAGGAATTCCTATAGATTCTCTTCAAACTTGGATCCTGAAAATAAAGGAGGATTCATTTAGGCAAAGTCTTGAATCCTAGCTATGATAGTATTGGCCACTGGGTTGGCCAAAATAACAGCTATCTAAGTGTTCTGAGCTGCTATAGAGTGAGACAGAGTAGTGAATGTGGCTCTAAACTCGACCTGTGAAACATGCTCATTCAAGGGATCTTCTTAAACGAGCGGAGGTGCTGGATGGCTACTATTTCTTATTTTCTTGGTCTTTATGGGAGGCATGTTCTATAGAAGAAAAGGAAATCAGATTAGAATAAGATTTTAGATTGAGCTCATTCTCACTCGCATGATATGAATACTGAAAGAAAGAAAATATTTCCTAAAGTGTCTTATAGTTTCTTGTCCATAAGTGTAGTATGCTTCACACCCATGCACAAGACTCTACTTAATGCGACATTCAGACTCCCTAGGACACTTTAAAACCTTATGCTCTGATACCAAGTTTATAGCGACCCAAAAATACACCCTGGTCATCACACAATGCTTACAGTCCCGAGAGACCATAAACTAACCTATGCTGGTACCTGTTGTGAGCACTGAACCATGTAAGATGGAATATATGTGAAATTTATTGGAATGCCATAAGATTTAAATCACAGTTCTGATAATGTTTGTAAAACGGTGCTGATAATACTGATAAAACAACTGATAATGGCAACTGAAAACTGAAACTGACAAAGAGTGTCTAAAATTCTCTAACTGAGTAATTGATGAGTTGATGGGACAAGTTCCCAATGAACTCTGACTGACTACTAAGACTGAAATACTGAGATCGTCATAACTGGTCCTCAAAACTTAAGGACCCACCACTACCACTGCTACTGGTTCACAAGGATATCTAGGTACGGTTGGGAACCTGAGCGTCTGAACCTATGACATGAGACATCATAGCGCAAGAGAAGAGTATGCGCTCAGTACTTTAAATGTACTGGCATGCTAAATGGGGTTAGGCTAATATGCATGGGCTCATGTACATGAATAATAACTGAATGAAAAGCATGAGATAACTGAATAACTGATATGAATGCATGAATACTGTAAAATCTGTGAATGCATAACCAAACATATAACATGATTCTAAAAATAGTCTGTATGCTGTAATACTGAAATCTGATAACTGAATAACTAATAACTACATGATATGGTCAATGTAAACCTGGACTGAAGTATACTGAATACTGCACTGAGATTATGGGAGCTATCATCTAACCAACATGTCCAAATAAGCTAATAAGGGTCTAACCTGTGACCCCAGTTGGAGGGGTATCAGTACTGTGCCATGGGTACTAACACATGGCTGTATGGATCTACTAAAGTGTTGTCCTAAAGGACTAAGGGTTACCCTAAATTGGCAGGTACCCTTATGCTATCAACCCTCAACTGGCAGGTTAACATCTTCACCTGGCTAAGTAGTTATGAAATGCAAGGACTGCTACTAAAGTTCACACCCTCAACTGGAAGGTGAGCCCCCATCCCTGGGTTCGCTCGGTGCTAAATCCTACTCCCAACTGAACTGACTCTAATCACTGAACTGAACTGAAATTACTGACATGTTATATTGACTTAACTGATAATACTCTAATAGGTTCGAATCTCTTCTAAACGTACTTAAACTAAGTAAAGATCTAAGTTTTCAAGTATTCATAACCCCCAAGACTCAATATCAATGATAGCAAGATCATAATAACACTTTAAGGACATAATATGCAAGTATTTATTCCAAACTTATTGTTTGAGGCATTTCATCAAACACTTGCAATGCATGGCTTAAACATGGGAATGGTTTTAAATTTAAAGCAACTAGTAGTAGCATAATTTTGATACTAAATTCCAAAAATAAGGTTTAAATCAGCGAACAACACCATTCAAAACATTTAGGGTTTAATAACAATAACAATTTCATGGAAACATGATATGGAATGAAAATTCATGGGGATTCATGGTTAAAATCACAATAACTTGTATAATTCATAACTTGGAATTTGAATTTTGGTTCTTGAACTCATGGGTGAAAAGGGCCCATGGATGAACATTTAACATACCTTAAAGCTTGATCTTGAAAGAGAATTAACTCTTCTTGAATGCTCTTGGATTGGGAACCTTAATTTTTGATTATCTTGTTGAGAGTGTGATAGAGTCTTGAAGTTATTTGGAAGAAACCCTAACCTTGTTCTTGTGAATAAAGAGGGTTGAGAGCTTTTGAAACTGAGTCACAATGGCTAAGTAAGTGTTTTTGGTGTTTTATGTCGTAGGGGGTAAGGTTTTGGGGTGAGGAAAAAGGCCAAAATACCCTTATGAAACCACTTCAAATTTGCTGAAATCTCAGCTGACGACCAAGCCTGACGGCCCGTCACATGGGTGATGGCTCATCACTTGGGTCATCACTTTCAGGCTGATTTTAGGTCCGTTCTGGTCATGGGTGTCGACTTGAACTGATAAGCCGTCACTTAGGTGATGGTATATCACCCCAGGTCGTCACTTAGAGCTAAATTTTATCACATACTGGTTGTGGGTGACGACTTGGGCTGATAAGTCGCCACTTAGGTGACGGCCCATCACCCTAGGTTGCCACTTGGATGTTTGAAGTGGTTTTTTATACCTAAGGCTGATGACTTAGGATGATACATCATTACATAGGTGACGGCCCGTCAGCTCAGGTCGTCACTTGGTTGGCAGGCTGATATGTTGGAGTAAAATGGGCATAACGTTTTGCTCCGGTGTTGGATTAAGGTGAAACCAAATGTGTTGGAAAGAAGATTCAAATATATTTCATTAGATATAAGGTAGGACACGTAAATCATTATGTACAAGTAGTAATGATCATTTATAGTTGACCTAAGCTGCATCTTTAACTAAAATTTAACCATTAGAAATGTTCTCAACTTGTCCTTGAGTTTGGAGATTTTTATAACCTTGACTGATATAAAAGAACATTTTCACTCTATAGAATGGATCATCACACTTATATAGACATAAAATCATTAAGTTACGATCTGCATAGTTCATAACAACGGTTGAACTCTAGCCCAAAAATGTGGGGCGTTACAAGTAATCAACAACATTCATAATTAAAAGCATAAGATGTAATCACACTAATCACAACTTGAAAACGCAAAACTTTTAGTGAATTAATCAAACCGAAATCAATACAAGAGAATTCCAAGACCAAAATTGAATCTCGGAATCAAAATACATTTGTAAGTATCAAGAGTGTGTAACTTCTACAAAAAACTCATAAAAGATATTTATAGTACATGAGTAAACCCTAAAATCAAAGCCCGAATAAAAAAAGACAAAAAAAGGTCAGTGGCCACTTAGTCGTGTCTACATAAAACTTGCCAATGGGCACATATACCATATGCATTCTGCCCCTGGGTGCATGTAGACAGGGGAAAGTGCCTGAATTTTTTTTTTTTGTTTTATTTGCTCTCTAGACTTTAGACTTCTAGCACTTACCTTACCCATATGCGGTCCACATGTTAACATAGATAAGTGCCAGAAGTTCTTTTTCAACTCTTTCACCCTCTGGATCTTCAATTTTGGCAATTGCCTTAGCATCATAAGGACCACATGTGCTAATTTGGTCTACATATAGACATAGGTAAATGCCAGTCCTTCCTATTCTTGAAACCAAGCTTCCAAACTTCAAGTTTAAACATATGCTTCAGTCACGTACATCCAGTAAGTTCCACAAATACCTGAAAAATGATCAAGTAGCCAAAACTCCATTTTTATAGTTTTCGTGAACTTAGCATCCAAAACTTAGTTTCCCGTAAAACATACCCAAAACACATCATGTCTAACAAAATAACCTAAGTAACTTTCATATTTTCATCGTTTTAAGCGTCGAAAGTGCTATATTTCTAAAGTACATCATGCAACCTTTTAATCGGGTTACAGGCTGGACCTTAATTTGGTCAAATAGGGGTATGTCGGTTACTGTTAGCTCCCAAAGCCCACAGTCCACAATCCACAGTCCACAATTCTAGTTCATATTCAATTCATGTTTTAGCTCAAGTTTACATCACCTTGTATTCAAATATTCATTTTCCATGCAGTACATTTAGATACTTAGTCTTCCATTCTATTATCATGCTTCATGCATTCATGCTTAGTTTACATATATAAGTTAGCTTCCCATCTCGCATACTTAGTATATTTGAAGTACTAATCGCATACTATTTTGCACTATATTGTCTCATAATATAGGTTTGGTCACTCAATACTCGAACCACACCTATCTCATTCTAGTATCAATCAACAACAGTTTGGTGAGTCCTCATTATTTGAGGACTAGATATCAGTAGCTATTTTCAGTACCTTCCTTTATTTGAGTTATTTGAAGTTAGTTGGGGACTTATACCTTCAACTTCGTATGTTTTAGACACTTTTAGATAGTTAGACATGTTTTTTGCTTGTTTTGCATGAGTATTTTAGACAGTGTTGGTATTTTTTCCATTATTGCTTATTATCTGATATTTTAGTATGACTTTCATCCAGTATTTGGTTACTTTCTTCAGTATTTATCGCTTATGCTAGACCATGTGCAATGCCCCGAGGCTACCCCCTGGATGTTACACAGTGAATACGAATAGTCCATAGCTAACCCATGATAATAGATCGACACTGAACTCTCAAGAGTATAAACTAGACATACACAATAACAGAAGGACCAAAATTCATAATCTCAATTCAAACTTATAATTTAGAAAAAGAATCTCTCCAAATCTATTTAAATTAAAGTAAACATAGTCTGACAAGCCTCTAATCTGAAGACTGGAGAGTCCTTGGGATAGACCCCAGCTGACCTGAACGGAAAGTAAATAGCTAAAATAATAGTACTAAATATCTGAAATTCTTATGAACTTGACCCTCAAACTATGAGGACTCACTAAATGTCGAGATGTAGGAAGTGGTGCTCGTGGTCAATTATGCTTCTGGGGACGAATACTAGAACTTACATTATAAGACAATGTTGCACATAGACATATATATGGGTCAATACTTTTGGAATGTACTGAGTATAAGGGGGTAAATGCATAAGTAAAATGGAAATTGAATATATTTTCAAACCATGCATACCAAGTGTAATATGACTCACCTTGGTCATAAATAATATCAAAAGCTGAAATATCATAAAAACATAAATAATAAAGCATAAAATGATAAACTTAGTGAGTCGTTACACTTAGTTTCTAAAATCTTTACTATCGTTAGTCTTTGTGGGAGATTCTCATTACCGACATAAACAATGTGATATATCATGGAGTCCAACATCTTACCCATGTTGGGGAGAGATGTTCTACCCATGCCATCAGAAAAGAACCTTAACTTGAAGTAATAACTATACTTAGCCCAAATGGGGAGAGGAAACACTCTCTGGCGAGGTCCCTAAAATCTACGAGGCACGTAGTTTCTGGGAAATAGGATGTGCTAAACCCACATTTCTTTCCTGGTGCTAAGTACTACTACCAAAATATATACTTATATGCTAATACTTATGAAATCCACCTTAACATAGTATAAGGGCTCTTCATACTAAAATTTAACTATGCTTCTCTTACTTTAATCATATTCTTAAGGAAACTTATGAATTTTATGTCTCATCTTAGATCATAATATCAAAACTGATCTTATTAGCTTAAACATCTTGTAAACCCAATAGCTTATTCTTGAACTTAAAACCATATGTTATTCCATAGAAACTTCATATCAAAATATCAAACTCAATGCCCAAATTGAAATCTTTTATCAACTCATCAATATGTATGTCAAAATAATGAAAATCATCACATAATAGCAATCATGTAAGTAAAAACATGAGTAAAGGTAAATTCTTATGAAACTAAACTTTAAACTGCATGATAATTTCATAATTTCAAGAATATGGAAATTAGGTATGAACACTAATTGAATTCACATAAATTCAACTTAAAAATCAATGTTTTTGGTCACAAGGATGAAAGGTTTTCCTTGCTCAAACCCCACATACGTGTATTTCTTGAATTCTTGATTTCTTGGAGGGAACATGGAATTGGGACCCTTGGGAGGTGAATTCTTGGAAGAAACCCTAACCTTTATTTATTGAGAGTGAAGAGAGGAGTGGATTTTGATAGGTGACTAAATAAGGGGAAAATAATGCCTATTTGATACTTTAAGTCGTGGGTAGGGAGTTTAAAGAGGGGAAAAGAAAAAATGGCCCTTAAGTAAAATACATAGGAATTGGTCGCCCATCATCATGGGTCACGTCATGACTTATGATGTCTAGCTATGAGTCGTGACAAAGACTCCTGGTGTGTGCAAAAAAAAAGGTACACCCATACTGATTGACTACGAGTCATACCCTATAACTCATAACTCTTGTGGAAGATCTAACTCATAACCAACGTATCCAACACACCTTACTATTTTATACAAACCAACAAATCAGGGACTAAACTTTCCCTTCTTCCCAAATATCAATATCCCTTTCATGGGCGATATCTTCAAGAATACCCAATTCCCCACTTCAAAACTTGAGTTCTTTCTTTCACACGTTTACATACAATTTTTGGCAACTTTGCGTAGTTCTCAACATATTATGAATCATCTGGACCTTTTCCATTGCTTCAATAACAAAGTCAGGCCCAATTAAAGATGCTTTACCAACCTCGAACCATCCTTTAGGTGATCTGCATATATGTATGTATTGTGCTTCAAATAAAGCCATCTGAATGCTAGCGTGATAATTGTTATTATAGGAAAACTTGATCAAAGGTAAATGATCACCCCGTCTTTCCTTAAAGTCTAACACACAAGACCTCAATATGTCTCTTAATGTCTGAATTGTATGCTCCGCCTGACCATCGATCTGCAAATGAAAAACAATACTAAGCTTAACCCTTGTACCAAGGCCCTTCTGAAATGACTGCCGAAATTGGAAAGTGAATTGCGTGTCTCTATATTAAATAATGGACAATAATATCCCATGAAGCCTCACTAAATTTCAAATATACATCTTGGCATAATCTTCCATTGTAGTTGAAGTCTTAACATGTAGGAAATGGGCTGATTTGGTCATTCAATCGACTATGACCCAAATAGAATCATGCTGACGTCTGGTATGAGGTTGCCCTGTGATGAAGTCCATATTCACTTCTTCCTACTTCCAAGTAGTAATGTTGATCTCTTAAAGCATACCACTAGGCCTCTGTTGCTCGACCTTGATCTACTGGCAATTTGGACATTTGGCTACAAACTTTCCTATGTCTCTCTTAATACCATTCCGCCAATAAATTTCCCACAAGTCATGGTACATCTTAGTAGCACCGAGGTGAATTGAATATATCTAACTATGATTCTCTAGTAATAGTCTTTCCCTCAACCTATCCATATTTGAAACACAAAGCGACATTGATAACGAAGGACACCATCTCCCCTCTGGGAGAATAGCTCTACCTTTTGCTGTTGATTTTGCATCAAATATCTGTCTAAGTATGGGATAACTATGCTGCTTCTCCTTTAGTTCCACCACTAATGATGATTTTGAATCATTTTGGACCACTACTCTCCCATATTCCATATCAAGCAAACATATTCCCAAACCGGCAAGCCTATGCACTTCCTTGGTAAACTCCTATCCTCCCTCTTTCACATGATCCATACTACCCATTGACAACCCACTCAACACGCCTGCCACCATATTTTCCTTACCTGAATGGTAGAGCACATTTATGTCGTAAAATTTCAATAACTCCAGCCACCTCCTCTGACAAAGATTCAATTCCTTTTCTGAAAATACACACTAAAGACTCTTATGATTAGTGAAAACATCAACATGCCCCCCATATAAATAGTGCCTCCAAATCTTCATAGTGAACACTGCCGCAACTAACTCTAAATCGTGGGTTGGGTAGTTCTTTTCTTGATCCTTAAGCTGTCTGGAAGCATAAGCTATTATCCTTCCCCTTTGCATTAAGACACAACCTAACCCAACTCTGGAGGCATCATAATACACCACGAATCCAACCCCTCCGGCAAGGTTAACACTAGAGTTGAAGTCAGTCTATCTTTCAACTCTTGAAAACTCTTCTTACATTTATTTGACCATATAAACTTTACCTTCCTTTGTGTCAACTTAATCAATGGTGAAACTATGGAATAAAACCCTTCAACAAACCTCCTATAATAACCAGCTAAACCCAAAAATCTTTAAATATTGGATGGAGTAATTGTCCTAACCCGAGGCTACCCCTAGTCACAACACTATGCTTAAGGCCACAAGTGAACTCAATTTAACCCATGATTTGGTACCTGTTGTGAGAATTGAATAAATTAATGATAAAGTATCATATGTGGAAGATGAACTAATAAAAATATTGAAACCAATACCACATGTCTAAACTACTCATAAAAGAAACTGAAAACAAGTCTGAATATCCAAATATCTAGTCTTAATATATGAACATTTGAAAGCCCCTTAGACATGAGGAGTTGATGGGACAAACCCCCAACTAACTCTGACTGACTGAACATAAATAAATACTAAAATAACTCTAATAACTTGTCCTTGAGGAATGAGGATTCACCATGATTGCTGCTGAGTGATACTGAATTGACTAGGGGTGATAAGGGAACTGAGCGTCTAAACTTATTATATAAGACAACATAGCGGAAAGAAGAGTATGTGATCAGTACTTTGAATATACCGATACGAGAGGTAAGTACTAACTTAAATACATATGGATACTGAATGTGAATGCACGGACATGTAAAAGGATAATGCAATACCAACTAAAACATATACTGAAATAATTTGTAAAATTTACTAACTGAATAGTTGATAAATTGAATACTTGGTCATGCAAAACTATACTGATATAACTTGAGTACTGGATTGAAACTGTGGGATCTATTATGTAACCAACATGCCCCAATCTAAGATAATTGGGGTCGAACCTATAACCCCAGTTGGAAGGGTATCGGTACCTTGCCACGGGTACTAACACTAGCTATGTGGATCTACTAATCTGATGTCCTAAAGGACTAGGGTGTCACCATCTACTGGCAGCTTCCCCTAAGAGAGTGTCAACCCTCAATTAGTAGGAAGAGCTCTCAAATCCTATGCTGGCTACCTAGTTCTAGAACTCAGGGACTGCTACTAAAGGTCACACCCTCGACTAGCAGGTGAGCCCCCATCCCTGGGATCACTCGGTGCAAAATAATACTCCCAACTGACTAAAAATAATTGACTAAAGTCAACTGGACATCATAACTGATAGTGCTCAATATGATCATATCAACTGAGTATGATAATAACATCATGATTTGACTAACTTTGTTAATTGAAAATCTAAAACATATGTATACATATAGGTATCGGGTGTTCATAACTTGCTTGCACTAAATGATACTTTAAGTACGATAACATCATTTAAAATACTGGTAGAAGGTGTTAATTCAGAGATCCAAAATATAGTACATTTCACTAAACTGATAAAATCTATTGTGTTAAACTTTGGAGGACAACATGCTCATAATTTAATATTTGGCAAATTGGTGTGGTAGTAATTGAACATGATATGGGTAATTGAAATTCAAAGCATGTAATAACATAATCAACATGGGGAAACATATTGGCATGGCTTGAATTCAAAACCACTAAGAAAAACATGGATTAAATCCATAATTAACGTTGATATTTTCATAAAAGAGGATAAGAAGTTCATACTTGATCAAAAAAAGATTTTTGGGACTCAATGGGTGGAAGGAACCAATTGATGAATACCCTACATACATTAATTTCTTGAACCCTTGAAGAAAAGGCTTGGAATTGGAACCTTGAATGGTGAATCCTTGGGAAGAGGTTTGATTTTTTGTTTTTGTGAAAGGGGGATGGTTTTACATGTTAACTGATAGGGGAATGGGGCAAATATGACCCTATTTGGGTTTTAAATTCATTAGTTGGGTGTTTGGGGAGAGGGGAAGGGACCAATATACCCCCGTAAATTAATAAAAGACTGCAAAAAACACAGCCTCCGTGGCATGGAGGTTATTGCGGAGGCTAACCTTTGTGACACAATGTGTTTCACGGAGGCTAACCTCCATGACACGTCGTGTATAACAAAGGTCCAACCTCCATGACACATCCAAATCATGGAGGCATTTTGCCTCCAATGTCCAAAAACACCTTAAACCCCTTTCAAAAATTCTAAAACTCTCCCGGATGACCCTTTTAAACATCCCTAAACTCAGTTTCAACTCAAAAATTAACATTTCAAACTCGCGAAGGCAAAAAATAAAATGTTTGAAATCTTGGGGGTCTTAAAATGGACAAATCCCTTATACTTAGTGTGAAATTAATGCCTTGGGCCCCTTTAAACATGTAACTAATAGCTGGAATGCGTCAAGGATTTTTTGAGGTATTACAATATCTCCCCCTTGAGATCATTTTTCCCCAAATAAAATTGTTTAAGCTGAGATACTAAGAAAGCTGAGATCATACACTGAATATTTATGAGCTTTATGATTATTTAACTGAATATGGAACATGATACATGGATTGAACTATATTCATGAATGCATACTATAACATGAGGATGGTTATAATTATATAGCTGAGACAAAATATAAGAGAATCAATTTAAGAAAAACCATTACCTCAAGCTAAATCTGAATTAATAGAGAAAAGATGGGGATACTTGGCTCGCATGTCCACTTCTGCTTCCTAAGTATCCCCCTCAATGGACTGATTTCTCCATAAAATCTTAACCAAATGGATTTATTTATTCCTCAACCTACAAATCTGACGGTTAAGGATCTCAACTAGGACTTCTTCATAGGAGAGACTATTTTTTACATCCATACTCTCTAAAGGAATAGCAGAAGCTGAGTCATAATATATTTCTTTAGCAAAGAGACATGAAACATCGGATGTACTGATGCCAAATTTGCAGGCAACTATAACTCATAAGCTACCTTCGCAAAATAGCTCAAAATTCTATATAGGCCAACATAGCAGGGACTGAATTCCCCTTCTTGCCAAATTTCTTCATCCCTTTCATAGGAAAAATTTTAGATAAACCAAGTCACCAACACTAAACTCAAGATCTTTTCTTCTCACATATGCATAATATTTTTTATGGCTTTCGTCTATCTTCAGCCTTTCTTGAGTCAACTAAACCTTCTCCATTGCCTCAAACACTGAATTTGGCCCTATCAAAGAAGCCTCACCTACTTCAAACTAACCAATAGGAGATCTACACCTCCTTCCATAGAGAGACTCAAATGGAGCCATCTAAATAGTAGAGTGATAGCTGTAATTGTAGGAAAACTCAATCAAAGATAAGTGGTCATCCCAACTACCCTTCAAGTCGATAACACAAGCCCCCAATATGTCCTTTAAAGTCTGAATGGTTGATGATAGGCGGATTTACACGCCTATATCAATATATTTTGCCCATATTTTAGTCTAGTTTTGAGAACAAATTATATATTTCATGCACTTTTAGTCCTTTTTCCCGTAAATGAGCTAACGAACATGACTAGGAAAGTTTCAGGTATAAATGATGCAAAATACAACATTTTATGGCTAACTTGACGCAAAAGAAAGCTCACGAACGAAGGAGAAGGAAGTGGGACGCCTAAAGGACCAAAACTGCTGCATGGAAAATCTGTCCCGGGCTAAAACAACAATTCTGAAGACTTTGGGGACTTACAGACACAAAGCTGGATTTTGACAATGATACATTAACCTAGTACAATTAGGTTATGTATTTCATTATTTTATGTGGATTATGATAATGTTACCTTATCCTAGTACATTTGGGTTAAGGATTTCATTAGTCTAGTAGGATTTGGTTATTTATTTCATTAGCTTAGTAGGAGTAGGATATGGGTATGATAAATACCCTATCATGCTAGAGATTTTTAATGAATCTTACATTCATCATTCAACAATTAATTTTCTTCCATCCCTCTCATCTTCCACTACAAACACTTCTAATCTACTCTTCTATTCTTAAACTCCACAACAAGAGAATCGTTACTTGCTAAGGAATCACGCCTCACGCCTATCACTTGATCTACACGCCATTACTCAATATCGTGATATAATAACAATGTCAATCGTGATTTCCTTCGCATTCATGGGTAACTAAACTTCTCTGTTGGGGTTATGGAAGCCGAATGAGTTACTATCTATTGCTGTGAGTTTGTGAGTTCGAGGCACGTATATTGCTTATATCATTATTCTCTTCATCTTAAATCTACATTCTTTGTGGTTGCAAACGCAAGAATACGCCAGTCTAACATATAACTTGTTCGAGAGAAAAGTTATTTGTCTGGAAAAGAGATAATGTCAAGGTAGTAGGACACCCTTTCCTATTAAAAAGCTAGTGCCGTAACTGGACTAACCTCTTGGAGAATTCGTACCGTTAGACACGCTTTAAGCTCGAGAGAGTTAAAGTGAAATAATCCTTGTTTAGGTCGAGAGACGCTTGGAGTTACCATCGACTACAATCCTCTATAAGCAATTGCATGTCAGAATTCTACACACTCATAGCCAATAGAGACGTATACCTCAGAAGGTGGACATAACCCCAACGCTTCAATTCTCATTGTTTACAACCAACGTAACAATCTCTCTCTTTTTACTTTATTATTTTCAGCTTTTGTTTACATTACTTGCAAAACAAGAATCCCCCCTTCTTACGAGACTTGCACCAAAAGTTTAGTAATTTTACTTACTTGTTGGCCAAGCTATTCCCTGTGGGATCGACACCCAACCCAGGTTGGGTTCTATATTTGCTAACGACCGCTTTACACTCAAATGAGAGCTGTAGATTGAGCGTTATCAATGGTCCGCTCTGCCTGACCATCTATCTGAGAATGAGAATTTATACTAAGATGAACTTGGGTACCAAGACCCTTCTAAAAAGCCTTCCAAAAGTGAGAGGTAAACTAGGTAACTCTATCCAAAATGATGGTCAATGGACCCCATAAAACTTTACCAACTTCCTAAGATAAACTCTAGGATAATCCTCAACTAAATACAAAGTATGAACTAGTAAGAAATAGGCTAAATTGGTCATTTGATATAGGATGACCCATATCTGTAATACCCTATACTTTTTTCTAACTTGAAATCATCTCAATAATGTTAGAAACTTACTTTGAAAGATGAATCCACTAATGTGCTACATGTGGTATTTTCATGATTTTCACTTTTTGTCATGTGGGAAATTCAATAAGCTTTCCATTAATATAAAATTCACCTAAATCCAAAAACCAGGTACGAAGTTATGACTATTTCAGATTTCCATCGTAAAACAACACCATATTGGTCAGTGGCGCGCCGCGCCACAAGCTAAAATGGCAATTGTCCTTTTCCAGTGTCTCAGCATGATTTCCTCCATGTCGCGCCAAAGTTCTAGGTCGCAAAAAAAGGGGCAATGCGAGGGCTCCGCATCGCGCCATCCCTCAACTTCCCAATTGTCAAAATCCAGTGACACGGCGCGATAGCACCGCATCGCACCAAGGGTCCAGTTCGGGAAATTTTCACTGAAACTAAATGACGCATCCAGGGTTAAAAGGGTCAACTTCCCACCCCTATTTAAGCCCTTTAACACGTGATTCATCCAATTTTGACCTAAAATATACTAGTTTCTCTCAAGAACAAGCTAGGGTTTTCATAGAAGATCCAATTTCAAGAAAGTTTTACCGTCAATCTTCACGAAATCATGAACTAAGGTATACTTCGTGTTCATTCATGGATTTCTTCCATCCATGAAGCTCAAGAACCTTGTTTTATCTATAAATCATGGTATTTATGTTGTGGGTTATTTGTAATCATATTGTTGACGTTGATTGATTTCAAAGTTGGAATCTTTGTGTATTTATCATGATATTATGTTACCATGCAAGATAAAATCCATGAATGTAGTTGCTTATGATGTGTGATTTGATGAATTCGCTTATGCCCTAAGTTGTGCATGCAAGGTGGTTGATAAAATGCTTGAAAAAGAAGAAAACATGCTTTATAGCTCAAGACATAAGCTAAATGTGGCATGCCTGTCATCCTCCTATATTTAAATGGTTTCCATGCTATCATTATGAAAATGTGTATGTTGTCGGAATAGGCATGATATTAGAATATGAGATTATGATATAATTATCAGCATTCTCGTCCATGTTAGATAGTATGATAACCCTGTACTTTGTGAAATCCACAACTTATTAAATTATGTAATGTTGATGAGGGTCTTGTACTTGATAAAGTCATGCTTCGTTAGTTCCCTTCCATCGAGTCCTGGGGCTACTTGTACCTGAAACATTAGTTGTGTGTGTAGAGCCATGTCATGTTTTCATGATACTATCAGTCAAGCTATGATCCTTAGACTTCAGACAGTCTTATGACTCAGGAAATCTCCATGATCTCATGTACTCAGTCAATTGTCAGATATCTCTAGTATTCCATCAGTCAACGGAATTCATTAACTCAGTCCATGTTCAGTTTAGTAAATCATGTTCAGTGTCTATTCAGATGGGAGTAGAAATTAGCACCGAGCGATCCCAAGGATGGGAACTCACCTGTTATATGAGGGTGTGATTCTTAGAAGCAATCTTTGCATTCCAGAACTATGTAGATAGCATAGGTTGAGACATCATATCCTTCTATATGAGGGTAGATGAGGTCGCTTAGCCTGCTATATGAGGGTTCCCACCATTCTCACTAGAGTTTTCTGTTATCTTAAGGTCACTAACATGTTGTCCTTACCAGTGGCACGGTATTGATACCCTTCCAATCACGGCATAGATGGGACCCCAATTCAACTGTAATATATCATTTGGGGCATGTCGGTTAGATGACTACCTCCCACAGTCTCAGTATCAGTCTCAGTAAAAAAACTCAGATAGTTCTTTAGAATTCAGGACTGTCAGATACAGTCAACTCAGAAACAGTACGGAACTCAGCTAGTTCTATCAGATTCAGGACTGTCAGATATAGTCACTCATATTATCAGTTATCAGAATTTAGTCATTAGTCATGTTAGTCATTAGCATACTCATGTTATCACGATTTTAGATATAGTTACTATGTATGCATGCATGTATTCTCATGTTCATATTAGTCAGTTAGCCAGTATTGTTCATGTATATGAACCCCATACATTTAACCTAGCTCACATGCATACTAGTACATTCAAAGTACTAACACATTTGCGCTATGGTGTCTTATACAATAGGTTTAGAGACACGAGCTCTAGAGCATTAGTAGATTCCAGATATCAGCAGTAAGAGTTAGCAGTGAGTCCTCATCCTTCGAGGACATGATTATTTCCCTATTATCTCATTAATTAGTTTATTAGTTGGAGTTAGTTGGGGACATGTCCCATCAACTCCTTACTCAGACAGTTCAGTCAGTTAGAGGCTTTCAAGACTATTATGTTCAGACAGTTATTTAAGTTGTTTTGGGTATTTCATACCCCATTTAGATGTTATTTCAGTTATGTGAACCTTATGGCCTTTCAGTTCATGTTTCCGTATTATTCAGTATATTATGCAGTATACATGTACAGATATCAGTCATGGGTTAGCTTGTGGTCCTTCGAGGTCATGAGCACCGTGTAGCATTCCAGGTACCAGATTCGAGGTGTTACAAACTTAGTATCAGAGTCAAAGGTTCAATAGAGTCCTAGGAAGTCTGAAAGCCGCATCTAGTAGAGTCTTGTACATGGGTGTGCTGCACACCATATATATGTGCAGGAGGCTATAAGATGTTTTAGGAATAATTTTCCTTCTTTTGGTATTCATGTCGTGCCAGTGAGGATAATCTCAATCTAATATCTCAGTATAATTTGTTTCTCCTTCTTATTTCAGAACATGCCTCCCAAGATAAAAACCCATCCTGTCCAAGAAGATCCTTTAGACGGACATATTTCTCATGCAGAGTTCAGGGCCATAGTCACTACTCTTTCTCAGTAAGTTGCTGCTCAAAATAAATGACCAGCTGTCATTCCAGCCAACCCAGTGACTAATTCAGTAGTATCCAGGATTTGGGACTTCACCCAAATGAATCCTCCATCTATTCTTGGGTCTAAGATAGACGAGGACCCTCAGGAATTCCTAGATCAGGTGCAGAAGGTTACAGACATAATGGGGGTTACGTTTAGTGAGAGTGCTGAGCTAGATGTATATCAATTGCAGGATATGGATCATAATTGGTTCAAGAAATGGAAGTCAGAGAGGGCAGACGATACAAGGTCAGTTGAGTGGGAGGAGTTTGCTTCAACGTTTCTTGATAGATTCTTTCCCCTAGAGCTTAGAGAAGCTAAGGTTCTAGAATTCATCAACCTCAGGTAGGGTCATATAATAGTGAAAGAGTATTCTCTTAAGTTTACTCAATTATCCAAATATGCACTTCATGTGGTTGCAGATAGCAGAGCAAGTATGAGTAAGTTCATTTCAGGGGTGAATGATAGCGTGGTTAATGAGTGTAGATGTTCCATGTTGAATAGTGATATGAATTTAGCCAGGCTCATGATACATGCTCAACAGATAGAGGAGCAGAAGATTAAGATAAGGGAGAAGTAGAATAAGAGAGAGAAGACAGGTAGTTTCAACTTTGCTGAGCCTAAGTCAGAAGAAGGAAACCATTTTCAGTTTCATCCTAAGTCATTAGTTCCATCTCCTTCTTCATACAGTGCTCCAGTTCCTAAGTTTAGAGAGGGTAACAAAGATAGAGCGCTAGGATCTAAGTCCTAGGGCAGTGTTAGCTGTGCCCGCACCTATCCTCTTTGGCAAACTTGTGGCAAGCACCATCAGCGTATTTTCAGAGTTGGCAGTGGTATTTGTTCGGATGTGGCAAGCCAGGCCACAGAGTCATAGACTGTCCTCAGTCAGGTCCTCAGGGTCAATAGAATCGCTCCTCAGCTCAGTCCGGTCGCCCAAATCAGCAGGGTGCCACCTCCAGTGCTACTAGTGGGCAACGCCCAAATCATCTCTATTCTCTTCAGTCCCAACAAGATCAAGAAAATTCTCTTGATGTGGTTATGGACATGTTACAGATTTTTCATATGCATATTTACGCTTTCCTAGATCTAGGAGCTTCTTTGTCTTTTTTCACTCCTTATATAGAAGTCGATTTTTGAGTCAGTCCCGAAATTCTAGCAGAGCCCTTTTCAATCTCTACCTCAGTAGGTAAAACCATCATAGCCCGGCGGGTATACAGGAACTGCCCGATTATGATATATCAGAAAGTCACCTCAGGAGACTTAGTCGAATTAGAGATGACTGATTTTGATGTCATTATCGGCATAGATTGGCTTCATTCCTCCTATGCCATAGTCGACTGCAGAAATAGAATAGTCCAATTTCAGTTTCTGAATGAACCCATCCTAGAGTGGAAGGGTAGTATATCCACTTTCAGAGGTCAGCTTATTTCCTACCTTCGGGCATGGAAAATAATATCTAAAGGATGTCTCTATCATCTTGTTCAAGTTAAGGACACTAGTTCTGAAACTCCCAGGTTTGAATCAGTCCCAGTAATGAATGAATATTCAGATGTCTTTCCCAAAGATCTTCCAGGAATTTCTCCCGAAAGAGAAATAGACTTCGGTATTGATCTTCTTCCAGATACTCAGCCTATCTCTATTCCACCATACAGAATAGCACCAGAAGAACTTAAAGAACTGAAAGAATAGTTGAAGGATCTCTTAGACAAGGGATTCATCATACCCAACATTTCCCCGTAGGGCACTCCAGTATTATTCATATGCAAGAAAGACGGTTCTCTCAGAATATGTATAGACTACAGTAAACTCAATAAGGTTACGGTCAAGAACAAGTATCCTCTTCTCAGAATCGATGACTTGTTTGACCAACTTTAGGGTGCCAGTTATTTCTCTAAGATAGATCTCAGATCTAGCTATCATCATCTTAGAGTTAGGGAATGTGACATTCTGAAAATAGCTTTTCGAACTCGGTATGGTCACTTTGAATTTCTAGTTAATGCCCCAGCCGCTTTCATAGACTTGATGAATCATGTGTTCAAGCAGTACTTGGACATGTTCGACAAAGTCTTCATAGATGATATTCTGGTCTATTTCCGCAGTGAGCGCAATCATGCATACCATCACGGGATAGTACTTCAGACTCTCAGAGACCATCAACTATTCGCCAAATTCAGTAAGTGCGAGTTTTGGCTAAGGTTAGTAGCGTTTATTGGTCACGTCATTTCTGATGATGGCATTAGAGTAGATCCTCAAAATATTAAAGAAGTAAGAAACTGGCCTCGTCCTGTCTCTCCATTAGATATTAGGAGTTTTTTGGTTTTGGCTGGCTATTATAGACAGTTTGTTGAGGGATTTTCTTCTATTGCATCCCCTATGTCCAGATTGACTCAGAAGAAAATCAAATTTCAGTGGTCAAATCCTTGTGAGAAGAGTTTTCAGGAGTTGAAGACTCGACTCACCTCAGCTCCAGTTTTAGCTCTTCCAGATAGTCCAGATGGGTTTGTAGTGTATTGCGATCATCGAGAGTAGGTTTGGGTTGTGTCCTCATGAAGCATGGTAAGGTCATAGCCTACACTTCCACACAACTTAAACCCCATGAGAAGAATATCCTACTCATGATCTTGAGTTAGCCGTCGTAGTCTTTGCCTTAAAGATTTGGAGGCATTATCTCTACGGAGTTCATATAGATGTCTTCATAGATCATAAGAGTCTTCAGTATGTCTTTTCTCAGAAAGATCTCAATCTTCGTCAGAGAAGGTGGTTAGAGCTCTTAAAAGATTATGACATGAGTGTCCTCTATTATTCGGGCAAGGACAATGTAGTGGCCGACGCTCTTAGTAGACTGTCTATGGGTAGTATTTCTAATGTGGATAACAGTAAGAAGAAGTTAGCTCAGTACATCAGCTTGCTAGACTAGGCATTCGCTTAGTCAATGCAGATGAGGGTGATATATGGGTTCAGAGTAGTTCAGAATCATCTCTAGTTTCCAAGGTAAAAGACAAGCAACATAGAGATCCCAGCCTTGTCAAGTTGAAAGAGTCAGTTCAGGATTAGAAAGTAGAGGTTTTCTCCTAAGGGGGAGATAGGGTTTTGCGTTGTCAGGGTCATCTCTGTGTTCCATGTGTAGATGACTTAAGGCAGCGAATTCTTGCAGAAGTGCATGGTGCGCGCTACTCAATTCATCTAGGGGCCACAAAGATGTACCGCGACTTGCGGGAAGTGTATTGGTGGAGTTGGATGAAGAGATATGTTACAGAGTATTTGGCTAAGTGCTCTACCTATCAGTAGGTTAAGATAGAGCATCGGAAGCCTAGTAGTCCTATGCAGGAGTTCATTATTCCTGCTTGGAAGTGGGAAGAAGTGAACATGGACTTAGTGACGGGTTTGCCTCGAACTCGTCATCAGCATGATTCAGTCTGGGTCATTATAGACAGAATGACCAAATCAGCCCTTTTCCTTCCAGTCCATACCTCTTATTCAGCCAAGGATTATGCCAAACTCTACATCAGGGATTTGGTCAGATTGCATGGTGTTCCGCGGTCTATTATCTCAGACAGAGGTACCCAGTTCACCTCTTATTTATAGAAAGCATTCCAAAAGGGTCTTGGTATCCAAGTTCATCTCAGGACAACCTCCATCCTTAAGCAGATAGTCAAGTAGAAAGGACTATTCAGACTCAGGAAAATATGCTAAGGGCATGTACAATTGATTTCAAGGGTAGTTGGGATGACCACTTGTCTTTGATTGAGTTTGCATACGATAAAAGCTATCATTCCAGTATTCACATATATCTATTTGAATCTCTCTATGGTAGGAGATGTAGATCTCCAATTGGTTGGTTCGAAGTTAGTGAGGCCTCAGTTATAGGGCCGGACTTGGTATTCAATGCCTTAGAAAAAGTCCAGTTGATTAGAGAAAGACTCTGGGCTGCTCAGAGCCGACAAAAGTCTTATGCAGATGTTCGTAGAAAAGATCTTGAGTTGGAGATTGGTGACTATGTCTATCTAAATATCTCTCCCATGAAGGGAGTGAAGTGGTTCGGCAATAAAGGGAAACTCAGTCCTCGATATACTGGTCCCTTCAAGATTCTCAGTCGATTCGGTAAGGAAGCTTATGAGCTTGAATTGCCTTCAGATGTAGCCTCAGTTCATCTAGTCTTCCATGTCTCCTTTCTCAAGAAGTGTATAGGTGACCTAGCAATTGTAGTCCCTATTCAGAGCATCGATGTTCAGAATAGCCTCTCTTATTAAGAGATTCCAGTCGAAATCCTAGACTATCAGACTCATAGATTGACGAACAAAGAAGTCCCTTTAGTTAAAGTTCTTTGGCGAAATCAGTCCGTTGAGGGAGCTACTTGGGAAGCAGAAGTAGATATGTGTACCAAGAATCCTCACCAATTCTCCGCCAACTCAGATCAAGCTCAAGGTAACAGTTCTCTTTAAGCTTACTCAGTTTTATGTTCAGTGTTCATCACAGACTTGATATCAAGTACCATTGCATATTCAGTCATGCATTCATGTATTGGTTCAGTTATGTAATTATGCATCAGACATGTATTCTCATTGGGAGAAACTTAGTTCCTCAGAACACCCAGTCATGCATTCATGAATCAATTACACATGTATCAAATATGTATGTTCAGTATGATATATTCAGTTATCAGTCATGTCAGTCATGAGATCATGTTTCAGTTATTCATGTTCAGTATGTACGTCGGTTATCTTATCCCCTCACTCTCAGTCTCATTCGAGGATGAATGTTCTCAAGGGGAGATATTGTAATACCTTGTACTTTTTTCTATCATGAAATTGTCTTAAGAATATTAGAAACTTACTTTGAAATATGAATCTACTTTTGTGCTACATATGGTATTTTCAATATTTTTACTTTTTTTCATGTGGGAAATTCAATAAACTTTCCATCAATATAAAATTCATCTAAATCTGAAAACTAAGTAAGAAGTTATGACTATTTCAGATTCCCACCGTAAAACAGCGCCATATTGGTCAGTGGCGCGCCGCGCCACAAGCTAAAATGGCAATTATCCTTTTCCAGTGTCTCAGCGCGATTTCCTTCACATCTTACCAAAGTTCCAGGTTGCAAAAGAAGGGGCAATGTGATGGCTCCGCGTCGCGCCATCCCTCAATTTCCCAATTGTCAAAATCCAGTGACACAACGTGATAGCGCCGCGTCGCGCCAAGGGTCCAATTCGGAAAATTTTTACTGAAATTAAATGACACATCCAGGGTTAATAGGGTCTGCTTTCCACCCCTATTTAAGCCCTTTAACACGTGATTCATCCACGTTTCACCTAAAATATCCTAGTTTCTCTCAAGAACACGCCAAGGTGTTCATAGAAAATCCAATTTCAAGAAAGTTTTACCGTCAATCTTCACAAAATCACGAACTAAGGTATGCGTTGTGTTCATTCATGGATTCCTTCCATCCATGAAGATCAAGAACCTTATTTTATCTATAAATCATGGTATTTATTTTGTGGGTTATTTGTAATCATGTTGTTGACGTTGATTGATTTCAAAGTTGGAATCTTTGTGTGTTTATCATGATATTATATTACCATGCAAGATAAAATCCATGAATTTAGTTGCTTATGATGTGCAATTTGAAAAATTCACTTATGCCCTAAGTTGAGCATGCAAGGTGGTTGATAAAATGCTTGAAAAAGCAGAAATCATGCTTTATAGATCAAGACATAAGCTAAATGTGTCATGCTTGTCGTCCTCCTATGTTTAAATGGTTTCCATGCTATCATTATGAAATGTGTATGTTGTCAGAATGGCCATGATATTAGAATATGAGATTATGATATGATTATCAGCATTCTTGTCCATGTTAGATAGTATGATAACCCTGTACTTTGTGAAATCCACAACTTATTAAATTATGTAATGTTGATGAGGGTCTTGTACTTGATAAAGTCATGCTTCGTTAGTTCCCTTCCATCGAGTCCTGGGGCTACTTGTACCTGAAACATTAGTTGTGTGTGTAGAGCCATGTCATGTTTTCATGATACTATCAGTCAAGCTATGATCCTTAGACTTCATACAGTCTTATGACTCAGGAAATATCCATGATCTCATGTACTCAGTCAGTTGTCAGATATCTCTAGTATTTCATCAGTCAACGGAATTCATTAACTCAGTCCATGTTCAGTTTAGTAAATTATGTTCAGTGTCTATTCAGATGGGAGTAGAAATTAGCACCGAGCGATCCCAAGGATAGGAACTCACCTATTATATGAGGGTATGATTCTTAGAAGAAATCCTTGTATTCCAGAACTATGTAGACAGCATAGGTTGAGACCTTATAGCCTTCCATATGAGGGTAGATGTGGTCTCTTAGCCTGCTATATGAGGGTTCCCACCATTCTCACTAGAGTTTCCTTTTATCTTAAGGTCACTAACATGTTGTCCTTACCAGTGACGCGGTATTGACACCCTTCCAATCAGGGCATAGATCAGACCCCAATTTAACTGTAATGCATCATTTGGGGCATGTCGGTTAGATGACTACCTCCCACAGTATTAGTATCAATCTTAGTAAAAGAACTCAGATAGTTTTTTAGAATTCAGGACTGTCAGATACAGTTAACTCAGATACAGTACAAAACTCAGCTAGTTCCATCAGATTCAGGACTGTCAGATACAGTCACTTATGTTATCAGTTATCAAAATTCAGTCATTAGTCATGTTAGTCATCAGCATACTCATGTTATCACGATTTTAGATATGGTTACTATCTATGCATGCATGTATTCTCACGTTCATATTAGTCAGTTAGCCAGTATTGTTCATGCATATGAACCCCATGCATTCAGCCTAGCTCACATGCATACCAGTATATTCAAAGTACTAACGTATTTGCGCTATGTTGTCTTATACAATAGGTTTAGAGACACGAGCTCCAGAGCATCAGTAGATTCCAGATATCAGCAGTAAGAGTTAGCAGTGAGTCCTCATCCTTCGAGGACATGATTATTTCCCTATTATCTCATTAATTAGTTTATTAGTTGGAGTTAGTTGGGGACATGTCCCATCAACTCCTTACTCAGACAGTTCAATCAGTTAGAGGCTTTCCAGACTGTTATGTTCAGACAGTTATTTCAGTTGTTTTGGGTATTTCATACCCCGTTTAGATGTTATGTTTTACTTCAGTTATGTGAACCTTATGGCCTTTCAGTTCGTATTGCCGTATTATTCAGTATATTATGCAGTATACAGGTACAAATATCAGTCATGGGTTAGCTTGTGGTCCTTCGGGGTAATGAGCACCGTGTAGCATTCTGGGTACCAGATTCGGGGTGTTATAATATCAAATCATGCTCACGACGTGTATGAGGTAACTCTATCACAAAATCCATGTTCACCTCCTCCCACTTCCAAGTGGGGATTCTACACTCTTAAAGCATACCAATAGGCCTTTGGTGCTCAACCTTAACCTGCTGACAATTCTAACACTTAGATACAAATTTTGCAATTTCTTTCTTTATACCACTCCACCAATAGATTTCCTGCAAATCATGATACATCTTAGTAGCTTCTGGGTGAATAGAATAGCGCGCACCATGTGTTTTAGTTAATATTTGTTATCTCAAACCATCGACACATGGAACACATAACCTATCTTGACAACAAAGTACACCATATCCCCCTGGGAGAAAACCTCAACCTTCTGATCCCTAACTACCTCCTTTAACTTGACCAAAATAGGATCTTTGTCCTACTTTTCTTTCACTTCGGCCATCAATTAAGATTTCAAACCATTATGAACCCATATACTACCTTCAACTGAATCAACCAACCGAACTCCTAATCTAGTCAACTAATGAAACTCATAAACTAACTTCTTCTTATTATCCTCAACATATGCAACACTTTTCATAGATAATCTACAAAGGTCATCAACCACTACGTTATCCTTACTCGGGTGATACAACACACTCATATCATAGTCTTTCAACAATTTAATCTACCTTCTCTGATGAAGATTCAGATTTTTCTTTGTGAACACATACTGTAAACTCTTACGATACATGAGCACTTTAATATGAACCCCATAAAGGTAATGCTTCCAAATCTTTAAGGCAAAGACAACTGCTGCCAACTCAAAGTCATGGGTTGGGTAATTCTTCTCATGGGGTTTTAAGTTGTCTATAGAAATAGGATATGACCTTACCTCGGTGCATTAACACACAACCAAGACCAACTCTAGAAGCATCACAATAAACTACAAGCTCATCTGTGACATCTGATAAAGTAAAGACTGGAACGGAAGTGAGTTGAGTCTTCAACTCCTTAAAACTCTTTTCGCAGGAATCTGACCATTGAAATTTGATTTTCTTACGATATGGTCGAGACATGGGAGAAAAAATAGAAGAAAAACCTTCAACAAATCATCTACAGTAACCAACTAAACCCAAGAAAATCCTTTTGTCTGATGAAGAGATGGGTCTCTGCCAGTTTCTTACTACTTTGGTCTTTTGGGGATCAACTTAAATGCCATCACTGGAAATGATGTGACCAAGAAAAGTACTGATGTCAACCAGAATTTGTACTTACTAAACTTAGTAAATAACTGGTGATCCTTAAGGGTCTGCAATGTAATCCTTCAGTGGTTTGCATGATCGCTCTCACTACGGGAATAGAGAAGGATGTCATCTATGAAGACTATGATGAACATGTCCAAGTAATGCTTGACCACCCTATTCATCAAGTCCATAAAATCTTTAGGAGCATTCGTTAGTCCGAAAGACATAACTAGGAATTCAAAGTGACCATACCGAGTTCTGAAAGCTGTCTTCAGGATATCACATTCTTTGACTCAAAGCTAATGATAGACGGATCTGAGGAATACCTTAGAGAAATATCTTACACCCTAAAGTTGGTTGAATAAGTCATGAATTCTGGGGAGAGAATACTTATTCTTGATTGTGACTTTGTTCAACTGATGGTAGTCGATGCACATTCTAAGGGAACCATCTTTCTTGCGCACAAAGAGAATTAAAGCACCCTATAGAGAAATGCTAGGCCTTTTGAAACCCTTATCTAAGAGATCATTCAACTATTTCTTTAATTCCTTAAGATGAGTCAGATCTATTCTGTAAGGTGGAATTGAGACAGGATGGGTATCTGGGAGGAGATCTATTTCGAATTCAATTTCCCTTTCAAAAAGAATTCCATAAAGATCTTCAGGGAAAACTCCTGGTAACTCATTCTCTATTGGAACTGACTCAAGACTCAAAGTTTCAAAATTTGAGTCCTTAACTCGGAAAAGATGGTAAACACATCCCTTGGATATCATCTTTCTTGCCTTAAGATAGGAAATAAGCTGACTCTTAGGCACTGAAGTACTACCCCTCCATTCAATAATGGGATCATGAGGAAATTAAAACTAGACAATTCTATTTCTACAATTAACTAAGGCATAGCATGAGTGAAGCCAATACATGTCGAGAATGACATCAAAATCAATCATTTCTAACTCCACAAGGTCAACTAAAGTAACTTTTTAAGACACTATGACCGAGCAATTTTTGTTCACCCGTTTGGCTATCATAGAATTACTCACTAGGGTAGACACTGAGAAAGGCTCTACTAATATGTCAAGACTGACACGGAAGTCTACATCTATATAAGGATTCATAACATAAAGTAAAGCTCCAGGATCTAACAATACATAAGCATAAATAATGGAAGACTTGTAACGTACCTGTAACCACATCAGGAGAATTCTCCTGATCATGATGAGTCTGGAGAGTATAAAGTAACTTTTGATGATGATCGCTAGCGGCAATAGAGGTGGTACCCTACTGCATCAGTCACCTATTAGAGCTGACAAAAATTTGGACTAACCCTGTTGGCGAACATCATTTCCCTTCTGGCCAACCATTGGGCAATCCCTGATCCTATGGACTGACTTACCATATCTAAAACAAACATCACTGCCTTTCCTAAACTCCCTCTAATGATTCTTACCACACTTCCTGTAAAGCAGATTGGTGTGACCACTGTTTACACTACCTTGAGACTTAGAGTCTGGCGCTCTATCCTGACTTTCCTGCCTAAACTTAGGCACAAGAGCACTGGCTGAAGATGGAGTTGGGTCTAAAAATTTCTGGTGGAACTGAGAATAATTTCAACCTTTTGACCTTGGCTGAGAATAGTTGAAGCTATCGATTCAGGCCCTCTTATTCTCCCTTTCGTTCTATTTATGCTTATCCTCAATCTGCTGAGTATGGTCCATCAACCTAGATAGATCTATCTCCTTAATAAACTTGGTTGTCCTTCACTCCTTAACCACTTCCTCAGAAATTCTTGACATGAACTTACTTATCCTAAACCTAGAATTGGCCACCATAGTTGGAGCATACCTCGCCAATTGATTAAACTTAAGTGAGTACTCCTTCACACTCATGTTACCTTACTTTAGATTTATAAACTCCTACATCTTAGCCTCCCTCAACTCTAGTGTAAAGAACCTATCTATAAAGGTTGTGTCAAACTTCTCTCACTCTATAAGCCCTGCCTAAACGCCTCTGTCCTCCTTCCATTTCTTAAACCAAGTATAGAATATTCCCTACAACTAATAAGCATCTAAATTTTCACTCTCACTAGCAGTAATACCCACGATGTTTGTCACTTTCTGTACCCCATCTAGAAACTCCTGCGGATCCTCCTCGAACTTAAATCCAGAAAATAATGAGGGATTTATTAGAGTAAAGTCTTGAATCCAAGTTGTAGCTGTATTCATCACTAGATTTGTTGGGGAAATAAATTGTTGGTTATTCTGCACAACCCTAAATTTGGCATAGGAAACATGTTTGTTCAGGGGATCTTCTTGAATAGGTGGTGGTGCGATCTGATCCCCATTTCTTCTTTCGTTGTTTCTTTTGGGAGGAATTTTCTATAAACGGATAAAGGTCGAGTTAGAAAAGGAGTTCAATAGAGCTTACTCTCTTTTGTACAACATGAACACTAGAAGAAGGGAAACTTTCTACACGTCTCGAAGCCTCTTGCGCATAAGTATGGCGCTCTTCACACACATGCATAAGACTCTACTCAATGTGACTTTCAGACACCCTAGGACACCTTAAAACCTTAGGATTTGATACCAAGTTTTGTCACAATCTGAAGTTACCCCCTAGTCGCGACACAATGCTTAAGGCCACAAGTGACCCCAAGCTAACCCATGATCTGGTACCTGTTGAGAGAACTAAATAAAATAATGATAAAGTATCATATATGGAAGTTGAATTGATAAAAATATTAAAAGCAATACCTTATGTTTGAACTACTGATAAAAGAAACTAAAAACAAGTTTGAATATCTAAGTATCTAGTTTGAATATTTGAACATCTGAAAGCCTCTAAGACATGAGGAGATGATGGAACAAACTCCCAACTAACTCCGAGTGACTAAACATAAAGAAATACTAAAATAACTGCAATATCTTATCCTCGATGAATGAGGACTCACCGCGACTGCTACTGAGTGATTCTGAACTGAATAGGGGTGATCAGGGAACTGAGCATCCAAACCTATATTATAAGACAACATAGTGCAAAGGAGAGTTTGCAATTAGTACTTTGAATGTACTGGTATGTGAGGTAAGGAATAACTGAAATACATATGGATACTGAACAAGAATACACGAATGTGTAAAAGGAGAATGGAAGACCAAGTAAAACATATACTAAAATAATCTGTAAAATTGACTGACTGAATTGCTGATAAACTGAGTACTTAGTCATGCAAAATTATACTGATATAACCTGAGTACTGGACTAAAACTGTGGGAGCTATCATGTAACCGACATGCCCCAATCTAAGCTAATTAGGATCAAACCTATAACCTCAGTTGTAAGGGTGTCAGTACCTTGTCATGGGTACTAACACTAGCTATGTGGATCCACTAATCTGATTTCCCAAAGTACTAGGGTGTGACCCTCTACTGGTAGGTGCCCCTAAGAAAGGATCCACAAATCTGATATCCCAAAGGACTAAGGTGTCACCCTCTACTAGAAGGTGCCCCTAAGAGAGTGTCAACCATCAACTGCCAGGATGACCTCTCAAATACTATGCTGGCTATGTAGTTCTAGAACTCAGGGACTGCTACTAAAGGTCACACCTTCGATGGTTAAGTGATCGCACATCCTTGGGTTCACTCAGTGCTAAATACCACTCCCAACTAAACTGACTAAAATCAACCAAACATCACAACTAATAGTGCTAAACATGATCATAATAACTGAGTATGATAATAATATCATGATTTGACTAACTTATTAGTTGAAAATCTGAAACATGTGTAAGCATATAAGTATCGGGTGTTCATAACCCGCCAGTATTGAATGATACTTTAAGTACGATAACATCATTTAAAACACTGGTAGGAAGTCATGATTTTGAGGCCTAAAACATAGTGAATTTCACTAAGATGATCACATTAATAAATTTTAAATATAGGTATGTGTTAAACTTAGGAGGACAACATGCTCGAATTGTTTAATTCATTATTTGGAAAATTTACATGGTATTAACTGAACATGATATGGGCGATTGAAATTCAAAGATGTAACAACATAATCTACATGGGGAAACTTATTGGCATGGCTTGAATTCAAAACTACTAAGAAAAACATGGATTACATTCATAATTAACATTGATATTTTCATAAAATAGGATAAGAAGTTCTTACTTGAACTAAAGTGGATTTTTGGGACTCAATGGGTGGAAGGCACCCATTGATGAATACCCCACATACCTTAATTTCTTGAATCCTTGAAGAAAAATATTGGAATTGGAACCTTGAATGGTGAATCCTTGGGAAGAGGCTTAATTTTTTGTTTTTGTGAAAGGGGGATGGTTTTACGTGTTAACTGATTGGGAATAGGGCAAATAATGCCCCTATTTGGGTTATAAATTTGTTAATTGGGTGTTTGAGGAGAGGGTAAAGGACTCAAATACCCTCTTAAGTTAATAAAAGACTGCAAATAACACGGCCTCCATGGCACAGAGGGTATCGCAGAGGCTAACCTCTGTGACATGGCATATATTGCGGAGCTAATCTCCATGACACGCAGTGTATCGTGGAGGTTCAGCCTCTGTGGCACGTCCAAATCACGGAGGCATTCTACCTCCGAGGTCCTAAAATACCCTGAATCCCTTCCAAAAATTCAGAAACTCTCCTAGATGACCCCTTTAATATCTCTAAACACATTTCAATTCATAAATTAACATTTTGAACTCAGAAATGCAAAAAAGAATATGTTCGAAATCTTGGGGGTCTTAAAATGGAAAAATCCCTTACATATAGTGTGAAATTAATGCCTTGGACCTTTTCAAACATGTAACTAATAGCTGGGACGCGTCTAAGATTTTGTAGGGTATCACAGTAAGAGGCCTAGGATAGTGCTTCACTGCATTAGTCTTATGAAGGTCCACATGAATACTATCACCCAAAATAACATACCCCAATAATGTAATAGATTCCAACCAAAATTCACATTTACTATACTTCACATAAAGCTGACGATCCTTAAGGGTATGCAACACTGTCCTCAAATGGTCTGCTTGCTTCTCTTCTCTCCGAGAATACAACAGTATGTCATCTATGGAAACAATGTCTAGGTACGGCTTGAAAACCCTAGTCATTAAATCTATAAAGGCTGTAGGAGCATTTGTTAGTCCAAATGACATCACCGCAAACTCAAAATGACCATACCGAGTTATGGAAGCCATCTTTGGTATGTCGTTCTCCCCGACTTTCAAATGGTGATACCACGACCTGAGATCAATCTTGGAAAATCATTGGGCACCCTGAAGTTAATAGAACAGATCATCAATTCAAGGAATGAGGTAATTATTCTTCATGGTGACCTTGTTTAATTGTCTATAGTCTACGCATATTTTGAGAGTGCCATCCTTCTTGTGCATGAAAAGAACTAGATCACCCTACAGGGAAACACTAGGTTCGATGAAACCCTTATCTAAGAAGTATTTAAGTTGTTCCTTTAGTTCATTAAGTTTGGTCAGAGCTATGTGATATGAAGGAATGGAGATGGCCTGGATATCAGGAGAAAAAGGATCAATACCAAACTTTATTTCTCTGTCGGGAGGTACCTCGGTAGATCTTCTGGGAAAACTTTCGTAAACTTATTGACTACACGGACTGACTGAATGGTTGGAGACTCAGACTTAGTGTCTTTAACTCAAACTAGGTGGTAGATACACCCCCTTGATATTAACTTTTGGGCCTTAAGATAAGAGATGAAGCAACCTTTAGGAGACACTGAACTACCCCCCCACTCAAGGGCTGACTCGTTAGGAAACTTCACCACTCGGGTGTGACAATTAATTGATACGAAGCATGAATGGAGACAATTCATGCCTAAAATAACATAAAAATTTGTTATCTCTAACTCTATTAAATCTGCTAAAGTTACCCTATGGAGGACTGTAATAGGACACTTTCTATAGACTCGCCTACTGACTCATCCACTAGAGTAGAGACTAACAAGGGCTTAGAAAGATTTCAGGGCTTGACCCATAATTTACAAAAACAGGTGGCATCACAAAAAAAGGTTTAAACTTGGGTATAACAACACATACATATCCAGGTGGAAGGCACGAAGCATACCAATTACAACATCAGTGGAGCTCTTTTGTTCTTGATGGGATGGTAAGGCATAAAACTGATTTTGACGATGGCGGCCACTGGTACCGGATGATGCACCCTGCGGAGGAGCTGGGTAGCCTAGATAAACTACTGAATTTATGGGATGAATCTAAGAATGAACAACCCCACTTCCTTGCTTAGCATAGGGAATTCCTTGATCCCGTGGCCCATCTTTCCACAACTATAGCAACCTTCTTTACCTATCAAGCACTCACCCAGATGGGTCCTACTATACTTTGTATAGGCTGGATAAGTGGGCCTCGCGGCCACACTATCTGGAGATCTTGATTTGAAACTCTTCCCCACTACTCTTTCTTGATTCTAGGTGCTTGGGCATTGGCTGAGGATGGTGCAAGTACTGATGAGTGGCCCTAAAACTACATACAAATTCCCCCCTCCTGACTTCTGTTGACTGCACTCAAATTGTTTGGTCCTAGCCCTTTTGTTCCTCTTCTCCCTTTTTATTAACTTTTTTGCCTCAATCTGCTGAGCATGAGTCATCAACCTAGAAATATCCATATCCCCGATCTGCATGGCAGTCTTACATTTCTTAACCACCAAATCAGACACTCCAGTGACAAACTTACTCATATGAGCTTTAGAGTCCAGCAATAACTTTGGGGCATACTTAGCTTGTTGGATGAACTTAGGATAGTACTCTTTCACTGACATAGAGCCTTGCCTCGAGTTCATAAACTTCTACACCTTGGTCTCCCTCATCTCAGGAGATAAGAACCTATCTAGAAAAAACACTTTGAAACACCTGGCAACTCATGGAAACTTTATTTTCATCCCTACCATCTTTCCACATGATAACCCAATCATAAGCAACATCCTTCAAATGATAGGACACCATCTCCACACTTTCCTCTTCAGTAACAAGCATGACCTGAGTAATCTTCCTCACCTCATAAATAAAGAACTGATGATTCTCATTCACCTTTGACCCAAAGAATTCAGGAGACTTCATCGTCATAAATCCCAAATCCTAGTTGTAGATAAATTACCATTTTGCTGGAGTGGGACTATTGTTGGTTGGTTTTCCTAAATATTTGTAGTCACAGCCTGAGCTAACACTTGGAAGACGACCCAAAATTCAACATGAGAGAGATTTTCATTCAGAGGGTCTGCATGTAGCGATGGAGACTAATCCTCATTTTTGCATGCATAAGAACAATGAGTAGGCATTTTCTATCACATGAAAGCATAAATTAAGGTATATAGAGATAATTTCAAGAATGATAGAAATCGTGAAAGAAAGAATGGTTTCTAATTAATCCCGTAACCTCGTGATAATAAATGTGGCGCGCATCCCACCCATGATCAAGACTCTACGTAATGCGGCTTATCTAACTCCCTATGACTATTTAAAACCTTTGCCTCTGATACCAAGTATGTAATGCCCCGAGGCTACCCCATGGACATCATATGGGGCTTCAAACTACGAATAGTCCCAAGGTAACCCATGATACTTGCTCAGCAATGAACTCTCAAGAGTATAAACTAGTCATACACAATAACGTAAGGAACACAATTCATAATCTCAATTCAAACTTATAATTTAGAAAAAAATCTCTCCAAATCTATTTAAACTAAAGGAAACATAGTCTGACAAACCTCTAATTTGACGACTGGAGAGTCAATGGGATAGACCCCAATTGACTCAAACTGAAAGTAAATAACTAAAATAATAGTACTGAATATTTGAAACTCTCATGAACTTGACCGTCAGACTATGAGGACTCACCAAATGTCAGGATATCGGAAGTGGTGCCCGTGGTCAATCATACTGTTATGGACAAACACCAGAACTTACATTATAAGACAATGTAGCACATAGAGATATATGTGGGTCAATATTTTTGGAATGTACTGAGTATAAGAGAGTGAATGCATAAGTAAAATAGAAACTGAATATATTTTCAAACCATGTGTACCAAGTGTAATAGTACTCACCTTGGTCAAAAATAAAGCCAGAAGCTGAAATATCATAAAAGCATAAACAATAAAGTATAAAATGATAACCTTAGTGAGTCATTAAACTTAGTTTCTAAAATATTTACTATCATCATTCTTTGTGGGTGATTCTCATTACCGACAAAAACTATGTGATATATTATGGAGTCCAATATCTTACCCACATTGGGGAGAGTTGTTCTACCCTTGCCATAAGAATATAACCTTAGCTTGAAGGGATCACTATTCTTAGCCCAAATGGGGTGAGGAGACACTCTTTGGTGAGGTTCCTGAAATATACGGGGCATGTAATTTCTGGGAAATAGGATGCGCTAAACCCACAATTCCTTCCTGGTGCTAAGTACTACCCCCAAAATATATACTTATATGCTCATACTTATAAAATCCACCCTAAAATAGCATAAGGGCTCTTCATAGTAAAATTCAACTATGATTCTCTTACTTAAATTATATTCATGAGGAAACTTGTAGATTTCATGTCTCATCTTAGATCATAATATCAAAACTGAACTTATAATCTTAAACTTCTCGTAAACCCAATAGATTATTCTTGAACTTAAAACCATGCCTTATTCTATAGAAACTTCATATCAAAATATCAAACTCAATGCTCAAATTGAAATCTTTTATCAACTCATTAATATGCATGTCAAAATAATGAAATTCATCTCATAATAACAATCATGTAAGTAAAAACATGAGTAAAGGTAAATTCTTATGCAACTAAACTTTAAATCATATGATAAAGTTCATAATTTCTAGAATATGGAAATTGGGTATGAACCTAATTGAATTCACATAAATTCAACTTAAAAAACAATATTTTGGGGAACAAGGATGAAAGATTTTCCTTGCTTAAACCCCACATACACGAATTTCTTGACTTTTTGGAGGATACTTGCAATTGGGAGCCTTGGGAGGTGAATTTTTGGAAGAAAATGTAACATTTATTTGTTGAGAGTAGAAAGGAATGGATTTTGATAACTAAATAAGAAACGGAAAAATAATACCTTTGATGGCTTAAGTCGGGGGTAGGGAGATTAAAGAGGAGAAAATCCCAAAAGCACCTTAACTAAAATACGCAGGAATTGGTCACCAGTCATCATGGATCATGTCACTACTCATGATGTTTGTCTATGATTCATGACAAAGACTCTTGGTCTAAGCATAAACAAGTGTCACCCATACTAGTCTAACTACGAGTCATACCCTACGACTCATACTCAGAAATTATAACTCGTAATGACTAGTTGTAGTTTGAGTAGTAGCTTAGGGATCCGTCACTATTGATCCTACGAGTCTCAACATACAGCTCATATAGTGTTCTTATAACTCGTTAGGTACTATTTGTAACCAAGCCAGAACCATAACCCACATTCAGTGGTTTGGCTATGATTTGAGCACTACGACTCGTAGTGAGTCTCATGACTCGTTAAGTGAGTAGTTGACTGATCAGTGAGATCAGAACTTGAGGTATTGCACAATGGGTTATCTTGGAGTCACTAGTGTCCCTAAGAACCATGTTATGACTAGGGATCAACCTTAGGTCATGACAATATGTTATTGTAAGTATAGATGCAAAAACTAAGGAAAAACTATGAAGAGCATCCATGAGAAAGTAAGATTGCAAATTGAGAAAGACAACAAAAATACAACCAAAAAATCCAAAAAAGTATGAAAAATGTCACCTTTGTACCCAGTGTTAGGTATGGGTTCACTTTAAAAAAAAAAGAGATTTTCAAGTAAAAGAAAGAATAAACTTATACCAAAAGAAGATGGTCCTTTTCAAGTGCTTGAGAAGATTGGATGTAATGCTTATAAAGTTAACTTACCAAGTGAGTATTTGGTCCATAATGTTTTCAATTTTAGTGATTTATCTCTTTTGGATGTAGTTTTGTCTATTTTAGTATGATTTTTTTTAAGAAGGGGAGAGTGATGTACATCAAAGTGATGCTACTTCAAGCTTTATGGGTAGAGATGGAATCTTTGAAAGTTTCCAACATGGATGAATTGAATATTTTTAATATACTAAGCGTGTACCATTTAAATTATCTTGTAATTTAAATTAAGGACAATTTGGTCTTTATTTACTTCTTTTAAACCTTAGTATAAATAGTTAGCTATTAGGGTTGAACCACTAGTTTTCGGAGATTGAAAATTTGTGCCTCCTTTGTGATCTTAAGAACTCTTTGTTGATTTTCAAAACTTTCCTACGATTTTCAAGTAAGGTTACTATCTTATTGAGGATTCTAATAGATTAGGTGTTTTTAGTTTCCAATTAAGTGGTGTTTTTGTTAGTTTTAGCACTATGTCTTTTAATTGTTTGAATCTAACTTTGTCTATCTTTCTTTAATTTTTATTTTTAATCTCTATCTTGCTTTTATTATCTTATTTCACATCAAGAACTAGTTTCTAGCACTGTTAATAATGATTTTTTCCTTAATCAAAGTGTTCTCCACCAGACTTTTGTCCACACATACCTCAGTCAAATGGTGTGATGGAAAGAAAGCATAAGTATTTTTCTGAAAACATCTGAAGCTATACTCTTTCAATCCAAATTACCTATTAGATTTTGGGGGAACTTTTACTTGCTGCCTCTTACCTTATCAATACATTTCCGCCAACCTTACTCAATAAAAAATTACTTTATGAACTGTTATATTGGTACTCCCCTCTCTTTTCCCATCTTAAGACTTTTGGCTGCCTTTGTTTCACCACCATTTCCAAATTTCAAATAGATAAGTTTCAGCCTAAAGATGATCCCTGTGCTTTTCATTGGGTATTCCTTGGGAAGAAAGGTTATAATCTTTTTAATATCTTCACTAAAGTGACTCTTGTTTCCTGGGATTTGATAATTCATAAGTCTATTTTTCCTTTTTTTCAAACTATTTATTCACTATTTTCTACTTCTTCTTTACCTTACTTTCATGATTCTAATCCTCTTTGAGATCATAAATATCTCCCAACACAAAACACAAGTTGAGAACTTTTTTATCGGTTAAGTTTTAGTGAATGTTTCAACTTGGATCAACTTCTAATGACCATTACTTCTTTAATATAACTATTTATTTGGCCTACTATATATCAAATAAAATATTTTTGAGTCTTTTATTCAACGTATCTAATTTCACCTTAATATGATATTAGAGTGGAAAGTTATGCTCGTTTTACTTTGTAGTGTCTGTCTGTCATCAAGGTGATGACTTGAGTGATAAGTTGTCAACTACGTGATGAGCTATCACCCTAGTCGTCAGCTTTAACCATAAAATAACCTAAATCATTTGGAGAGGTGATGACTAAGTTTGTAATCCATCAACTAGTTGATAAGCTATCAGCTAAGTCGTCAACCATAACTAGAAAGTGTCTAAGTCCAGCTAGAGGGTGTGACTAGGTTGATAAGTTATCAACTAGTTGATATGATATCAACTAAATCAACTGAAAATTCCTACAATTTTTGTTTAGTTTCATTAAGGGTATTTTATGGACAGTTGTGAGTTGGTTGGATATTGATATACTCTCATCTTTCATAGAGTATCTATCATGTCTTTATTCTATTTTGAGTTAGCTTCTGCATTCTCATTATTATTATCATTATGCTCATGAGATTAGACGATGTGGGTGGTCTTCATACATGTTGGTCTTGAGATATCCGTCATGGCCAGGCCTTGGTTTGGGTTGGGTTGTGATAAGCTTGGCATTAGAGCTTAAGTTTAGGGTCCTAGGGTGTCCATAAAGTCGTTCAAGTAGTGTCCCTTTTATAGGTGTGTAGTGCGCCACACTTATAAGGAAGGGGGCTATGAGGCATTAAGGAAATATTTCTTATTCTTTCATACTCTAAATCGTTCGGTCATGTTGTCCATATAAAAGTTATCTGAATTTTGTCCTTGCTCTAAGTTTGTGGGCTATGACTCATTATCGAGGTGATACAAGTGCAAATAATTAGATCCCTAGTAATGTGGTCTTTTTCGATTGAGTCATAAAAAGGTTGTAAATTGACCCAAGGACTTGACAGGAATCCATTAGTGCATCAAAGTTTATGGATTCAAGTGTATACCTCTATCTTCATGAATCATCCTTTTTATCCCGAGGTAAGGTGTGGATTTAGTTTCTTTCAAGAAAAAAACTTTATTGCAGACGTCTCGCTTAAGGGGAAAAGTATGTATCTGAATGTTGGGATAGTATTTCCACCTGAGAGTTAGTATGAATTGGGGTATTATGATCTATTGATAGTTAGATGATCCAAAGGTTAATGTTATAAAGTCATACACTTAAAAAAAAGGGTGAGAGTAGCCTTTGAGTAGAAAAGATGGTTGTATTTGTGTTACCATTAAGTGAGTGTTGAGGGCGGTATGTTCTTATGGTGATTCACGTTGGTCACAGAAAGGTGTGTAGATTTTATAGTGGTTGGTAGAGGAAGTGATTAGTTATGGTGATTTAGAACTTATTCAAAATTGTGAAATCATAGAGAGGGCGACTCAATGATATTTAGAGAATTTTGAAGGTAGTTAGAGGTATGTATGGGCAAATAGAAGAGTTGTAAGGAAGAAGAATATACTAATAGATCTTAATGGGTTATGTTATAAGATTAGGATCAACTATCCTAATTATGTGGTCTTACTACGCCTAGAGTCCTTTGAATTTTTGTCTAGCAGTTGTAAGCCAATCTAGTAGGGGGCAAGATGTGTAGCCAATTTTAAGGTATAGCGGCAATATTTTGGAGAAGATGTGTTGTAGGCCGTAGTTAAGTGAAATAAGGAATGTAGATGGATCAATTTGTCATATATTTTGATGGACTAGTATAGAATGGGGGAAATGTTTCATTGGAAATTCATGATTGGTAATAGATATTAAGCTTGAACTTTAGATATTAATTGTGGTGATAAGGATGTTACATCGGGGATTGTGATGCGAGAATTGTTAGGGCAAATTAGTAGGCTTAATTTGTTGTGTGAAAGAGATCTTAGGTTGATAACATATGAAAAAAAATTGAGTGGATAATTCATATATATATATGCATGAGGACTAGTATTGAAACTGTGAGTTATAGCTAAGTTATTAGGTAGATAAGAGTCTTAGGTTTATAAGAATAAGTTGAACCCCTTGGTAACATGTTGTTAGATGAGGTTTAAAGTGTATAAGTTTGATGGATTGCTCTTGAATTTCTTGTATGGAGAAGTCTCGAGAGTTGTTATATGGTGCCCTTTAGAGCTGAATTGGGGAAAATATAGATAGACGATGTGATCCCTTAGTATAGTTTGAAATATTTTGTTATGTTATGAGGTTATGCGATAAGAGGTTTAATGCTGGTGTATTAAAGAGTGGAGAATGGATTTTTATGTGTTAAGAAGTGTGGATGTGCATGCTCATTAGAGTATGACTTATAGAGTGATAACTTTAGAGGCTAGTAAAAGTTAAGATTAGTATCCCAGAAGGGTAGTGTCTTCATATTATAATTATTAGGGGGAAGTTGGCGTTCATGTTTATGGTGATACCCCCAATAGTTCTAAATGTTGTGCTCATATAATTAATGAGAGGATATGTCCTCAAGTCTAGGATTGTGACCTTTGAGCAAAGGGGGAGATTATGAACTAAGGTAGATCTTGAAATTTGTCATGGTAGTGAGTTTCAAGGAAGTATCATGATAAATCTATTCTTATTCTAGAAAATTCCTCGTACTTTGATTTAAGAGAAAATTCTACCAATATCTTATGTATTCAAATTATGCCTATGCCTAAGGTCCGAGTTCTCTATGCAACTTGTATCTATTCTCCAACCCTTGAACTAGAAGCAATAATGGTTCTAAAAAATTTCAGCTTCCAAGTGTTCAAGCTCTATGTTATGATGTTCATGTACCATATAACTAATACCCAAGATCATGTCTATGTTATGTCTTGTTATCGCATGACTCGTGCTAACACGATTTACTTGGTGATGTCATAAGGCTCATTTATATAGGTACCTATGTAGGTTTTGTTGAGGGAACATTCATAATATGAAGTAATATCCTTTATTCCATACTTCTAGAGTTTTAATAAGTACCTACCCATCATTCAAGGATGAATGATTCCAAGGGGGAGATAACGTAACACCCCACATATTCAGGCTAGAATTCAAACCATCATTCCTATGTGTATAGGCCCAAACCCAATGATTCTATGATAATATGAGTGTGATAATCAATTCTATAGTGTGAAAACATCTTTGTAGATGAGTTGAGATCATAAATATCTCTCAACTCAAAGACGAGTTGAGAATTTTTCTATCGATTAAGATTTAGTGATTGTTTCAACTTATATCAACTTCCAACGACCATTACTTATTTAATATAATGAATTACGTATCCTACTAGACATCAAATGAAATATCTTCGAGTCATCTTTCCAATGCATATGAATTCACCATAATTCGATATCGTAACAGAAAGTTATGCTCGTTTTACTTTGGAGTGTCCATCTTTCATCAAGGTAAGGACTTGAGTGATAAGCTATCAACTAAGTGATGAGCTATCACCCTAGTTGTTAGCCTTAACAATATAATACCCTAAATTATTTGGAGAACGTGATGACTAAGTCGGTAAGCCATCAACTAGTTGATAAGCTATCTACTAAGTCGTCAACCTTAACCAGAAAGTGTCCAAGTCCAGCTAGAGGGTGATGTCTAGGTTGATAAGTTATCAACTAGTTGATAAGCTATCAACTAAGTCATCACTAAAATTCCTGCAATTTTTATTCAGTATCTTTAGGGGTATTTTGATCTTTTCCTCAACCAAAACTCCTCCCCTATGATTTAAAAACACTAAGATGCCCTATTATCTTTAGTTATACAAATCAAAATGCTGATCTCTAAATCCCTAAGGCAAGAACACTAGGATTTTCTCAAAGTTGGTTATCTAAAGCTTCAAGGGTTGATTTCTCTATGTAATTCTTGATATCTCAGGCATGTTACTCATCCCCAAATCTTATTTTATAGAAAGCATGTGTTTATAATTATACCCATGTGATTTTATTGATGATTTTAAATATGGGTTAATGGTTATTGAATATTGTTGGATTAATAGCTTTTTCCATGGCTTTTATGAATCATGTATGGTTTGAATTGAGGGTTTTGGAGGTAAATTGTTTAAATGCTTTTTCTATGATCATTATGAATTTATTATCATTGAATTGAAGATTAGTGAACTCGTTGGGGTACAAGGATTTCCCAAACTTGTGAATAATGAAACTACGGGTACAAGGATTCCCCAAATAAATGGATTTTGATATTGAACTTGATAAGAACCCCATCCCACTTACATAATTGATTTTGGAATGTAAATTATCATTTGGTTTGGCTTTTCTCTTTGAAACTAATGGATGTTTTTTTGTTGGTTTCGATATAGTGGAGGGCTTTTGACTTAGTTGGTTATTTAATTGATTTTTCATGATTTATTATGCAATATGCATGCTTCATTAATGGGTTTAAACACTGTGGAATATATAGGAATGGTATTAAACGGAGAGGTCACGTTTAAATCCCTAATTTGATGATTTTGACTTGATTTATGGCTTTAAAAATTGTGTGCCCTTAACCTGTTTGTAAAATTGTCAATGAATATGATTTTTGTCACTTGGTTTGACTTATCCACCTATGTAATTTCATGGCTTAAAAAGGTTAAGCAATTAGCATGGATTTTAAAGGCCTTATTGTCTATGTTTTGATTTAATAAACAAAGGGGGCCGAGGCATTCCCCTATACTTGATTTGATAAATAAAAAGGGGGTTAAGACATTCCCCCAAGTTAAACATGATTGTTATGACATAGAGATAAGCTTGCAAGTGTAAGGGTATGACGATACCTATATGTGCCTTAATGATTGGTTCATTGATTTGTAAAATGGCATATGTGAAACTTCTTTTAAGTCATGAAAGTATGGTTATTGAATGACTTGTACTTGAAACTTGTGTTTTCCAACATTAGGTTTGGTTTTAATAACCTGTGTGAATGGTTCACACTATTAATGCATATTTGTATCTTGTATTAATGTAGGGTCGGTGTATTTTCTGGTCTTCCTTGATACCCCCAGTTCGTGTAGCCAACACACATCGGGGCGCCCTTTCAGCAAGGAGAGCTGAACTCATATAGCCCGTAGATGCCTAATGACAGTTGAGCTACATAGTGAAGGTTAAATTTTTTAAGTTCATGATAAGCCTTATTCCCCATCCCAGCATATGATATATATGTGTATGTATGTATATGCATCAGATTATGTGCATTGAATTTGATTGATTTTGAACATTTTGTAAAGACATTATTTTGTCCCTTACCCTTGAGTTACATGCTAGTGCTCATCCTACTAACCATCCCCAAACATTGTATTCCCACACGATGCAAAGTCCTAGAGGTGTTTCGATTATCTTGTGTAGACCTAGGTGATTCAGATTTGTCCGTTGATCATCTTTGAAGTGGTGAGCTTCCATTCCTCGGAAGGCTTAGTCATTTTTTAGTCTTGTTTCTCTTATGTAGTAGAGTATCTTTTTGGACTTCTTTTTAGCTACAATCGAGGGCATGTCCCGACATAGGTTGATACTTGATTGTTAGAGGCTTTTGTGAATAAATGTGCTTTGTTAGATATTGATGTACTCACAACTTTCATAGAGTATCTATTCATCTCTTTATTCTATTTTGAGTTGGCTTCTGCATTTTCATTATTATTATCATTATGCTCATGAGATTAGGCAATGGAGGTGGTCTCCAGTCCATAGTGGGCTTGAGATACCCATCACGACTAGGCCCTGATTTGGGTCATGACAGTAACCTAGATAAGGAGGTCTACATGAAGATACTACCTGGATTACTTTGTCCTCTTTTGATTTTTCTTCTACCACCCTTGTGTGCCTTTTACAAAAATCTCTCTATTGTTTGAGACAGGCATCTAGGCTAGGCAGTGGTATGCCAGACTGTCTCAAGCCTTGTGTTCTCGAGGTTATATTTATTTTATGAATGATTATTGACTTTTTGTGTGTCATTGTTCTTCCTTTATTGTATATGCAGATGACATTATATTGACTAGTGATTATTTGGAACAAATTTTCAGTCTAAATTATTTCTGGATAATTAGTTTAAAATCAAAGATCTTGGTCTACTCCATATTTTTGCGTTATTAAGGTGGATTTCTCTTCATCCGATCTTCTCTTCATCAAAGAAAATTTATTCAAGACCTTCTCCAGGATTTCAATTGTGATTCTGTTATCGTTGTTGCTTGTCCTTTAGATGTAAATATCAAGTTATGAGTTGTTGATGGGTACCTGTTGCCTTTTCTTGAATCTTGTCAGAGTTTAATTGAAATGTTAAATTTTATTTAACTCATACACGCTCCGACCTATGCTTTGCCATTCAACATTTAAGCCAATTTCTTCAAACTCCTCGGGTTCCTCACATGTATGTTGCACCTCATTTTTTGCAATAGCTTAAGGTGTGTTTTTCAACAACACAACTTTTTTGGCTTTTTTTGCTTATTATGATAGCAACTGGGGATCATGCCCAGATACTATCACTCCATTTCTAGTTTTATATGTTCCTTGGGGACTTTTTGATTAGTTGGAAGGTTAAGAAACAACCAATTGTTTCCTTTTATCCGCTGAAACAAATATCGAGCCCTTAATATGGTGGTTGTTGAGATTAGCTGGTATGTTTGCTTACTTGTTGATCTTGGTGTTCCTACTTCTAAACCTGTGCCTATTTTTTGTGATAATCAGTACACCATACATATTGCTCGCAACCCTGTGTTCCATTAATGCACCAAACATATAGAGGTAGATTGTCATTCCACCCACAACATGCTTTTAGATGGTCTTATCTCTCTTTATGTTTCTACCACTTCTATTGGACTTGTTCATCATGCTCTACTTCCCAAGTTGGGTGTCCTCTCACCCTTCAACTTGAGGGGAGTGTTGGGCCTCACAATAAGAATCAACCTGCAACCCAGCTAATTGAAGCCCAAACTAACACAACCAACTTACTTTTATCTAATTAGTTCCCACTTACTCTTACTTAATCTATTTTCTATTTTTATAATAAATAGATAATTGTCTATATAAATAGATTAATAGACTCTTCTAGAAGGCTACTAGTTAGAAAAAAAAGGTGATCCCTAGATATTTATCAAATTTTTTATCTTTTATTCTTAGTTATACTCATTTAGAATTTCATCGCGATACTTCGATTTCGTTTGTTGACACACCCCTAATTCCCTAAACAAATTAATTGTGGTTGTCCACTAGTTACAAAAAGCTACGTGGACTAATTAAAGTGGAGTCCAACATGGACGGAAATAAAAAAGATGAATATGATGATGTGGAAATTCACGTAGACTTACCTTAAGATGGTTGATGATGTGGTAGCCACCTATGCTGCTCGGACTATCAAAAACGATGCCGCATCCGTATTAAATTCTTCAAAAATCACTACTTTTGAATGATTTTATATACATACATACATACATACATACATATATATATATATATATACATACATACATACATACATATATATATATACATACATACATACATATATATATATATATATATATATATATCCATCCATTGGCATCTTTGAAAAGTTTGAGCAACATAAATAGCCGCATCAAGTACACATGGCATCATGGATGTTGAGATAAGCTAAAGGCGATCATTTTTTACTATATTAATTAAGATGATGGTTTAAGTAATACCAAGCAATTAGTTATTAAAATGAGAATCATACTAAAAAGAAACATATTTTGCATTCAATAATTTATTGTATACATTAAATATGAATAAATTATTATTATTATTGTTGGTGTTGTTGTTATTGTTGGTGTTGTTGTTGTTGTTGTTGCTGTTGATGGTGGTGGTGTCGTTGTTGGTGTTGTTGTTATGAATAAATTATTATTGTTGTTGTTGTTGTTGTTGCTCTTTGAGTACAACAATAGTAGGGCCTGGACTTAGAGGAACTTTTGTATCCATTTGACAGAAATTAAAGCGGCAAATCCTTTTTGTTTGTATTGCATGATATTTTTGCCAACTGTTACTGTTGCATGTTTACTGAATTATATGAAGTTCCAATCTTGAAAATTAATTATGTAAGTTTCAATCTTGAAAATTAATTAGGTAAGTTCCAATCTTGAAAATTAATTATGTTTGGTATCTAATTGGACGATAAAGGTAAGACTTTTATGGTTATGGTAGTTGAGTTTACGTCTAATCATTTTGAATAATGCTTATATTCTTTGTATTACCGCGATTTCTGATTTCACGCCTTAAAATACAGACTAAAAAAATCAGGAAAAAAAAAAGGTCAGCCAATCACTAAAATTAGTTTTTCTAATAAAATTTAAAATCTGCCTTGTAGTATTTTTGTTGTTTTATGAATATATTGCATGTAATATACAAGTGGCAATAACCAGATGAAACAAAACAAAGAAAGTAATTCTATGATGATGATATAAAAACAACGTACTAAGATAATATATTTAATATAATTTCATAAGTAGTTTGATGGGGATAAGATCTATGCAAATTTTATTTTTATTTTTGCAGAGTAGTGAAAGTTATTTTTGACAAAAATCCACATCTTAAAAAAGAAGTTATTAAAAATAGAGTTGCAAGAACAATATGAGAGGAAATATAAAGAAAATGAAGCAACAAATAAGAGCTCGGAGCCTTTTTATTATAAATTTCAAAGGGGGCAATTGATCTTGAAAGAAACCAAAAGGGAGAAAACGTTTTTTACTGAGTGATTTGTCCTTGGGAAGTAATAACTTGAAAGTCACCGGGGACACGATAACTTGTAAGTCACTAGTGGATAAGTAACTGGTGAACCAACGATTTCCTCTTTCTTTTTCCCCCTCTATCTCTTTAGATAAACAGTTTATTCTTGTGTTTGAGTTATTCATTCTCGTTTCAGCTCTACATATTTAGCTTACTCTCTTTTTATTGAAAACATATTTATTTCTTGTATTAAAAATGAATGAGGATATATTAAGGGAATTCATATTGGGGTGATAATATTTTATATGAAGTCAATTCTGTAAGATATAATCGGCGGCATGAAGTTGTGCAAGTGTTTCCATTATATCTTACATATGAGCAATTGCAACACTTACTAAGGAACAAAATGAATATAAGTGATTTGAAAGATATAATGATTGTCACTGAATGATATCCATCATTTTTTCAGCCAATGAAGTTACAACGTACGTCGAGACTTGTATTTTGAATGATAATTCTTTGTCTATATTTCTCCTTATTGTTAAAAATTTTTGTAGTCGCATTAACTTAATGAGTCTTGACATATATGCAGCAATTGAATGTTGTCCTATCATTCAAGAACCCATTGACAATGAGTTTGACCTTTGTGATGCTTCATATTATCGAATTTGAATGTTGGTTCTTCACGGGGTAAAGTCCAACAACAAACAGTGTGAGAATTTGATAGGCATTTAAATGATATAAACAACTTGACTACACAATGTGATGGTGGCTTTGATACACAGTATCATAACTTTTATCATAGTGCGCATCGTTTTGGTTTTAGGAATTTACTCTTACTGTATCCTCATTCATTTTTAATACAAGAAATAAATAAGTTTTTCAATAACACGAAAGTAAGCTAAACATGTAGAGCTTAAATGAAAATGAATAAGTCAAATACAAGAAGAAACTTCTTATTTAAAGAGATAGGGCGAAAAAAGAAGAAGAAAAAATTGTTGGGCCACTCTTGATTTGTAAGTTACTTGACCACCAACGACTTATACGTTACTGTGATCCCAGAGACTTACAAGTTACTGTGGCCCCATCGACTTTCAAGTTGCTACACACCTATTTTATAAGATTTTTCAGGGACAAATCGTTCAGCCAAAAATGTTTTGTCCCTCTTGATTTCTTTCGAGGTCAATTGTTCTCTTTGAAATTTTTGATCAAAACATTGACCTCTTAGGCTCAGGACTCCAACAAATAGTAAATCACAATAAATTTTACAATATGAATTTAACTTCTTTGTAAGAATAGTATGAAATATTTACTCTACTGAAGACTTAAATAATAATTATGAGTCATTATCTATAATAAATGTAATAAATAACTTAGAAAATGAGGTAATAATAATTCTACAATAACATGCTTAGTGTATTCCTATAAAATGGACTCCAAGAAGGGTAAAGTGTACATAGTCCATACCACTGCCTCGGATGAAGTAGAGAGGTTGTTTCTGATAGACCCCCGGGTCTGAACAAATAATAGTACATAAAAATATAAAAACAACAACAAAATGGGATAACATTGTTAAGATAATTTGGTATTTTGTTCATTGGACCGGATTGGTTCCTCTATTTCATTCACCCGTTTCATTATTTACCTGTTGTAGCCTCAACATTATTCGATGATGGACAACATGACTTGGGCCTACTTTTACATGTTGATTTCGCCTCAATTTCTAGATCGTGACACATATTATTTTATGCATATATTATTTTATTCCTTTGATACACCCTAGGTAAATCTTTTGTATATCCTTAATAAGTAGTTTCGTACCTTGTTTAGGAGAATATCCCCTTAGTTTCATACTTTATTTAGAAGTGTATCTCAGTTATTTTGTACCTTATTTAGGAGTACTTAAGTTGGTTCTTTACTTGTATATATAGGATATTGTACTATTATTAATTCAAGAAAAAGGAGAAGAAAATTTTTGGCAATTCTTTTTTGTCTTTCTTTTTCATAATTTTCTTTCAATTCTTACATGGTATCAGAGAAAGGTTGATTCCAACCATCTTGTCTCAAATTTTCATATTTGTTTCTTGATTTTCAATCACCTTGTATCCATTTTTTCATCATAACCAACACTGCTCAACTCTCTGATGAAATAGCAGAGACAACACTGATCGATGGTGCTGTTCCAACTACTGAATCTTCTTTAATTAAGATAGTAGATAAAAGTCACTCTTACTATCTCCATTCCTCAAATTACCCAGGGATGAATCTTGTTTCCACGTCTTTTTATGGCAAAGGTTATGGAGGTTGGAGAAGGTCAATAATAATAGCTCTTTCGGCCAAGAACAAATTGGAATTTATTGATGGATCATTGGTTTCTCCTTCTCCATATTCCAGTATGCACAATGCTTGAAACATGTGTAATGATATGATCCTATTATGGCTACTAAACTCCCTCCCGAGGAAAATTACAGAAAGCATGCTGTATTCTAGCAGTGCAAAGGATCTATGGAAGGATCTTGAAGAAATGATTAGACAAGTAGAGTCAAGTTATTTCAACTTCAAAAATAGTTAAGTGAAACCACTCATGTAAACACAAGTGTTTCAACTTATTTCACTAAACTGAAAAGCTTATGGGATGAATTGAATGCCTTGAATACATTTTTTGTTTACCCATGTATCTATGAGTGTGGTGCTAAGAAAAAGGGATGAAAGGAACATCAAGATGAAAAAATGTTACAGTTCTTGATGGGATTGAATGATTCTTTCATAGGTATGAGAAGAAATATATTGCTATCTTCTCCCTTGCCTTCTATTGGGCAGGCTTAGTCACTCATAATTCAGGATGAAAAATAAAGGAAAATTCATGTTCCAATAGTCTAACCTGGCGATTCATCATTCTTTCTTGCCTCTAATCAACCTGAAAGAAGAAAATTTAATGATTATAAAGCACAGAAGTCTGATTTTAATTCTAAAAAAAATAATCTAATTTGTAGTTATCATAAGAAAACAGGTTATACAGAGGACAAATGCTACAAAATTCATGAATTTTCTGTTGATTTTAAATTCACAAAGCAGAGAAAATATTAAGGAACTACTTAAGTTAACAAAAGTTTCGACACTGCTGAGGAACGGATGGGCAGTAATGGTCCAAACATCAGGTCCTTTTCACAGGAAAATGTGAGATAATTATTGGAGCTTCTTCAACAACTTAAGACTGCAAAACATGATGGAAATACTCCTAATCTTCTTCCAGCATGAGTTTTATAGGTAAAGTTAAATTTTTCAATTCTTGTGCATACATAGTTAACATTGACAGTAATTCTTAAATATTAGATAGTGGAGCTACTCAGCATATGACTCACAATAAATCAATTCTGTCAAATCTTAAAGCCTTACCTAAATCTCTCATGGTGAGTCTTCCTAATTCAAACAAAGTCAGAGTAACCTATTCAGGAACAGTCTGTGTACTAACAAATCTTGTGTTACACAATGTTTTATATATACCCTCTTTCAAGTTTAATCTTTTGTCTATACAGAAATTGTGTAAACAACTCAATAATTATGTGTTATTTACTCTTACTTCTTGTTTCATATTTCAGAGCCCTTCTCTAAGGAGCCCACTGAAAATTGATAGAGAAAAAATAGGGCACTACATATTCAAATCAAGTCAGTCAAATCTTCTTTCAAATACCCAGTTAAGAAAATTAAAAGTCCTAGTTTAGGTTTCAATTCAGTTTTCGGTAATAGAATTTTCAATTTTAATTCTTCTTTTAGTTCATGTCTTGCTTTGTTTGATTCCAAAATAAAAGAGAAATTGTGGAATTATAGACTGGGGCATATGCCTTTGAATAATATGAGAAATGTACCTTTTTATTCCGTTTTTTGTCAGAATTTTGATGCTCCTTGTATGATTTGTCCTATGGAAAGGCAATTGAAGCTACCTTTTTCTACTAGTAACATCTCAACAAGAGGTATTTTTGATTCAATACATATTGATACTTGGGGACCATATAAAAAAACAACGCATGATGGGTATAAATTCTTTCTTATCATTGTGGATGATTTTAGTAGAGGAACATGAACTTTTTTTACTAAGAAATAAGTCAAATGCTTTCACAATCCTCAAATCTTTCTGAACAATGGTCGAAAGACAATTTCAAACCAAGGTTAAAATAGTAAGATCTAACAATTGTCTTGAGTTAGGAAGTGGCACAACACAGTCAAAATACTTTATTTCTAAAGTGATTCAACACCAAACTTTATGTGTATCTACTCCACAATAAAATGGTGTGGTGGAAAGAAAACATACACATTTACTAAGAACATCTAGGACTCTTTTGTACCAGTCACATCTACCCATTTAATATTGGGGTGAATGTCTTTTGGCTGCAACTTATCCAATCAATAGATTTCGTTCAAAAATTCTTAACAATAAGACACCCTTTGAGTTTCTTTTTAAGACCACACCTAACTATTTTAATCTCAAATGTTTTGAATGTTTATATTTTGTCTCCACTTTACCCCCTCAAAGGTCTAAGTTGGCACCAAGGGCTACTGCATGTGTCTTTTTGGGATATCCACATAGAAAAAAAGGTTACAAAGTTTTAGTTCTTGATACTAAGAAAATCATTGTTTCTAGAGATATTGTGTTTCATGAAAATGTCTTTCCTTTTGATTTTTCTAAGTTTAATGATTCCTATTCTCCAGTCCGTACATCAATCTCAACTATTCTTCTAATAATAATGATGACACTAATCAAAGAATATCAAAGAATTTCATCTGCCTCATCTATCATTTTGACTTTGCCACCTGCATCCAATACTGTGGACCAGGTTTAACCTTTTGTTCCTCCTATTGTCATGAATTAGGTACAATCTTATGTTCCTCCTACTATCATGAACCAGGTACATCCTCTTGCTCCTTCCATATATAATATTTCCTCATTTAGGAGATCAACTCGAGAACACAGGGTTCCTAGCTATCTAGATATTTGCAACTATGTGCACCTAGCTAATGTGAGCTTTTCTTGTTTCTCATCTCCAATCTTCACAGTCTCTCTTTCTATCATTAATCTATCTTTCAGTAATCAACATATGTTGAATTCTTTGTCTAATATTCAAAAACCTGTTTATTATAATCAAGCTATGTTGCATAAGAGTTGGAAAAAAGCTATGGACAAAGATCTTCAAACCCTTGAATGGAACAACACTTGGGACGTGGTCTAACTACCCCCTTAGAAAAGGCTTTACCTTCTAAGTGAGTTTACAAAGTCAAACAACATAGTAATGGCGGCATTGAAAGGTTAAAAGCCAGATTAGTAATTAGAGGAGACATACAAAGGGAAGGTATTGATTTTAATGAGACCTTTTCTCCAATTGTCAGAATAACTACTATCCGATATCTTCTAGCTACAACTGTCAAAAAAGATTGGGGGATCTATCAATTAGATGTTAATAATGCATTTTTATATGGAGATCTCCATGAGGAAGTCTACGTGAAATTCCCTGATGGGACAGTTCCACTGTCACCATCTCATGTTTGCAAACTTAAGAAGTCTATATATGAACTTTGTTGGTCCTCTAGGAAATGGTACTCAAAGCTCACAGTTGCCCTTAATTTTAAAGGATTCACTCATTCTCTATTTGTGAAGAAATCAGACTCATCTATTTCAATAGTAGTAGTATATGTCGATGACATTATTTTGACAAATAATGACAATGCAGAGTTGCAGGCATTGAAGTTATATCTACATGAGGAGTTTAGAATAAAGGATTTGGGAGATTTACATTTTTTTCTTAGGCATAGAGGTATTGAGGAAGCCTCATGGAATCATACTTTCACAATGAAAGTTCACAGTTGATCTCTTAAAGAAATTTGATGTCACACATATGTCACATGTTTCATCTCCTCTTGATCATACAGTAAAGCTAAGTTTAAATGATGGAGATGTTATTTCGAATCCCACTGTATATAGATATCTCCTTGGTAAGTTGAATTATCTTACTCACACAAGTCCATATCTTGCCTTCACTATTCAACATCTTAGCCAACTCATCTAAGATCCTCGTCTACCTTATCTCATTACCGCATTACGTGTTCTTTATTACTTTTCCAAGGAACTAGGTTTTGGCCTTTTTCTCAATGTTTCATCTTCTTTTGAGTTGCTTACCTTTTGTGATTCGGATTGGGGAACATATCCAAATTCAAGAAAATCTGTTAGTGAATTTTATATAACACTTGGGAGCTCTCCAATTTCTTGAAATTCAAAGAAGCAAACATCTATTTCTCTTAGCTCCTCCCAGACTAAGTATCTTTCTATGAGGCGCGTGGTTGCCGAGCTCACATAGTTGATTCGTCTCTTCCAAGATCTCTCCATTCCAATATCATTTCCTGTGCCTTTTCATTCGGATAGTCAGGTAGCAATACACATTGCTAAAAAATCCCGTGTTTCACGAAAGAACAAAGCATGTTGAGATTGATTGTTATTTTGTTTGATAAAAGTTTTTAGATGAACTTATTTCACTTTCATTTGTTCCATCTTCCTTCCAATTATCTGATTTATTCACAAAATCACTCACTGGTCCTCTTCATCATAGTATTTTGGGCAAGTTGGGTGTTCATTCGTCCTCTCCAACTTGAGGGGGGTGTTGAGATAATATTGTATTTTATTCATTGAACAGGGTTGGTTTACCTGTTTCATTCACCCGTTTCATTATTTGCCTGCTGCAGCCTCAACATTATTCGATGATGGACGACTTGGGCCTGCTTTGACATGTGAATTTCGTCCCAATTTCAGTAGATCATTATACATTTTATTTTATGCACATATTATTTTATTTCTTTTGTACACCCTACGTAAATCTTTTGTATATCCTTAATAAGTAGTTTCCTACCTTATTTAGGAGAATATACCCTTAGTTTCCTACCTTATTTAGAAGTGTATCTTCTTAGTTATTTTTTAGTTTATTTAGGAGTCCATAAGTTGGTTCTTTACTTGTATATATAGGATATTGTACAAAGCTATGATTGATTCCAAAAAAAGGAGAAGAAAATTTTCTGCAGTTCATTTTTGTCTTTCTTTTCCATAATTTTCTTTCAATTCTTACAAACATACCACTAGATACTCAAAGAAACAAGATACCCACAGACTAATACTATAAACTATCTGTTCGAAATCATAAACATCACCAAATCACCACGAACAAGAAACTACAAGACACATAACACTACGACTATAGACACAACTATAACAAAGCACTTTTTCATACTAGTAAGGATACACTCCTACCCGCTAACCCTCTACCCTAATTCGCGTCTTCCACACCATAACCTATCAAGGGTCATTTCCTTCGCAAGCTATAGTTGTTGCATGTCATGTCTAATCACCTCCCTCTCATATTTATTCGGCTTACATCTACCCCGTCTGAAATCATTCATAACCAACCACTCACACCTTCGTACTGGGGCATCTGTGCACCTCCTCATCACATGTTCAAACCATCTCAACCTCACTTACCGCATCTCGTCTTCCACCGCATCTCGTCTTCCACTGAAGTCACCCCACTTTCTCTCTAATACTCTCATTTCTAAGATATATACTATCTACCTATATATTACGTAAATCTTGTTTATACTAATCATTGCAAAGAGATTTAAGTAGATAACTTATGGTGATATTCGTTTGTACTAATGAGTTTTCTTTTTAATCATAGTTGGGTTAGTAACATTTTGAGAGTAAATTAATTAGATGTGGATCCAATCATATACCTATTTATGTCCTGTGTATTGAAAATATTTAGTTCGAATGAATACGTAGCTTAAAAGCTACACTTACAATTACTAAATATGTCGTGCCAAGATGTCTAACACTAAGAGATGGGGAAAATGACGAAACTGATATAGGAATCAACAGGTGCTCAGTTGAATATTCTTATAATTAATAAATTATTATAATATATTAATATTTTAAAGATTTTTTATTAAGCTTTTGTTATGGTGTTTGTCCTTTGGGTATATTCTTTTGTGAGCATTTTATGATAACCTGCTCACTATGTAATAGCTCACAAATCACACATGAGATATATATTACATTAAAAAAGTCTCATACGACAAACTCATAGCTAATTAAGTGCTAGACGAACATTGAATTCAATCCAGATCTCCACTCTCCCACATGAAAAATCTACCTCCCACCATTCAATCGTGCCCTTGTGGACAACTATAACTTATTTGACATTAAAGTGGTGATTTTGGACTAAAATTTTTCGTTATCACACACATGACGTGGATAATTTTTTATTATTATCTTCTTACATTTTCTTTTGTCTTTTCTTCCAACATTTTTATTTTGACAGTGAAATTAGACTATTCATATATGATCAAGGGAAGGACAAAATTGCTTGTAATAATTAAAACAAAAGACACCAACTCCTATCACTATATCTCTTAATTTGTCTTGGCTAAGAATTGGGGTTGACACGTTGTTTATAGAATATTTAAAAGACTACTAATATTATCTTCCTAGTGAACTTTAATTTTGTCTATGAAAGCTACTACATTGTAGTTTCTGGTGTCAACTTTTTGTTTCATTTTTGTTTTATTATTAATTGTTAGATCAAACTGAGTGCATGAATATGACTTGAGTCTCTTCATGTAAATGCTGGTCATCAATTGTTTTTTAGACAAGAAATAATACAAAAATGTTGCTTTCTATGAAGTTTAGCTCTATCCATATTTACATCCACTCTCCTAACGATTTTGTTACTATGCTGCAGACTGAAAACTCGTGTAAAACCTATTATTCTAATTTATACTGATAGAACATAATAAAATATTACGGACGTCTAGCATAAAGATGAAAGTGCAGCAAATTTGGGTGTGGAATCATGTTTGGATTCTTTATGGTATTTTTAATAGTAAACAACAGTTCAACAAGGCTGACAGTAAAAATATTCTTTTATATTTTTATATATTTTAATCAATGTATAAACTGGCTACATACTTTGTGTAATTCTATAACGGCTGTGATCTATTATAATTAGGCGGATAAAAAAAAATTTAGCTTCTGACTAAAAACATTAAGACCCTTTTCTTTTTAGCCATTCTTCATCAATGTAGTGTTGGTGGGCTTCAAGTTTTTGTGGACAATGAGTGGCACTCCATCACTCCAAATTTCAATGCTTTTGTTGTTAACATTGATGACCATTTATGGTAATGTATCTTCAACACGTCCCTTCATGTGTCAGTTTAACTCTTTTTCATATGATTAAAACGTGAAAATTCTTATTAATAATACGTATTAATATTGAGATTAGAACTCATGATGGTTATTGTTTGCATGTGTACTGGTATTGGATTAAAGTATGATCATCTTATTTAAAAAATTATTCTCTAACTTTTAGATGAGATGCACTAAAAAAAGTGAATTTTTGATAGACGTCACCGTCAAAACGCCATTGTAAACATGAGGTTTTCAATGAAATTTCTGTCCAACATGTTCTGAACGAGCCGAATTTCCAACAAAAATCCATCGAAATTCACATTTTTTAGTAGTGATGATGCACCACATTTTCGACAATAAATAAGTAATGATGCATGTGTGTGTGAGAGAGAGAGAGCGCTCAGATTACAACATGATAACTTTTGTTATTCTTGTTGTAAGGTGATGTGTGAGCAGACGCTAACACATTTAAGGCTTTTAACTGAGAATAATTGTGAAGTCTTAAGCAACTTTTGTCGTTTTTGATTATTTTACTTTGATATTGCAGTAAAAGGCATGATGCAAGGAAAATTTAAGGAAATGAAAGTAAAAGAGCTGAAAACTGATGCAAAAGAACTGGAAGTGTGGCTGACGACATTCCTGATAAGTCGTCAGCCCTATGATAAGTTATCAGAAATCACGTCAGGTGTTGCAGTGTTAGAAGGATTAAAGTGAAACTGTGACGACATTTCTGACATGTCATCACAACTGTGATAAGGCGTCAGAGTTGCCGTCAAGTGTAGGCAGAGAATCAAATTTTGAATGAAGAAGTGACGACATTTCTGATATGTCATCACGTATCTGATAAGTCATCAAGCTTTGTCGTCAGTTGAAGCAGAAGATGCCAAGAATGCTGGAGGGCCTGACGACATTCCTGATAAGTCGTCAGGACCCTGACACGCCGTCACAAATGCCGTCACCTATTCTGAAGGATTTTTTGAACATTGTGATTTTATTTCCTTACTTAGGATTAACTATAAAAAGCATTGTTTAGGGTTTTTCTGGGAGGGGGGGGGGCACTTGAGTTTTAAGAGACGTATTTTGATATTTTCTCTCTGGAGTTTTCTGGATTGAAAAAGCAAATACTTTGGAGAGATTATTATCAGTATTTTGAGATTTTTACTTTGTGATCTAATCTGCGATTCACTAGTTATTATTCATCTCTGTAAGTTTATCTTTCAAATCATGAATTCAATTATGTGTTTCGTTTGTTACATCATGAGTGGCTAAACTCCACTAGCCTGAGTTATGGGATCTAAGGTTAGGCCTTGATGAGGTTCTAAGTATTCAAGATTCAAAAGGTAGTAGGATTTCTTGATAATTCTGAAGTTTTAAATTAACATCTGTTAGTTGCAAACAGTAGACACACCTGCTTTGATTTGCTTGAGAAAGAAATCAAATATAGTAGGAAGTGAATTATCAATAGGGACTCGGAAATACTTTGTTTAATAATCAGCCCTGTAACAAGGTTGGTTAACCTGAGGTAGAATCTGGGTAGTAAATAGAAATTTCCTAGGTCCGAGAGGATTAGGGAATTAAACGCTTAAGTAGGTCGAGAGACATTTAAGCATAACATCGATAAAGATAGCTTGTTATCCGACCCACCGTGAGAATCTTGAACCACTTTTAGCATCTGTCATGTACCGAAACCCCTGGTTATTTCATAAACTCTTGATTACAAACTGAAACTAAGGTGACCAAAAAAATTATTTGCTAATCTCCAAAACCCCTCATTTTTTCTTCTCGTGCCAGTTATTTGAATTTAACTTGTAGCTTTAGTTTCAAACTAGTTTAATCGTCACTCATGATTCACTAGTTATTATTCATCTCTGTAAGTTTATCTTTCAAATCATGAATTCAATTATGTGTTTCGTTCGTTACATCATGAGTGGCTAAACTCCACTAACCTGAGTTATGGGATCTAGGGTTAGGCCTTGATGAGGTGCTAAGTATTCAAGATTCAAAAGGTGGTAAGATTTTTTGATAATTCTGAAGTTTTAAATTAACGTCTGTTGGTTGCAAACAGTAGACACACCTACTTTGATATGCTTGAGAAAGAAATCAAATATAGTAGGAAGTGAATTATCAATAGGGACTCGGAAAGACTTCATTTAATAATCACGTTGTAACAAGGTTGGTTAACCTGAGGTAAAATCTGGGCAGTAAATAAAAATTTCCTAAGTCCGAGAGGATTAGGGAATTAAACGCTTAAGTAAGTCGAGAGACATTTAAGCATAACATCGATAAAGATAGCTTGTTATCCGACTCACCGTGACAATCTTGAACCACTTTTAGCATCTGTCATGTACCGGAAGCCCTAGTGAACATAATTCTGGCTATTTCATAAACTCTTGATTACAAACTGAAACTAAGGTGATCAAAAAAATTATTTGCTTATCTCCAAAACCCCTATTTTGTCTTCTCGTGCCAGTTATTTGAATTTAACTTGTAGCTTTAGTTTCGAACTAGTTTAATCGCCACTCACATTGTTCCCTGTGGATTCGACCCTGACTCCAAAGTTGGATAAATATATTGACGACGACCGCCTTGCACTAAATTGACGTGTAAATTGAGCGTTATCATAAGGTTACTAGAAATACATATATTTCCAATGGTATTCCCGATAAAACTTATGGTAAATGTGCTCGTTGGAAACTATTTCTGACAAATTATCATAAGATCCATATTACTGATGGCATTCATCATGCACACCTAGCTAGTTGAATTGTGTTCAAAATGTTCATACATATTCATATATGCTAATTGAATTTCCTTTATTATTTGTAGGCACTATCAAATGGAAGATACAAAAGTTTCTTGCATAGAGCAGTAGTAAACAACAAAATACCTAAGAAATCACTTGCTTTTTTTCTTTGTCCCAACAAGGATAAGGTGGTGACCCCACCAATTAAATTAGCGGACTCCAACAATCCAAGAATTTATCCAGATTTTACATGGCCAGCCTTATTAGAATTTACTCAAAAGTAATATAGAGCTGATATGAACACTCTACAAACTTTCTCAATTTGGCTTCAAGAAACACAAGCTTAACAATCTCTTGTGGAGCAAGGAAAAAAAATTCAGTCCGTGTTTAACGCCTGCTTGACTAGCTCAAACGGAAACAACTTTGGGACCTTCTTGTACATAGAACATTAGGCAGGGGAGTTGGGGGGTGGGGTGGGGTGGGGTGGGGGGAATTAAAAATAAGGAGTTGTATAGATCAATTTTGTAATATATTTGAATGAATAAAGTCTATGATTAGCTTTATCTATCTTCATAAGTGACATGGTTCAAATCTGTTTGGAATATTAGAAACTTCATATCCTTAAACTCATGTTTCCAAATTATCAATATAATCTTCTTTATGTTATGACCTTTGTGAATTATGTGGGAATAAGTCTACGCATTAATTTGACTATTTGATATTTCAACTTTTTTTTCTTTTTAAAACTTCTTGTTCAATCAGACAGATTCACATAATATGAAACGGAAAAAGTGTATAAGAAGTTAAGAGCACAAGGAAAAATGAAAACAAAAATAGAAGGTTTTTTTTATGGTCTTGTAAGTATCAAAAAGATCCAAAGAGGAATGAAGGGATCCCCATATGAATTATTTAGGAATAATATATAGAGTACTAGTACTAGTAGAAATAGTACTATCTACATGGTACAGAAAATGGACAATACTTCCAATAATTCTAAATGTGGATTCTTGTGCAAGTGTATGATATATCTGGTTATATTTTATTCATTTATAGTTGGGATTATTTTACATCTACAGATTTGGAATTTTGTGACAGCATGAAAAATGCCTTATGAATACTTATAGGATATTGTCTTGCTCTCTGTCTTTGTATGGAGCAACACTCTTTTCTCTCCCTATCTTGATCGAGAGCGTTTCTCCTATTAATACGTTTAATGTTGCACATTTACATGTGAGCCTCAAACATTGAGCAAGAAACTACAAAAAATTAATGAGACAAAAAATCCACCAATATAAATTTCTTTAAGATTTAGGTTAATTATAGGAATCTTGGTAAAAAGTGTTTTTTTCCTTTTATTGAATCTTATTATACGATGTTAATTTGTATGAATTAGTCTATCCCAAAAGTGAGTATTGATATTGAAAAAATCTTAGTAGCTTAGTTGATCGGCTAACTACCTTAACTTTCACCTTGTCTATGAGTCAACGTGACAACTATATATATAAGTTTGACAAAAAAGTATTTTAAGTTTCATGCGCTAGCCCAATTAAGACTATAATTTTGAAGAGAATTTACATGAACCCTTTCATTTGATACCTCTAACTCGACCCCAATCTTAACAGTGTATAAATTAAATTTTATTAATAATTCCTTTAACCTTCTTAAGAAATGACTTATTTCATTTTTGAAAAAATTACATATTATAGATAAAATATTATATTAATTACATGATATGGTTAATGTTTTAAAAAATTACAATTCATAGTTATTTGGTAGTTAAAGGTCGTTTTTTTTTGTGGACCCTATATACAAATATATTAAGATTTGTATATATCAATTTTCTCTCTCATATATTTATTTTTGGTATTTTCTTTATATTATCTCTCTATCCTATTGACTCAAAACAAGGCAACAATGGAATATCAAAACACAAGATTTTTGATGATATCTTCTTCAACTATTTTTTCCTTAATTTTCTCTCAAAATCACTCAATATCCTTGATATTAAATTAAAGAAACGAAAATATTGGCAACATCATAATACATGATTATTCAAGAGATCTTCTTCAACTTTTTTCTCCTTATTTTTCTCTCAAAGTCACCCTAATATCACAAAATATAATCCTTGATTTTTCTGTGATAAATTATTTTTGCGGATTTTTTACCACAGAAAATCAGTTTAGGATATTTATTGACATTAGATTTATTTTTTTAAAAATTTTTATATATTATGTCAGTTAGTCGTTAAATTTCTTCGTTGTTCATATATTTTACAAAAAAAAATAGAAAAGGGGGAGCATCCCCCGTTTTTATAATTTTTTTCGTTTTTACGAATTTTTATTTTATAATTAAATTTTTATATATTATGTAAGTCATTCCCCCATTTTTTTTATGGATGATTTATCAAAAAAAAAAAAGAATTTTGCATCTTCTAGCAAGGCGGAAAGGAAAAAAATATTTTAAGGTATCTAAATCTAAAAGGGAGAACAATGAAGTTGATAATGATTACGAGATTTTTTTGTATATATTCTCATGAAACAGAATTGTTGGTCAATTTACATTTTTGTTTCAATATATGTAGATACATATACTTTTTTTTGTATAATAATACATACATATATATATACAGAGTTAGAGTGTATGTATGTATATACAATTTGTATTTTTGATATATGTATATGAAATTTACATATATGTATATACAGTTAACTTTCACATAGACATTTTGAAGAATAATGCATATGCAAATATATACAGTTTTAGAGTTCATATATGATATACATTCAAATTTGTTATTATGTAAAACATTCAAATTCATATATACAGATATACAAACAACAGATATACAAATAATAAACCGATATTTATATGTTTATTTCGTTTGCATATATGTATATGCAGATATACAAACAACAGATATACAAATATGTATATTTCGTTTGCATGTATATTTCGATTACAAATAGCATTCAAATTTATATATACAGATATACAAACAACAGATATACAAATAATAAACAACAGTTTTGATTTGAATATATGTATACTTCATTTGTATATATGTATATATAGATATACAAACAACAGATATACAAATATCAAATTTATGTAAACTAATATAGAGATATACAAACAATAGATATACAAATAATAAAAATAATCTTTGTAACCTTTAAAACAGATATAAAAATACAATTATATACTTATGTTAATAGATATACAGAAATTCAAATATACTATTAATAGATATACTTTAAAAAAATATTAAAAGACTGTCAATATGTATATTATGAAATATGCAGTAGAGTAATGAATGAATATATCACACAAATTGCAATTACAAATAGGATTTAGAAAATAAGAAAAAACTAACACACACAAGGATTATAACCTTTTAACTTATGTGAATTTTTTTTTCAAAATTACGAAAATAAAAATTGAATACGAAAATTGAAACATAAAATTAAAATTGAAGTTATTGTATACAAAAATAATAGTAATTACAAAATTGACAATTTGAAAGTGTTTGAAGTTTATATTGTGCATTCAATTTCGAAAATCTAATTCAAACTAATAATGAAATCGATTTTCATTATGTTGAAACTGAATCAATTTTTATTGCGTATTAGATTCAAAAAAGGATTTCAGTAAATAAATTCAAGTAAAAAAATAATTTGCGTAAATCATATACACCAGAATTTTATATGCATGAATTACCAACTTTCTCCTATAAATCACAATTTTTTTATAAAAAAAATTATCAACTTTTGAGGGAGTAATTAACGCATAAATTTATATTTATTGATCAATTATATCAGAGAAATAAATAGAAAGTTGAAGAAGATTAAGGACATTTATAACATTAAAATTTTCTTTTTTATCTCTTTTTGTTGTTATGGACTTTTCCTTCTTTTTTGTATATATATATACATAAAACTGTCATTTATTTTGTCTATGAATTGTAAATATGAAATTTAGATTAGGAAGTTAGTTATAGATACTCTAATGAGACTATATGTGGATTTTTGCCTTCATTTTTCACCATGCTGGGGCTCACAATAAAAATGAACCTGCAGTCCAACTAATTGAAAGCCCAAGCTGACACGAGCCACTTACTCTTATTTAATGTGTGCCCATTTACTCTTATTTAATTTGTTTTCTATTTTTGTATTAGACAGATTATTGTATATATAAATAGATCAATAGACTCTTTTAAAGGGCGGTTAGTCAGAAATGAAAGTCAACCCCCTAGATATTTTTTCAATTTTCTCTCTCTTGTTCTTCACTTTACCCATTCAGAATTTCATTATGATACTTCAATTTCGTTTATTGACATGGTATCAGAGAAGAGATCCTGCTTCCTCATGTGATTTTCGTTCGATCGATGTTACCCTCGTTGTTTTAGTTGAAAATTTCCTTGGCGTCGGAGTTGTGGTAATTTGTTGTGGATCTGGTTGAAGATTTGCATTTTTTGTTATGAAAATTGACTTTTTAGATTTATAGTTGTTCACTAGAGTTAACAACTATGGATTTCGTGTGGTTGCTGGAATACATCGACATCTAGCATTTTCAGCTCAAAACATTTGTGATTTGGAAGCTTGATAGTGTATTTTTCTTGTTGATGCAAAAGATATTCGGTATTTTCGTTCCTCAATTCTTTTTTATTACTGTCTATTTTACACTTGTATTCCACTTTGACTTAGTTATTGTCACTGTAACTACTGCACCTAGTAGTTCTACTAGCACGACTGGTATAACTTTTGTCCCTAACATTCGAGTCCTCTATTTTTTCTCTCTTCTGATATACATAGAATTTCTCTAGTTTTTGTTTCTTTTTTTGGCACAAGGTTTAGGGCTTAGAGGATAAACCTGGTCATTTCTCTCTTTGCTAGGAATAAAATTAGTTTATTGATGAAAGTTACCCAAGCCCTTCGCAGAGTCACTATAGCTTAGGCTGTGAAATAGGTGTAACCATATGGTTATTTCTAGATAACTAGTTCACTCTCTCGTGAGATAGCTAAAAGTGTTCAATACTCAAAAACTGTGAAGAGCATGTGGACTTAACTGAACAAAAGATATGGGGTTGTTAATGGGACAAAGGTATTTGAACTTAAGAAAGAGATTGTTTCCAGTAGTCAGGGTTACTTGGACATTGCATCTTACTTTAATAAGTTGAAGAAACATTGGGATGGGTTAGGTTTCATGCGTAAAAGTAATGCAAGTAGGTGAAATTTGTGATGCTAGGGCTGTCCTACATGAAAAAAAGGAAGAATATTGGCTTTATCATTTTCTCATGGGGCTCAAAGTGGCATACATGAGTGTTAGAGGAAATATACTTATGATGGATCCTCTCCCCTCTTTAGACACTACTTACAATATTCTTTTGTAAGACAAGAGACAGAGACAAATGTCTTTAAACTCTCAATTTTTTTCTGTTTTTGCTTCATTCAGTGTTAATGTCAATAGAAGAGCAGTTACTTCTCCAGTATGCAATTCATTCAGAGGGTCAACTTTATTCCTAACAATCAGATTCCTCATAAGACTACTTTGATATGAAATTATTATAAGAAAACTGACTATCTCATTGACAAGTGCTACAAATTACACGTGTACCCTGCTTATTTTAAGTTCAATAGAGAAACTAAGACTACTGCAAATATTGAGGGCCACATTGGGGGTCTTCTGGATTATGTGATCATGCTTTCTCTTTATAATAATGCTCTGATCTTGGGTCTGTTGGATTCCTGGTCGGTCCAAGGACCAGTACAATAAGTTGATGATCACGCTACAACAGAACCAAATCTCAGATTCTCATCCTGCCCCATGGCATCTGCCAATTTTGATGTATTCTCAAAGTGTGTGACAACATAAGTAGTTTCTCTAGTGCCTACATGCTAATTAATGTATTTAAGTGTATCTGGACTATAGACTCTTAGGCCACCCATCAGATGACCTACAATAAAGCTCTACTTTTTTATTTGAAACCGTTAGTTATTCCTTATCTAGTCAATTTACCTAATGACTACAAAGTTAAGGCAACTTGCACTGGTTCTCTATATTTTCTCACTTTCACCTTTAATAATGTCCTTTATCTTTCTTTATTTCTCTATAATCTCATTTTTGTTTCCCAACTAGTCTCTCAAATAGATTGCATCATTCAATTTTCTAAGTTTTCTTGCTTTCTACAGGCCCCTTCACTAAAGAGGCCATTGGAAGATGGTAAACTGGATGAAGGTCTCTACAAACTTCATCAACCTTCTTCTGCTTTGATCAGTTGTGATAAAACACTTTTAGATGTTTCAGTTTTTGCATTTATTTTTTCTATCTCTTCTATTTTTTATTGTAATCATAATATTGATTCAACTTGTCCCTCTAGTCTACCTTACTTGTTGTGATTCATTATACAAATTCTAATCATTATGTCTCTAATAAAATGGAAATTCTATGGCATAATCATTCGGGCATATACCTTTTTCTAGAATGAAAGAAATTTCTTATATTTCTTTTAATTTTTTCTATAAACAATTCTTTGTGTGCTCTTTTTGTCCCATGGCAAGGCAACTTAGGTTGGCATTTTTTGTAGGCTCTATCAAAACTTTCTCCCCTTTCCAACTCATTCATGTTGATAGTTGGGGCCCTTATAATAGTCCCATTTATGGCAGCTTCAGTTTTTTTTACAATAGTTGATGACTATACAAAAGCAGCCTAGACTCATCTCATGGGTTTCAAAAGTAATGTTTTTCCTCTTCTTAAAGCTTTCATTGCAATGGTCAAGACTCAGTTTAATCTCTCAATTAAATCTATTAGAAGTGATAATGCCTTAGAACTAGGTTCTAGTGCTGCCAATAATGAATTTTTCCTTGATCATGGTATTCTCCACCAGACTTTTTGTCCACACACACCTCAACACAATGGTGTGGTGGAAAGAAAGCATTGGTATCTTCTAGAACATCTAGAGTTTTACTCGTTCAATCTAAATTACCTATTAAATTTTGAAAGGGCTTCTTACGTACTACCACATACCTTATCAATAGATTTTTCTCCACCTTACTCAATAACAAATCACCTTATAGACTGTTATATGGGTACCCTTCTTTTTTTTTCATCTCAAAACTTTGGATGCCTATGTTTCACCATCATTTCCAAAGTTTAAAGAGATAAGTTCCAACATAGAGTTGACCCATGTTTTCATTGGTATCTCTTGCGAAAGAAAGGTTATAAGCTTCATAATCTCACCACTAAAATGACTCTTATTTCTAGGAATTATGGTATTTCATGAGTCTAAATTTCTTTTTGCTCAAACTCTTTCCTCACAATCTTTTGATTCTTTTTGTTCTACTTCTTTTCTGTAACACCCCAATTTTCTGAACTAAAATACTACACGGTGTTCATGACCCCGAAGGACCACAAGCTAACCCATGACTGATATTTGTACCTGTACACTGCATAATATATCATAAAATGTAGAAACATGAACATGAAAGGCCATAAGGTTCGAACTGAATAAACATCTGATAATAAAATGTCTGAAAAAGGTATAACAATACTAAAATAAGTCATAAATACTGAAAATAATGAGATCTGAATATCTAATCTGACATTTAGTCTGAAAGCCTCTAACTGAACTAAATAAGGAGTTGAAGGAACATGTCTCCAACTAACTCCGTCTAGAAACTGAATAGTAAATGTAGAAATAATCATATTGTCTTTAAATGAGAAGGACTCACTGCAAACTCTGAACACTGGAATGCTACTGCTGATCTGGAGCTCGTGCCTCTGAACCTATGGTGTAACATAAGAGAAATCACCATAGCACAAATGCGTCAGTACGTCTGAATGTACTAAGTATATGAGTGAGGTAGGATAAATGTAAAGGGTTATATGCATGAACAATACTGACTGATATGAACGTGAGAATACATATATGCATACATAACTGTAACTAAACTCGTAGAGATACCGACTACTGAGTCTGAATACTGACAACATGAGTGTACTGATACTGAGATACTGGATGACTGAGTTTACTGATATTGATATGTAAATCACTAATAAATGATGGAACTGATACTGTATTACTAGATACTGAGAGACTGCTATTGCTTTACTATTAAATAAATGATTGTTTATGACAGTTTGGATTATGAAGAACTGGTTGATTGACTGTATCTGACAGTCCTGATATACTGAAATCTGAAGAACTATCTAAGTTCTTTTACTGAGACTGAGAATAAAACTGTGGGAGGTAGTTTTTTAACCGACATGCCCCAATAGCGCATATAGCTAAGGTGGGGTCCAGTCTCTGCCCCAAATAGAGGGGTGTCAATACCGCACCTCTGGTAAGGACAGCTGTGAGTGACCCTTATCTGGCAAGTAATCAAATGAGAACGGTGGGAACCCTAAATTGGAAGGTTAAGACACCTCATCAACCCTAATCTGATAGGTTAATATGTCTCAACCTACGCTGGCTACGTAGTTCTGGAACACAAGGATGACTTCTAAGAATTACACCCTGAACTGGTAGGTGAGTTCCCATCCTCGGGTTCACTCGGTGCTAACTTCTACTCCCATCTAAAGGATACTGAACTGAATAACTGAACGGAACTTATTAGCTGAACTGATACTGATTAACTAGACTGATACTAGTGGTATTGTTTAGCGGAGCTAAACTAAGTTTACTGGATTCTGATGACAGATGGAATGTACTAAGTTCTGAGAACTGGTTGAGACTACTGAAGTTACTGAGATTAACTGTGAATACTAAGGTTGCTGGACTACTGAGATTACTGAGTTTTCCTGAGTCACATGACTGACTGAATTCTATAGATCATGGCTTGACTAAGAGTATCGTGATAACATGACATTTCTCTAGGCACACGACTACATTTTTTGGGTACGAATACCCCTATGACTCGATGGAAGGAAACAAACACAACATGACTGACTTGATCATAAGATTGGAGTCCACAATTCACATTGTCATAAGTAGGGGATATTATACTTCATGTAGTTCTTCTACATCTTAAGCATGGTAGGGAGTGCATGGATATATTTCATGTACATATAGTATATATCCATTATCATACATGCTTCATACCACAACAATAGCAATACATCAATAGCATGGAATTTATATTGAAGTATATAGCTAACATGGACTTGTCATTTAGATATCATGGAACCATGTAAACATGAATTTCTAGCATCCTAAGCATTTTATCAAACACCTTGCATGCATTCTTTAGGACATAGGTGAGTTTCATACTTGCACCATATTAAACCACCTAAAGTTCATGGTTTTCTATTAACAAACATATATATTTCATGAAAACACCTTTAGACATCACATTGAAACTTAAACAACAATCGTCAACATGTAAATACTCATATCACCACAAAAAGTTTACAAAATAATATTTAAAACATGGTTCTTGAGCTCTATGAATGGATTGGATCCATAGATGAATACTACGCATAAGTTAAAGCTTGATCTTGAAAGAGATCTAATGTTTCTGAAGGTTCCTGAAGAAATCCTTAGGCTTTCCCTTGATTTTTCTTGACTAGGGTTTAACCCCTTTGGGAAAGAATGTTCTTGTTCCTGAGGAGATGATCTTGAGAGGAAACCCTAATCTTATGGTTGAAAGTGTATGAGAGAGCTTTTTTAGATGTTTTAACTAAAGAGAATGGAAGATAATACGTTCCTTAAGGGTTATAAGTCGTGGGAAGTGAAGGTAAAAGACAAAAATACCCTTATGAAATAAATTTCCAGTTGCTGAAAATAATAGCTGACGACATTTGTGACATGGCATCAAAAATATGACAAGCCATCAAAAATATCGTCACACAGAAGATGGAATTGATCGTTTCTGCCTAAGTCTGATGATATTTGTGACATGGCGTCAAAAATATGACAAGCCATCAAAAATGTCGTCACACAGAAGCTGGATTCTGCCTAAGGCTGATGACATTTGTGACATGGCATCAAAAATGTGACAAGCCATCAAAAATATCGTCACACAGAAGCTGGACTCTGCCTAAAGCTGATGACATTTGTGACGTGGCATAAAAAATATGGTAAGCTACCACGAATGTCGTCACTTAGGAGCTGGATTCTTCCTAAGGCTGACAACATTTGTGACATGGTGTAAAAAATGTGGTAAGCTACCACGAATGTCGTCACTTAGGAGCTGGTTTCTGCCTAAGGCTGACGACCTTCGTGATAGGGCATCACAAATGTGGTAAGCTACTGTGAATGTCATAACTTAGGAGCTGTCTTTTGCCTAAGGCTGACAACCTTCGTGATAGGGCATCACAAATGTGGTAAGCTACCACGAATGTCATCACACTGTTTCCAGCCTGACATGCTGGAGTAAAATAGGAATAACTCTTTGCTCCGATATCGTATTTAGATGAAATTGGTATAGTTTGTAAGATAATTCAATTATATATCTTTTGATAGGTCATGAGATCAAAAATTCCAAGTATAATGAGGTATATGCTCCTTTGAAGTTGACTATACCAATATCCTTCTCAAGAATTCAATCGGTAAGGAATGTTTTGATTCGTCTGATAGCTGGGACTTATTTGAAGCCCTAATATACATCTAAATTAATCATAAAACTATAAAAGAACCATGATATACTATGCATGAGATTGGTACATGGCTCTAATATTGGTTTGGATTTTTTCGGGGTATTACAATATCTCCTCCTTGGAAACATTCGTCCTCAAATGATGACTGATTGAGAGGGGAGAAAAGATAAAACGATGCATATATAGCATGAATGACTGATCATGATTTCATGGCTGACATGACTGAAAACTGAGCATATCATACTGTACATGCATATCTGATGTATGGGTAACTGATTTATGAATGTAGGACTGAGTATTTCGATAAACTGAGTTTCTCAAACTGAGAATGCATATCTGATGCATAACTGATAAGCTGAATCCATGCATATCTGATGTATGATTATATGATTGACATGATACGTGAATACATGACTAAAAGTACTGGTAAGCTAATCACGCATATCTGATGCGGGAATACATAACTGAACTAACTCATGAACATGTAATGGTAAAGATACCAAGTTTGAACTGAAAACTGAGCATGGAACTAAATACAAAGTTTGGTACTGAAATTTGAACATGAAATGAGTAAGCTCAAAGAAGACTGCTACCATGAACTAAAAATACTGATGAGTCTGAGATTCATTACTCAATATGCATGAGAGGAAATATAAGAACATAACTGAGTCTGGAACATGATACATGAACTGAACTGAGTCTATAATGCGTGACATGGATAGAGTATCGTATTGTGGCTACACTGAACCATTGAGTACATGGCTTACTGCTGAGTTTTGAAGCTAGAGGGTCGACTCATAAGTAACACTTCCTCCAAGATAGATTTATTAAAAAAAATGACATGTTTAAATCAAGGAAGTTTGGGGGCTATAGTGTATCTCCCCCTTGGGACACTATGTCCCTTGAAGAATGCTGGACTGACCTTGCTGAGATATTGAGGAAGTTGAGGCGATGCACAAGGCACCTTGGTACAAAATCATGACTGATTATCTGAGATCTGAAACTGAAGCGTGATACACGAATGCATAGACATTCTGGCTTATCTGATTAACTGAGTAACTGGTAACTGAATGTTAGGTATACAAGACTGAATTGGACTTAATCTGAGTAGTTGGGCTGAGGCAATAAAGTATTATGCATATGAGAAGGGACTGACTAAGTAACATGAGGTAACTGATCATGGATTTCATGAAATCTATAGTGTTTGAAAATGCAGGACCAAGCATATTACATGATTTGGAAACATTCTATAGACTGAGGTATTGGAATACCTATAACTGAGTAACTGATAACTGTATGCTATGGTCAAGCAAATCTAAAACTGAACTGAATTTCTGAGTTGAATACTGATCTAAAGCTGACACTATAACTTAAGACTGTAACGGGGATCCATACTGGATCTAAATGTTGGGTCCTGATAACTGAATACTAAAAGTGAGGTTTAAACTGATATTGAAGTGCTTAATTCTAAGAATGAACACTAATTACTGAGTACTGAACTGTAACTGAGATAGAAACTGAGTTGTGATAGTTGCACAATGAAGGCTGAAATAAGTCAAGGATATGAATATACATTCACACTCTGAATTTTCCCAATTTCTAAGTACTACATCTCGCTAGCTCCTTGCTTGCATACTAACAGGATATTCAAGCCTATCTTTGTAACTACACCCTCGTATAAAACATGCACATAATAATCTGCTCTTAACATGAAATATTAACTCTCTCCCATCTAAGTTATTTCTCAACACTACACTATTCTCATAAAGAGAGCTCATGAAGGGTTAAATCAGGAGAACCTGAAACATGAATGGATACTGACTGAATTTTTCACATGACTGAAACCTGAGGAATAGAATATCAACAACGTGGATTTACCAAAAAGGCCTGAGCTGAGTATATACATAATATAGTCTGAATTTATTTGATCAGTGGGGGCGTAGCATGAGTCATGGAAACTGAGTATACTGGGGAGCATGATACGTGTACATGAGTTATGAGCTGCATGACCTGAGTCTGGAATTTCTGAGTTTATGGAACGTGATTTGTAACACTGAGAAATCTAGAACTGAACTCCCTATACTGGGAACTGAAAGCACACACAATTCTATGGAATGCGTGTGAACGTAATCTATATTCATGGAATTTGAGACATGAAGCATGCATAGGCATTATGCTGACTAAAGTACGAAACTTTACACTAAGATAAGGATGGGTCAGAAATCGTCTTCCCTACCTGCTTTTCTATACATACTGGCACTACTACTGGAATCTGAGAGCCTGACTTGGGTACTTGATCTACCATCACCCCTTTGGCTTTAAGCCATCATCATTAGTCTGTGAGCACTAAACTAAACTCTGAACTGAACGGTAATCATCATCACATACTTACACTCTGATCAACACATGCTCACCTTACTAAACACATCATCTGCCTCTGTTTCCTCATATACTACTAATATCACATTCATACCTTCATGCTTAATTTTAAGTCAATAAACTTAAATTTCTAACTCGCACAGTTCAAGCTTATAGATTCATTCTGGCATAACTATCCCCATGAATACATAATCTATTCAATCTGGATATAGTATCCTAACTTATCTACTGCTAGACTCCTAGGTTCATGCTTCTAAATCTGGGTCACATGCTATCATAGGATTTTGAGAAGGGATCTAATGGCATATATAAATCTGGGTTTGAGAACGAGTTCTCATGATCAGGAATGAGATCCGTACAACTTTGGAACATAACTTAACTAATGGGATACTGTCTGAGAAAGCCCCATCTTTAGGAATTAAGCTTCATTATTTCTATTACCTTGAAAGTAAGTTGGAAATAACATGAGTGAAGCATGATGAGAATCTACATAAGTTTCTTAGAGAACCTTGCTATAGCACGATCTGAGACATGAAAGAAAGAAAATTGTTCCTAAAATATCTTATAGCCTCCTGTACATAAGTATGGTCCACAACACAGGCATCTACAAGACTCTATTGGATGCGGCTTTCAGACTTCCTAGGACTCTATTGAACCTTAGGCTCTGATACCAAGTTTGTAACACCCTGATTTTCTGAATCGGAATGCTACATGGTGCTCATGACCCCGAAGGACCATAAACTAATCCATGACTAATATTTGTACCTGTATACTACATAATATATCATAAAATGCAGAAACATGAACATGAAAGGACAAAAGGTTCGAACTGAATAAACATCTGATAACAAAATTTCTAAAAAAGGTATAACAATACAAAAACAAGTCATAAATACTGAAAATAATGAGATCTGAATATCTAATCTGACATCTAGTCTGAAAGCCTCTAAGTGAACTGAATAAGGAGTTGAAGGAACATGTCTCCAACTAACTCCATCTAGCAACTAAAAAGTAAATAGAGCAATAATTATATCATCCTCGAATGAGAAGGACTCACTGCAAACTTTGAACACTAGAATGCTACTGCTGATCTGGAGCTCATGCCTCTGAACTTATGGTGTAACATAAGACAAAGCACCATAGCGTAAATGCGTCAGTACGTCTGAATGTACTGAGTATACGAGTGAGGTAGGCTAAATGTAAAGGGTTATATGCATGAACAATACTGACTGGTATGAACGTGAGAATACATGCATGCATACATAACTGTAACTAAACTCATGGAGATACTGACTACTGAGTCTGAATACTGACAACATGAGTGTACTGATACTGAGATACTGGATGACTGAGTTTACTGATATTGATATGTAAATCACTAATAAGTGATGGATCTGATACTGTATTACTGGATACTGAGAGACTGATATTGCTTTACTGATAAACGAAGGATTGTTTCTGACAGTTCAGATTATGAAGAACTGGTCTGATTGACTGTATCTGATAGTCCTAAAACTGAGTACTAATAGCATGAGTGACTATATCTGATAGCCCTAATACTGATTACTAATAACATGAGTGACTGTATCAGACAGTCCTGAATCTGATGGAACTATCTGTGTCCCGTACTGTATCTGAGTTGACTGTATCTGACAGTCCTGAAACACTAAAATCTGAAGAACTATCTAAGTTATTTTACTGAGATTGAAACTGTGGGAGGTAATATTTTTAACCGACATGCCCCAATAATGCATATAGCTAAGGTGGGGTCCAATCTCTGCCCCAACTGGAAGGGTGTCAATACCGTGCCACTGGTAAGGACAACTGTGAGTGACCCTTATCTGGAAGGTAATCAAATAAGAACGGTGGGAACCCTAAACTGGAAGGTTAATCCACCTAATCAACCCTAATCTGACAGGTTAAGATGTCTCAAGCTACGCTGGCTACGTAGTTCTGGAACATAAGGATGACTTCTAAGAATCACACCCTAAACTGGTAGGTGAGTTCCCATTCTCGAGTTCACTTGGTGCTAACTTCTACTCCCATCTAAAGGACACTGAACTGAATAACTAAGCTGAACTGAATAACTGAACTAAACTTATTAGCTGAACTGATACTGATTAACTGGACTGATACTAGTGGTATTGTTTTGCGGAGATAAACTAAGTTTACTGGATTCCGATGACTGACAAAATGTACTAAGTTCTGAGGAATGGTTGAGACTACTGAAGTTACTGAGATTAACTGTGAATACTGAGGTTTCTGAGGTTACTGAGCACTGAGATTACTAAGATTACTGCACTACTGAGATTACTGAGTTTTTCTGAGTTACATGACTGACTGAATTCTACAGATCATGGCTTGACTGAGAGTATCGTGATAACATGACATAACTCTAGGCACACAGCTATATTTTTAGGGTACGAATACCCCCCAGGACTTGATGGAAGGAAACAGACACAACATGACTGACTTGATCATAAGATTGGAGTCCACAATTCACATTGTCATAAGTAGGGGATATTATACTTCATGTAGTTCTTCAACATCTTAAGCATGGTAGGGAGTGCATGGATATATTTCATGTATATATAGTATATCTCTATTATCATACATGATTCATACCACAACAATAGCAACACATCAATAGCATGGAATTTATATTGAAGTATATAGCTAACATGGACTTGTCATTTAGATATCATGGAACCATGTAAACATGAATTTCTAGCATCCTAAGCATTTTATCAAACATCTTGCATGCATTCTTTAGGACATAGGTGAGTTTCATACTTGCACCATATTAAACCACCTAAAGCTCATGGTTTTCAATAAACAAACATATATATTCCATGAAAACACCATTAGAAATCACATTGAAACTTAAACATCAATCATCAACATGTACATACTCATATCACCACAAAAAGTTTACAAAATAAAATTTAAAACATGATTCTTGAGCTCTATGAACGGATTGGATCCATAGATGAACACTACGCATACCTTAAATCTTGATCTTGAAAGAGATCTAATGTTTCTGAAGGTTCCTGAAGAAATCCTTAGGCTTTTCCTTAATTTTTATTGACTAGGGTTTAACCCCTTTGGGAAAGAATGTTCTTATTCCTGAGGAGATGATCTTGAGAGAAAACCCTAATCTTGTGGTTGAAAGTGTATGAGAGAGCTTTTTGAGATGTTTTAACTAAAGAGAATGGAAGATAATATGTTCCTTGAGGGTTATAAGTCATGGGAAGTGAAGGGAAAATATCAAAATACCCTTATAAAATAAATTCCTGGTTGCTGAAAATAATAGCGGATGACATTTGTGACATAGAGTCAAAAATGTGACAAGCCATCAAAAATGTCATCACACAGAAACTGGAATTGATGGTTTCTGCCTAAGTCTGACGATATTTGTGACATCGCGTCAAAAAATTTACAAGCCATCAAAAATGTCATCACACAGAAGCTGGATTCTGCCTAAGGCTGACGACATTTGTGACATGGCGTCAAAAATGTGACAAGCCATCAAAAATATCGTCACACAGAAGCTGGATTCTTCCTAAAGCTGATGACATTTATGATATGGCATCAAAAATGTGGTCAACTACCACGAATTTCATCACTTAGGAGCTGGATTTTTCCTAAGGCTGACGACATTTGTGACATGGCATCAAAAATGTGGTAAGCTACCACGAATGTCGTCACTTAGGAGCTTGTTTCTACCTAAGGCTGACGACCTTCATGATAGGGCATCATAAATGTGGTAATCTACCATGAATTTTGTCACTTAGGATCTGTTTTCTGCCTAAGGCTGACGACCTTCGTGATAGGGCGTCACAAATATGGTAAGCTACCACGAATGTCGTCACACTATTTCCAGCCTGATATGCTGGAGTAAAATAGGAATAACTCTTTGCTCCGATATCGTATTTAGGCGAAATTAGTATCGTTGGAAATATAATTCAATTTTCTATCTATTGATCGGTTATGAGATAAAAAAATTCCAAGTATAATGAGAGATATGCTCGTTTGAATTTGACTATACCAATATCCTTCTCAAGAATTCAATCGGTAAGGAATATTTTGATTTATCTGATAGCTGGGAGTTATGTGAAGCCTTAATATACATCTGACTTAATCATAAAACTATAAAAGAACCATGATGTACTATGCATGATCTTGGTACATGGCTCTAATATTGGTTTGGATTTTTTTCGGGGTATTACATTTTCCTTACTTTCATGATTCTAATCCTTCATATTCTGCTCCTGTATTTGATTCTTCTCCTACTATTCCTCTTGTATCTTTTTCTAATATTCTACTTACTATTTCTTCTCCTAGGAGATCTTCTCTAAATCACCATCTTCCATCTCACTCGCAACTTTTTGTTTGCTTTTTTCCTCCTTAATATGTGATTCCAATTCTAATGTATCTTGTTTTCAATTTTTAACTAGGATTACTATTTCAGAGCCTACTTCTTATTACTAGGTAAGTTTGATTCCTGCTTGGCAAGAGGCAATCCATAAGGAATTAAAGCCCTTGCAATAAATAATACTTGGACTATTGTTGAATTACCAATAGGAAGGAAACCAATTGGTTGTAAATAGGTTTATAAGATAAAGTATAGGGTTGATGGGACTGTGGAATAGTTTGTAGGGGTGATACTTAGATTCGCTGTAACTTTTTTTTCTACCATCAAGTTTGTTATTGTCAATTGTTTAGTTGTTGTAACTATTAAGAAACACTGGTCACTTTTCCAATTAGATGTCAACAATGTATTTCTCCATGGTGACCGAGATGAGGAGGTCTACATACAGAAACCACCTAGTTTGTTGTCTCCTCCTATGATTCTTCTTCTACTATCCCTATGTGCCTTTTATAGAAATCTCTCTATGGTTTAAGACATGCATCTATGCTAGGTAGTGGTATGCCAAATTATCTCAAATCTTATGTTCTTAAGGTTATATTCATTCTATGAATGATTATTCACTTTTTGTGCATCTCTCTTCTTCATCTATTATTGTGCTTGTCGTATATATAGATGATTGTCACAACCCGAACCGAGTCCCTGGCCGCAATGAGCATCCCAAATCATGAAGGTCCGAGAGCTCTTTTAGCTTGTCATCATAAGCATAACTCATCTGCATAATAACAACAGAAGTAAATTAGAAGCATAATAGTTATATTATTTCAACTTAGTAAATGCGAAATATAAGTCCATAATAAAACCCATAACCATCTATAACAAGTCTGCGAAGTCTCTACTAAATTGAAAACAAAAATCTGTCTGAAATTGGGACAAGGCACCCGGTCGGACCATGAACTAAATTTAAATAAAATCAACAAATGTGAACAAGACGCCTTCCGAAATAAGGAAGGCTCACCAACTCTGAATATCGGACTATAATCTACTGTTTAGCAGGACCGCTATACTGGGCCACGGAACCTGAAATATAGGGGGTCAATACACAAGGTACTGGTGTGTAGAACAGTCCAAAAAAATAAAATATAGACTTATACAACATAGGTGAGAGCATTTCATAAAACATGTCAGCATAAAACAATTGAAAATACAGGGCATAATCAATAGGCTTCAAAGCATTTCCGTAAATCTCAACTCAACTCTTTGTCTTACCTCTGAGCTAGGTGGTACACCTTACATATCTGAAAGTATCCCACGGGCTATGGGATCCTCCCTTGACTCAGCGGCCAATCCCCCAACCCATGTTTGCCGCAAAGGTTGGAGTATCTGAATCTGATACGTCATGGGGTTGTCGCCAACGTATAATCATTAATTGGGACATTATAAAACCCATATCGGCAAAACACGGTTTTGGGCAATGAGTCGTCTGACTCGTGCCTACTTCATGTAAGCACCTAACTCTCTTAGAGCCCATTTTTAACCTTTTCTAAACATGCATCTTTTTAAACTCAAAATCTAAATAAAATCTATATTCTGATCTATTATGAATTTGTCATGGCATTCATCTGTTTGGTATCGTCATACCAAGACTTGCAAGTCATATATATATGCCATATCATGTTATGCTTTGGTTCTTTCAATTGAAACAAGTTATTTGACCACCCAAAAATGTGTAAACATCACATGTGAGAGTACTTGATTTTAAAACACATGAAAACACCTTTTTCTTAATAATTTGGCAAAGTATGGTCATCTTATTTCCTCAAGTACATACAAGTTCTTCAACAGGGAATATGAGCATTTATAAAGCAATGAAAAAATCCCTATCAATTCTCTCATAAGACGATAACAAGCTATCTAATTTGGTAAAATATTTAAATCAACTTTTGACCATCCATATAAACAATCAATAACATTGTCAAAACAATGGGGTTCACAACAAGAGAGGGAATTTACTTCAATCTTGCTATCATATAACTTCCAAATCAATAACATATATATATACTAGACAATAACCAAATTCTTGGGAAAACAACATTATAGTTTATGCAAGATTTGATCATAAAACGAGTTTACAATACATACTCTTCAGTCATTTTGAAATTTACAAATAATGTAGGAAACTATATACACTAAAACTCATTCGAACAATATACTTTAATCCCATAAAGTTTTGGATATCCCCACGTACCTTAAGTTTCTTAACTTGGATGATAAAACCCTAATCTTGATACTTCCTTGATATTCTTGAACTTGAAAGGATTGAATTTTAGATTACTAGAAAAAAAAGATTGAATTCTTGTTCTTGGGAAAAGGGGGGGTTCTTGAGTGTTAATTAGCAAAGAATGGGCAATTTACACCCTAACTGAAGATATTAATTGTGAGTTGATAAATTAGGTTGAGGGGAAAAGACTTAATTTCCCCTCAGGTAATTAATCCATAATTGGACCGTGGTTTACATGCTCACCGCGATGCGGTGAAGGTGTCATCGCTATAAGCACTGCGATCCAGCACTATAATAGTGAGTTGTGGAATCGTGGTTCAAACATGACCTAATCCTCATCTGAAAAATCCAAAACTCCCCCGAGACATACTACCTACCTCCCTAAACATGAATTAACTCAGAAACAAATGCCTTGGGGTTGAGAACACAAATTTTAAAAATCCTCAAAGTTAAGAGGCTTAAAATGACTAAGTCCCCAACACTTAGAGAAATTTTTAGTCCTTAAACACCCCATGCATGCAACTATAAGCTGAATCAAGCCGAGAATAATATGGGGTGTTACAACGTTATTATATTGATTAGTGAAAAGAAATTTCCAACCTTACCAGTTTAAAATAAAAGACCTTGGTTTATTCTATTATTTTTTAGGTATTGAGGTGGCTTTCTCTTTATCTGGTCTTCTCTTTCATCAGAGAAGTTTATTTAAGACCTTGTACAAGAATTCAATTATGACTCTATTACTATTGTTTCTTGTACTTTGGATTTAAAAGTCAAGTTACGAGCTGATGATGAGACATGTTTCTTTTTCCTGAATCTTATTGAAATTTAGTTGGGAAGTTAAATTTTTTAACTCATACACGCCTTGACATGTGCTTTGCCATTCAGCATTTAAGTCAATTTCTTCAAACTCCTCGGGTTTCTCACATATCTGTTGCACTGCATGTTTTGCGATATCTCAAGGGTTCTACTGATGTTGGTGTGTTTTTCAAAACTCAACTTTTTTAGCTATTTCTGCTTATTATGATAGCGATTGGGGATCATGCGCAAATATTCGTCGCTTCATTTTTGGTTTTTGTCTGTTCCTTGGGGACACTTTGATTAGTTGAAAGGCTAAGAAACAACCAATTATTTTCCTTTCGTCTGTTGAAGTCTAATATCAAGTCATTAATAAGGTGGTTGCTGAGATTACCTAGTTTGTTCACTTACTTGCTGATCTTGGTGTTCCTACTTCTGGACCTGTGCTTGTCTTTTGTGATAATAAGGTCTCCATCCACATTGCTGGCAACTCTATGTTTCATGAACGCACCAAATATATTGAGGTGGATTGTCATTTCACCCACACCAAGTATTTGGATGGTCTCATTTCTCTACATTATGTTCTACCACTTCTCATCTCTCTAATTTTTTTACCAAGCCTCTCACTGTACTTGTTCAATGCTCTACTTTCCAAGTTGGGTGTACTCTTGCCCTTTAACTTAAGTGGGGGGTATCGGGCCTCACAATAAGGATGAACCTGCAACCCAGCTAATTGAAAGCCAACGTTGGCACGACCCACTTACTCTTATTTAATTTATGTCCACTTACTTTTATTTAATTTATTTTCTATTTTTGTAATAGATAGATAATGTATTAATAAATAGACCAATAGACTCTTCTAGAAGGCAGCTAGTCAGAAATGAAAGATGACCCCTAGATATTTTTCCAATTTTCTCTCTCTTGTTCTTCTCTTTACTAATTCAGAATTTCATGCGGTACTTGATTTCGTTTGTTGACACACCCCTAATTCCCTAAACGAATTAATTTTGGTTGTCCACTAGTTACAAAAAGCTATGTGGAGTACTAATTAACATTATTATGATAATATGATAAAGTGGAGTCCTACGTGGATGGAAATAAAACTGACGAATATGATGATGTGGAAATTCACGTAGACTCACCTTAAGATGGTTAATGATGTGTTAACCACCTATGTTGTTCGGAATATCAAAAATGATACCGCATCCATATTAAATTTTTCAAAAATCACTACTTTTGAATGACTTGATATATATTCGCTGACATCTTTAAAAAGTCTAAATAGTCGCATCAAGTACGCATTGAAAAGTCTTTCTGATCATTTTATTATTGAAAATACACTACCATATATACATATAGATCACGTAAGATCCCAAGACTCATCATGTATAGGGAGTGCTAGACTAAGTCATGTTTCGATAATAATAATCCTATGCAAACTAAGCCATAAGTGTTATCCTTCTTCATTCCCCCTCAAGTTGAGCAACGATCTTGACCACCTTAAACTTGGATTTCAACACAAGAAATTAGGACTTTATCACGACTCGAGGCAACCCTGTAGTCGCGACACGGTGCTTAAGGCTACAAGTGACCCCAAGCTAACCCATGGTCTGGTACCTGCTGTGAGCACTGAATAAAATGATAATAAAACAATATGTGTGGAAGGTAAACTGATAAAGTACTGGAATACTGAAACATATGAAATGACATGTTTGAAGCATCTGATAAATACTGGAAACTAGACTGTCTGTTTGAAAACCTCTAAAATATAAGGAGTTGATGGGACTAACCCTCAACTAACTCCAACTGACTGAACATAAAGAAATACTAAAATAAGTTAAATAACATGTTACGTCCTCAATGGATGAGGACTCACTACTACTGTGGTGGGAACTGCTGAGTTGTCTAGGGATGGTGGGGAAACTGTACGTCAGAACCTATGTTATAAGACAATATAACACAAGAGAAAAGTATGTGATCAGTTTGTTAAATGTGCTGGTACGCGGGGGTAAGAACTAACTAAAATACATATGGAAATCGAACATGGATGCATGAACATGTAAAACTGAGAATGCAATACCAAGTAAGGCATGAATTGAATTTAATCTGTAAAACTGGTTGACTGAATAACTGAGGATCTGACTACTTGTTTGAGCAAACCTGAACTAATATAGACAAAATATTGACTAAAACTGTGGGAGCTATCATGTAATAGACATGCCCCAATTTGAGCTAATCGGGGTCAAACCTGTAACCCCAATTAGAAGGGTGTCAGTACCTTGCCACGATTACTAACACTGGCTATGTGGATCCACTAAAATGGTTTCCTGAAGGACTAGGGAGTCACCTTCTACTGGAAGGTGCTCCTATGAGATATGTGTCAACCCGCAACTGGCAGGAAGACTCTCAAACCTACACTGGCTACATAGTTATAGAACTCAGGGATTGCTACTAAGGATCACACCATCTATAGGTATATGAGTCCCCATCCCTAGGTTCGCTCAGTGCTAAATACTACTCCCAACTGAACTGGCACTGGTACTGACTTAAGTTCAACTGATAGTGCTCAACATGAACATAACAATTGAGTATAATGATAAGAGTCATGGTTTAACTAACTTAGTACTTGAAAATCTAAAACGTGAATAAACACGTAGGTTTCAGGTGTTCATAACCCACCAACACTAAATGATACTTAAGATATGATAACATCATCTAAAACATTGGTAGAAAGTCATAATTTGGGGGACCCAAAACATAATGCATTTAAATAACTGATAATCTCATGAATTACAACATGGGGATAGTTAAACTTGAGAGGATATTATGTTTACATGATTTAATACATGAATTTGGCAACCTGACATAGTATTGACCAAACATGACATGGAAGTTTGGAATTTAAATCATATAGAATCATAATTCACATGGAAAAGCTAATAGCATGGCTTGAATGTAAAATTAATGAGAAAACATGGATAAATTTCATGATTTTCACTGAATTAAATCATAATAAAGATTAAAACTCATATCAAATCAAATAGAGAATTTTTGGGACTCAATGAGTGAAAGGAACTCATGGATGAATACCCTACATACCTGGGATTGCTTGACTTATAAAGAGAGCTTGAATTTTGAGACTTGAAAGATGATTTGGTGAGGGAAACTCTAATCTTGATGTTCTTGAAGATAGGAGAAGAAATGTGTTGTTAATCGACTAGTAGAAAAGGAAAATAACTCTCATTTTTAGGTTATAAGTCGTGGGTTGGGAGTTAATAGGGGGGAAATACCAAAGGTCCCTTTAACTAAACATTGCAAAAATCGATCGTTAGTCTATACGAGTCAACCATACGACTCGTATGGTGAGGTACGACTACACCTCTCAACTCGTAATCTAGGCAGAATCAAAATAGTACACACTGGTCAGCATACAAATAGTACATATGACTTATTATTTATCTATATGACTTAGAAAAAACTAATCATATCTTGGATAGAACCCTAGGGAGCCTACACTGAGGAACTCACAACTTCAATCATACGACTCATATGATGTATGTATGACTCAATGGGCCGAGTCGTATGATGATCATAAGCTTTCAGACATGGGGTATTACAGACTTTGACAGTGGCTTCATCAATAGATCTGTAACTTGATCAAAAGTACTAATATACCGAATTGAAAGATTCTTAGCACGAAACTTGTCTTGAAGAAAATGAAAATCAATCTCTATGTATTTCATACGAGAATGAAAAATGGGATTCGCTATTAGGTATGTCGCACTCAAATTGTCACACTAAAGAATGGGAGTAGAAGAGGTAAAACAACCAATTTCTCAAAGCAAAAACTCCACCCAAGTGATTTCTGAAGTTGCAGTAGCTAGTGCTCTATACTCGGCCTCAGTACTTGACTGAGATACCGCTTTCTGCTTCCTTAAGGACCATAATATCAAATTATTACCTAAGTTTATAGAAAAACCAATGGTAGATTTCTTGTCATTCACATCTCCCCCCAATTAGAATTTGTATAGCCATTAAGCAATGTAGTAGATAGACGCGAAAAGAACAGACCATGAGCTAATGAACCTTTGATATAGTGCAATATATATTTCACTACCACCCAATGAATATCCATAGGACAATGCATGAATTGAGAGACCTTATTTATTGTATATGCCACTAACTATGCTACGATACAACATGTGATCATTGAATGGAATACCACTAGATGATGAAAGTTTGGAAGACGGGCAAATGAGAGTGTTAATAGAACTGCAAGACTCTATATGGACATATCAAAGGATCTCCTCGACATATTTTATTTGACATAAAATAAACCTCCACTAGTACGAGTTACTTCTATACCCAAAAAATAGGAAAGATTCCCCAAATGACGTATAATAAATTGGGAGGAAAGTTGCGCAACCAAAGACTTAATACGAGCAGAGTTATTTCCAAGAACCAAAATATCATCTACATATATTAGGCCAAATATTTTATCACTCGGAGTAGACATATAGAACAAGGATCTATCCATCTTAGAACCCGAGAATCCTAGTGAAATGAGAGCATCAGGAAGCCATTTGTGCTACATCCGAGGAGCTTGTTTGAGACCATACAGGGATCATTTGAGAAGACACATATGATCTGCATGGAAGGAATCTATGAAACCAGAAGGTTGATACATATAAACAACCTCATCCAAGCTGCTATGAAGAAAAGCATCAGACATGTCCAACTGTGTGATATGTTAATTATTAGTCACGGCCAAGAATAACTATAACCGAATCTATATGGCTTAACCACAAGACTAAATATATCTATAAAATTAATTCTAGGTTATTGGTGATACCCTTTGGCGATAAGTCATTCCTTGTAACGATCTAAAGGACCATCATCCTTCAACTTTGTCTTAAACACCCATCGACAACCAATAATATTTTGAGTTGGGGATAAAGAAACAAGTTGGCAGGTTTGATTGCATATTAATGCATTGTATTCATCATCCATAGCACGACAGCAGTGCTCATACTTAATAACCTGTGAGTAGCAAGAAGGTTCCAAAATTTTTAGAATAACAGGAGACATTGAAAATGGTTGCTTGGGCTTTAACTAACCAGTTTGAGCTCGAGTGACCAAAGCAGGTGATACCTGGGGCAACTCAGGTTATGGTGACACGTGTGTTACGGCCGAATTTGGAGGTTGAAAAATACTAGGCAAGAGATGCAAAGGTGTCTGGGATACAGAAAGCTCGGTTACTAGCTAGTTTAGGAGTTGATCAAGTTGAGACTGATTTGGTAAAGGAGTCTGAAAAGAGTTTGAAAGAGAATTTTTTAAAGATAGGGAATTGTAGGAGAAAGAGGTATCTTTAGGGAGAGAGGATCTATGGGGTTGTTGGTTGATTTCATGTGCACCACGTCATCCTGTGAAGAAAATGGAAACACAGACTCATCAAAAACTACATGAAGTGATACAAAAAATTTTAAGGAAAGAGGATCATAACATTTATATCCTTCATAAATTTTACTATATCCCAAAAACACACGTGGTTTAGATCGTGGTGATAATTTGTCCTTAGTGTAGGGATGAAGCCAAGGAAAATACAAGCAACCAAAAACATATAATAGAGAATAATCTGGATCCTTTTGAAAAGGTGCATAAAATGGTGATAGATTTTTCAACCATGGCGTGGGTAATATGTTAATAGTGTACATGGTAGTTTCAAATATATTTGTCCAAAAATGAGAAGAAACATTGGCATGGTGTAATAATGCTCTACCAGTTTTGGTATGTATTACATTGTGCACAACCATGTTGTTCGGGAGTGTAAGGATAAGAAACACGTTGTGTAATTTTATTATCATGTAAATAATTGGTCAATGCTTGAAACTACCCTCCCCAATCAACTTGAAAGTATTTAATAGGATGACCAAAGTATTTTTCAATAAGAGTGCAAAATTGAATAAAAACATAAAGAACATTAGATTTAAAGCGAAGAAAATAGATCCAAGCATATTTACTAAAATGATAAAAAAAAATCACATAATAGCGATAACCATCATTAGAAACAACTGGGGAAGGTTCCCAAACATCCGAACAAATTAAATCAAGAGATACAAAAGCCTAAAAATTAGACTCACTAAAGGAAATCTTATGACTTTTACTAACAGCACAAGTAGTGCATAAACTAGGAGATTTACTAGACTGTAAAACAATAGATGGTAACGCTTAATAGATGGTAGGACAAGCTACATGGGTGAGACGAGCATGCCAAACACCAAGAGAAGTTTCAAAGAAATCTGGAGAAGATAATCTTGTCACAGGAAGTGAGTATATTCCTTTGTTAGTCTGCCCTATGTGTAACGATACCCTCATTTCCAAATCCATAATAAAAATGGTTAGGAAAGAATTCAATAGAAACATTGTTGGATGGAGTAAAAGAACTAATGGAAATTAAATTTTGAGTAGTAGTTAGAACATGAAGAATATCTTCAAGTTTGAATTTTTGTCAGAAGCAACAATAGAGCTTGCACCTATATGAAAGATCGATAATTTAGAGTCATTACCTAGAGTTACTTTCTCAGGGACTTGATATTCAGAATTAATGCGAAGGTTATCAACATCGGATGTTAGATTATGTGTGGTACCAATATCCACCAACCAAACTTTGGTAGGTGAATTTTGGGTAGTTGCTAGGTTGGAGACAGGTCATCCAGAAACTCGAGTGCCATTGGATGTATTGGCTAATGGAAAACTTGTGTGATATGGCCTTTTTCTTCACAATTATGACAAATATTATTGATGTATCTAAGGTTGAAGAGGGAAAATTGAAGGATTGCTTGGTGCTCTATAAACCACGTTGTCTAGTACTATAAGAATAACCATAATTATGAGAACGTCCACGACTCCTATTACCTCTACCTTGAACATGACCATGATTGGGGGCAAAGAAACTTTGAGTGTAGTGTGTTGTGGGCGCCTATGACATTAAGAGTTTTATCTCTCTTTAGTTGTCATTATTCATTAAACAATAATCCATAAAAAGCATAAAATGAGATATCCTCTTGATGCACTTCAAGCGATCTTGTCTAGGGACGATAGGAATGTCCTAGTCCAGCAAGGACAAATTTGACTAAATTATTATTAGCAACAGGATGTTGTAAAGCATCCAACTTGTCTGCAATTTTTTTTTGCCTTTTGCACATAGAACTCGATACTGGTATTTTCTCTCTGTAATGTGTGTAGTTATGTCTTCAACTCACAAATTTGAGGATTCAAACCTGAGCATAGGAATCAACCAGTTTGTCTCAGGCTATTTGAGTCAGCTCAGCATTAACTAGTTGGGGTAATATTCCTTCAGATACGGAAGCAATGATCCAACTTAGCACCAGTTGATCTTCTCTTAACCAAACGTGATAGTTTGGGTTAGGTTGTTGATCAGATAGAAAGTTATCTAGAATCACCTGACTACCATCAATATGATGGATAAGTCCACAACCTTGAACCATTGAAAGGAACTACGTCTTCCATAGCAAAAAGTTTAATGATGTAAGTTAAGTGGTAACTAATGAGAACGACTAGGAGATGGTAGGGTGGTGACCATGAAAGTTTGTGTTCCAACAATTGTTCCCGATAAAAAGGGATTTGATGAGGTGGTGTCATCCACCATTGAAGCTGGTGTAAAGTATCTGTCTCTCTAGTCGTAGGTTTTTTTTGGGGGGTTGTTTTAACCTCTTAGGGAACTGATATCATGAAAAGAATTTATGATTATTTTATTATTGAAAATACATTGTCATATATATATACAGATCATGTAAAAGTCCTAGACTAATCATGCATAGAGAGTTCTAGACTAAATTATGTACTGAGAATAACAATTCTATAAAAACTAAGCCACAAGCATTATCCTTCCTCACGCATGGCATGGATGTTGAGACAAGCTTAGGGCGATCACTTTTTTACTATATTAATTAAGATGGTGGCTTATGTCATACCAAGAAATTAATTATTAAAATGAGAATCCTACTAAATAAACCTTATTTTGCGTTCATCAATTTATTTTAAACATTGAATATGAATAAATTTTTTATTTTTTTTGCTCTTTGAAGTACAACAATAATAGGGCATAGACTTTGAGGAACTTTTGTATCATTTGACAGAAATTAAAATGACAAATTTTTTTTGTTTGTATTATTAGAATTATTTATTTTTGTGGACTTAACATTAACTTTTTGTTACGTTAAAGTAAAACGGGCTGAAGTTATTAGTTGGTGGACAAGACACAGGTCGTGCAAACATGCGGATTTCATATGGGCCTATATTCATTTCATGTTATTGGTGTAGTCTGTCAATAGTGTAGACCTGTAGTAGACCTGTGAGCCCATAATAGGGGTTGTACAAGGTTAAGGCTTTTAAGCCTATAAATATAAGGTTGGGTCACCTCTCCTAACTTTAACATAAGATGTATTTCCATAAGCTTCCAGCCTTCATAAGTAAAGAAGAGAAAGACTCAGCCTAGTTCATCTTCGGTTACGTGTTGCAATTGAGGACAAAGGTACGCACCTTTCCTCTCACATATTTTATTACTTTTATAGGTGAATATTTATGTGAATCTGTGGTGTGTTTCTCGATAAATTTAACACTTGGTATCAGAGATTTTCACATAGATCTTGAATCCTATTACTCAGTTCATGAGAAAAATAATTGAAAATAATGATCGTGATGCACTCCGTCTTAAACTTAAATCTGAAATGATTTTTTTTTCTTTTGGCTGCGGACTTTGTTCCGATTGTTGCACACTACTTTATTCCATATAAAAAAAATTAATTGTCTTCTTTGATAAAGTTTTCTTCTTCTTTATACCTTGTCAAAAGTGTCTAAATATGTTTTAAAGTGTATTGGCGGTATTTGTAAATTAAAATTGTTTTTAAAGTTTGGACGTGTGACTAAATTTGGTGAAATATTTGGTCCCCGCATCATGGAACACATAGTTGATATTGTTCTTTATATGGAAGTTGGAATCTTCTAAATTTCAGATTTGAGCAATATCTTCTCCTATTTTGCTATTATTTGTACTTTGCAGTATACACATATTATTTTATATAGCTTTGGTTCAACTTTAAAAGAGAAAAAGGGTTTTGATATGACTTTTGACACTAAAGTTGAAACCATTATGGTCATGCTAGAGATGATGTATGGAGAAGTGCATGTTTCTTTTTAGTGATGAAACGTAACACTTTTTGTCTGTGCTTGGTTAATTTATTTAGAACCCATGAACATTTGGGCATATCCCGTATCATTTGTATGAATTCTTTCGCTCATCTGCATGCCCTTTTTTACCTATTAGATATAATAATTTATTTGTATTTGTGCATATTTTCTTTTGGTTGCGTGCTAGAATCTAATGTTTTGGAGCCTAGTTCTTGCCAGACCCCACTAGGCGTTCTCTGTTGAACAATTTTCTCTATGCATTTCTCCTTTCTTTAGGAGGTTCTTATTCTTTGTTTTGATTATGCCATATCGGTTTCTCATCAACAATCGGTTCACATATTAAAATTGTTTCAGAAGTTTTTCACTATCTTGAAAGATCAAATAATTCTTTGTTTTATATTGGTTTTCTCAAGGTTCACGACAAAGCAAGTTGGCTTAAAATTTGTTATATGAAATTTTTTATTATTTACGTGAGAAGAAGCAAATAGACAAAGACTAGTTTTCAATTTGCAAGATATGTGAGAATAAATAAATTCATAAGATAATCATGAATAGCTTCTATTAATATACCTTAAAATTATTAAGCCCACACTTATTGTGTCGTATGAGATAAGCAATGGCATGTTGATCCCTGAAATTGAATTTATTTTGTAAATTGAGGTAAATAGTGTACACCAAAGTGACCTATTTGCTTTGCTTTATGAGACTTATTTAATCCAGTTCGAGGGATATCACTAAGTTAGAACATACAATGGTCTGTCCAAAGGAGATTTATTGTATGTTTTAAATTAATATTGTGATGAGCCCCATTATGTGAAAATATTTTAATTTTAGTAAATTTATCTACCCAAAGGGGATAGGTTTCCAATATTGAAAATATTTTCTTGCCCTGCCCAAGGAGAGGCTGCTTGTTGATATTACGGGACTCATTATTGTGATAAGATTATTATTCTTATTCCTTGCTATTTTGATAAATTTATTCATGTTATGTTATGAAAAGTGACCATTTATTTGAATAATAACAATGCTGAAGTTGTAGTTCTGCCGCGCTCTAACTTTAAGCAATGAAAAGAAGATCTTGAATTTGCTTTGGGCATGGCTAACATAGATCAAGCCTTGTGTGAGGATTAGCCTCCAACTCTCACTGATTCTAGTACAACTACTGAAAAAAATTATACTAAGTGAGAGAGATCTAATAGGCTATGCATCTTTGTCTTTAGGAGGTCTATTGTTGAGCACCTCAAAAATGGCTTGCTTGAAACTACCAATGCCAAAAAATTTCTTGCCCAAGTGGAAGAAAGGTATCTTGTATCCACTAAGGCTGACTGGAGATCTAATGAATAAAATTGCAGGGATGAGGTATGACTCTAATGGAGGTGTTAGGGATTACATACTTAAGATCGTCCACATTCAGTCCAAACTTAAAACTCTTGAAATAACTCTTCCTAATACTTACATTGTTCACTCTGCTCTTAACTTTTTGCCTGTTGAGTTTAGCCAAATAAAAACTTTCTATAATACTCAGGATGAATCTTGGCCAATCAATAATCTCATCTCCAAATGTGTTATTGAAGAAGGAAAAAATTAAAAAGGAGAAGAGTGAGGTTTTCATGTTAGCTTCTCATAATTCCAAAGCAAGCTCTAGCAAGGGACCTAGGAAGTTTGAAAGATCTAATAATCATACTTTTAAGAAGGTTCAGGACAACAAAAGTCATGGTAAGGATCAGATTAATTATCATGAGACCAATAACATGGTTTTTAAGAAAAATAATAATTGCTTCTTTTGAGAAACCTAGTCACAAGCAGAGAGATTGAACCAAATTTCATTCTTGGATAAAAAAAAGAGTCAAAAGAAGGGAATCATCTAGCTGTTGTTTGTTTTGAGTCACACCTTATAGATGTCCCCATTGATTCTTGGTGGTTTGATAGTGGAGCTACTACTCATGTTGTCATTTCCTTGTAAGGGTTAAAGAAAAGAAAGCCAAAGAAAATGGAGTCAAGAATTAGAGTCACCGCAGATGTCCAAGTTGAAGTAGAATTCAAAAGAACTGTAGTTTTAGACTTAGAAACTTCCTATAAGCTTGCTCTTGAAAACACTCTTTATGCACCATCTTTTAGACGAAATTTAATTTCTATTCTAGTTTTAGACAGATTTTGTTATGGTTTTAATTTTCTTAATGGAAAAATTAATTTGCTTTTGAACTCCCGATTTGTCGGTCATGGAATCCTATCTGATGGTTTGTTTAAAATTTTCTTGACTTCTGATTTTAAATACAACTCTTTTAGTTCTAATATTATTGGGTCTAAACGACCAATTTTAAATAAAAAATTGAGCATGTTGTGGCATAGGAGCTTAGGTCATATCTCTAAAAATAGAGTTGATAGATTGGTTAAGTCTAACATTTTACCATCTCTTGATTTGGGGAATGTAGGAACATGCATTGATTGCATTAGAGAAAAGTTGACTAAAACAAGAAAAAAGAATGCTACTCGTAGTTCTGATTTGTTGGAAATCATTGGCACAGACATAAGTGGTCCGTATTCTACTACAATATGTGTTTCAAGTTACTTTATCACCATTATTGATGACTTTTCGCGGTATGGTTATGTTTTTCTTATTAAAGAAAAATCAAATTCTCTTGAAATGTTCAAAGTGTTTAAAACTGAAGTAGAGAAACAACTGGAAAAGTTCATTAAGATAGTGAGGTCTGATCATGGGGGAGAGTACTATGGTAGATACACTGAGACTGGGCAACAAATGGGACCCTTTTCTAAATATCTACAAGATTGTGGCATAGTTGCCCAGTACACCATGCCTGGCAGTCTTGATCAAAATGGCATAGCCGAAAGGCAAAATTATACTTTAAAAGATATGATAAGAAGTATGATGAGTATATATAACTTACCTGAGTTTCTCTGGAGTGAAGCTATTAAAACATCCATGTACATTCTTAATAGTGTCCCTTCTGAGTTAGTCCCTAAAACTCCTTTTGAGTTGTGGACCAATAGAAAATCCAATTTAAATTATTTTTGAGTTTGGGGATGTCCTGCAGAGGTAAAGATATATAACCCTTCAGAATATGGGTGTTCTTGATTCATTTGATTTGCTGGGTTAGTGGGAGTATTTAATATTGTTATATATTTGGCATTAGACAATTACCTTATTGTTTTGGGATTATGGTGATATTATCTCTTGAATTGACATTTATGTTATGGTAGATTTTGCTATCATTTATGTTGTTGATTATTATTGTGCATACTTTAATATTATTTTACTTTATTAAGGCTTTTTGCGTTACGTATTGGCTATGCCTCATATTGATAAGATCATATTGTTGTTTTATTGGATCTTTTTTTAAGACATATATTATATATCATTCTACCATGTGAATTTTTCTAGTTGTTTCATCATGTAATATGTTGCACATGTTGAACCTTGAAAATCAAGATTTTCTGGTGGAGCACATGTTGTTTTAGTGCTCACACATGTTGAAATAAAAAATCACAGTGGCGATTTTTCTATGGTACGTATGTTGATTTTAAGCGTACATATTGCTATGAAAAATCGTTTGAAGGACTAACAATGAAATAGCCTCGATTTAGAGTCCATGTTGTCTATTTTTTGCTACACCACCACACCATTTGGTTCATGTCTACAAAATTTTAATGTTACTAATTGTGGACTATTTTTGTGTCGTTGATTGATGCAAGTACTATTGCAGTTCAACAGTAATGATTTTTCTAGACTGAACTATGTTGGAGATGGCGTTCCACCACTAAATATTTATGGCCACTATCTATTTAGCCCGAGGGTCATTTTTATAAAAATATGTTTTCCAAAAAACTTTTCTTTAAAAGTTAACCTTGTCCAAGTGGGAGAATGTTAGAATTATTTATTTTTTGTGCACTTAACATTAACTTTTTGTCATGTTAAAGTAAAACTGATGTTATTAGTTGGTGGACAAGACACAGGTCGTGTATTAATGTGAATTTCATATGGGTCTGTATCTATTTCATGTTATTGGTGTGGTTTGGCAATGGTGTAGGTCTGTAGCAGACCTATGAGCCCATAATGGGGGGTGCACTAGGTTAAGGTTTTTAAGCCTATAAATATAAGGATAGGTACCCTCTATTTCCTTTAACATAAGATGTATTTCCATGAGCTACCAGCCGTCATAAGCAAAGGAGAGGAAGACTCAGCCTAGTTCATCTTCGGTTACGTGTTGCAATGGCGGACAAAGGTACGCATCTTTCCTCTCACATATTCCATTACTTTTATAGGTGTTCTTGGTTTATGTGAATCTGTGATGTGTTTCTCTATAAATTTAACATGTATTGCATGATATTTGTGTCAAACTGTTACTGTTGCATGTTTACTGAATTATATGAAGTTCGAATCTTGAAAATTAATTATGTTTTGTATCTAATCAGACTATAGAAGTTACATTTTATGGTTATGGTTATTGAGTTTAGCACTTACAGATGTTTTACGTCCAATCATTTCGAATAACGTTTACATCCACTGTATTACCGCGACTGCTGGCTTCATGCTTTAAAATACAGACTCAAAAAGGACCAGAAATAAAAGGTCAGTCAATCACTAAAATTATTTTGTTTTTTTTAAATGAAATTTGCCTTGTAGTATTTTTGTTTTTTTATGAATCTATTGCATGTTATATACTAGTGGCAATAATTAGATGAAACAAAATAAATAATCCAATTTTATGGTGACGATATAACATCAACATACTAAGATAATATATATATTTTAATATAATTTCACAAGTATAGTTTAGTGCGGATAAAATCTATGTAAATTTTATTTTTATTTTTATTTTTGCAAGGTAGAGAAGTTATTTTTGAAGAATCCTAGACTTAAAAGAGAAGTTATTCAAAACATAGTTGCAAGAACAAAAAAAGAGGAAATATAAAACAAATGAAGCAACAAATAGGAGTTTCGAGTTTAATGGGCGTATTTTTTTATCAAAAATTTCAAAAAGAACAATTGATCTTAAAAGAAACAAAAGGGACGAAACGGTTTTGGCTGAGTGATTTGTCACTGGACAATAGTAACTTGAAAATCATTGGGACCACAGTAACTTGTAAGCAACTGGCGGACAAGTAACTGGTGGCCCAATGATTTCCTATTTCTTTTTTCCCCTATATCTCTCTAAGCAGTTTTTTCTTGTGTTTGAGTTATTCATTCTCATTTCAGCTCTACATTTTTAGATTACTCTCGTTTTATTGAAAACTATTTATTTCTTGTATTAAAAATGAAAGAGGATACATTAAGAGTATTTATATTGGGGTAGTGAAATTTTATATGAAGTCGGTTTTGTAAGATATAGTCGGCGGTATGTAGTTGTGCAAGTGTTTCCATTATTTCTTAAATATGAGCGATTACAACGTTTACTACGGAACAAAATGAGTATAAGTGATCTGAAATATGTAGTGGTTATTCTTAGATGATATCCAACGTTATTTTCAGCCAATGGAGTTACAACGTACGGTAAGACTTATATTTGGGATGAAGATTCTTTCTCTATATTTCTTCGTATTATTAAAATTTTTGGTAGTCGCATTAACTTAACGAGTCTTTACATATATGCGTCAATTGAATGTTGTCCTATTGTTCAAGAACCCACCGACAATGAGCTTTATCTTAGTGATGCTTCATATTTATCGAATTTGAGTGTTGGTTCTTCAAGGGATATAGTTGGGAGGATTTGACAGCACACAAATGACACAAAAAACTTGACTACACAATGAAATGGTGGATTTGACATACAGTATCATAACTTTGTTCAGAGTGTGTATAAATCTGATATTAGGAGTTTACTCTTAGTGTATCCTCATTTATTTTTAATACAAGAAATAAATAAGTTTTTTAATAACATGAGAGTAAGCATGTAGAGCTGAAATGAGAATGAATAACTCAAACACAAGAAGAAACTGCTTATTTAAAGAGATAGGGAGGGAAAAAAAGAAGAGAAAATCGTTGGGCCACTAGTTACTTGTAAGTTATTTGACCACCAGCGACTTACAATTTACTATAGCCCCAATAACTTACATGTTACTGTGGGCCCCAGTGACTTCCAAGTTGCTACGCAACCAGTTTATAAAACTGTCCGAAGAAAAATCGCTCAGCCAAAAACGTTTTGTCCTTTTTACTTTCTTTCAAAATCAATTGTCCCCTTTGAAACTTTTGGTCAAAAAATTGACCCTTCTAACTCCTTTGTAAGAATAGTATAAAGTATTTACCCTACTGAAGACTTAAATAATAATTATGAGTCATTATCTATAATAAGTATAATAAATAACTTAGAAAATTAGGTAATAATATACAATACAACAACATATTCAGTGTATTCCAACAAAATGGGATCTGGAGAGGGGAAAGTGCATGTAATTCATATCACTACCTCAGATGAAGTAGAGAGATTGTTTTCAATAGACCCCCAGCTCGGGAAAAATAATAGTATAACAAACATAAAAACAAACAACAAAATGGGATAACACACCACTATATAATAAATGAAACAAGACACGCACAGAGTAATACTATAAACTATTTGTCTGAAATCACAAACATCACCAAAACACCACGAACAAGAAACTGCAAGGCACATAACACTACCACTACAAGCACAACTACAACAAATCACTTCTTATTACTAGTAAGGATGAACTCCTACCCACTAGCTCTCTACTCTAATTCGCACTTTCCGCACCTTTCTATCATGGGTCATTTCCTCCGTAAGTTGTAGTTGTTGCATGTCATATCTAATCACCCTCCTCCACTATTTATTTAGACTACATCTACTCTGCCTATAATTATCCATAGTCAATCTCTTCCACCTCTGTACTGGGGCATCCGTGCACTTCCTCAACCATCTCAACCTCACTTGCCTCTTCTCTTCCACTGAAGTAACTCTCATTTCTCTCGAATAATCTCATTTCTAAAATATATACTATCTACGTATATATAACTTAAATCTTTTCTATATTAAGCATTGCAAAGAAATTAAGTAGATCACTTATGGTGATATGTCGTTTATACTAATGAGTGTTTCTTTTTTATCATAGTTGGGTTGGTAAAATTTTGAGAGTAAATTAATTAGATGTGGATCCAATCATATACATGTTTATGTCCTGTGTATTGAAAATATTTAGTTCGAATGAATACAACAACAACAACATACCCAGTATATTCCCACATAGTAGGGTCTGGGAGGGTAGAGTGTACGCAGACCATATCACTACCTCAGATGAAGTAGAGAGGTTGTTTCCGATAGACCTCTGGCTTAGGACCTATAGCAGTATAACAAACACAAATTGTGAATGCATATAAACTAGTACAGTCTGCAAAATAATACTACAGCCATAAGATAATACTAAAAATTATCTATCCAAAACTATAGACATCACTCAATACCACGAACAAGAAACTTCATACATAAATAAAGAACGATCCCCTGTTGTTACCGACACACTCTCACCCCTTAACACTCTACCCTAATCCATATTCTCCACACCTTTCTATCAAGGGTCATGTCCTCCGTATGTTGTAACTGCTCCATATCATGCCTAATCACCTCTATCCATTATTTCTTTGACCTACCTCTACCCCACCTAAAACCATCCATAGTCAGTGTCTTACACCTCCACACTGGAGCACTAGTTCCCTTCTTCATCACATGCCCAAACCAACGTAACCTTACTTCTCGCATTTTGTCCTCCACCGAGGCCACTCCCACCTTCTCCCAAATAGTCTTATTTCTTAAACTATTTTTCCTGGTATGGACACACATCCATCGCAATATCCCCATCTCCGCCACCTTCAACTTCTGGATATGGGAGTTCTTAACTAGCCAACACTCCGCTCCATACAACATAGCCGGTCGAACTGTCACTCTGTAGAACTTGTTTTAAGCTTTAGAAGCACCTTCTTATCACATAAAACTCCCGAATCGAGCCTCCATTTCAACCACCCAGCCCCAATACGATGCGTGACATCCTCATCAATCTCACCATTGCCCTGAATCATATACCCCAGATACTTGAAACTCTCCTTCTTTTGAATGGCCTGAGAGTCCAGCTTCACAACCACGTCAGCCTCCTACGACACATCACTAAACTTACACTCCAAGTACTCCATCTTGGTCCTGTTTAACCGAAATCCTTTATACTCAAGGGTCTGTCTCTAAATCTCCAACTTATGATTAACTCCACCCTAAGTCTCGTCAAGTAGTACCACATCATCAACAAATCACATACACCAAGGTACCTGCTCTTAAATATGTCGCGTCAAAACATCCATCACCAAGGCAAATAAAAAAGGTCTAAGAGTCGATCCCTGATGCAACCCTATCAAAATCAAAAAGTGCTCTGAATCTCCACCTACCATCCTCACCCGAGTCTTCCACCATCATACATGTCCTGAATTGACCTAGTGTATGCCACGAGCACCCCTCTAGCCTTCAAGCACCTCCACAGAATCTCCTTGGGATTTTTGTCATAAGCCTTCTCAAGATCAATAAATACCATGTGCAACTCTTTCTCTTTCTCTCAAAATTGCTCCACTAATCTCCTCACCAGGTGAATGGCCTCAGTAGTCGAACAACCTAGCATGAAACTAGACTGATTCTCAGAGATAGTCACGGTCCTTCTCAGCCTCAACTCTACCGCCCTTTCCCAAACCTTTATAGTATGACCCAACAACTTAATACCTCTATAGTTATTGCTACTCTGTATGTATCCCTTGTTCTTATACAATGGAATTATCGTACTCTACCTCCATGCTTCAGTCATCTTTTCCACCCTAAAAATGATGTTAAATAACCTTGTCAACCACTCCAAACCTACCCCGACAGTGCTCTTCTAAAAATCCACTGGAATCTCGTCTGGCCCCGTCGCCCTACCCCGACGCATTCTGTGAATTTCCCTCTTGACCTCTTCAACCTCGATATGTCTATGATAACCATAGTCGCAACACTCCTCAAATTTCTTCAAGTCATCCAACACGAAACCTTTGTCCCCCTCGTCGTTCAAAAGTTTATAAAAATAGGACTGCCACATCTTCCTAATGAGGACATCCTCAACCAACACAGTACCATCCTCGCCCTTAATGCACTTCGCTAGGTCAATTTCACGATCCCTTCACTCCCTGGCCTTGGCAAGCCTATCCAACTTCTTATCCCCGTCTTTCTTCTCTAAAGACGCATACAAGCTCTCAAAAGTTGTCATCTTAACCACTGTAACCGCTAACTTATCCTCTCTCCTAGCTACTTTATACTCTTTTTTATTCATCCACCTCTCCTTATCATCTTTGCTCTCAACCAACTTAGCATAAGAACCTTTTTAGACTTCACCTTTCTCTTAACCTCTTCGTTCCACCACTAATCCCCTCAATGCTTGCCAGATCGACCTCTCGAGACACCCAATACCTCTCTAGCGGTCTCCCTAATGCAACTGGCAGTCATCTTCCACATACTATCCACATCTCCTTTACTCTCCCAAGCCCCCTTGCTCCTTAACTTCTCCCCCATCTCCAAAGTACTAGCCAATGTCAAGCTACCCCATTGAATCCTTGGTCGAACCTCCACACTCTTCTTCTTTCTGTCCTTATTGATTACCAAGTCTATCACCAACAACCTATGTTGAGTCAAAAGATTCTCGCTAGGTGTGACTTTACAGTCTTTACATAGCACTCTATCACCCTTCTTAAGAAGCAAAAAATATACCTGAGTCTTAGTCAGGGAACTACGAAATGTAATAAGGTGATCCTCCTTCTCCGAAAAGCTCGAATTCGTTATCCACAACCCAAAAGCCCTAGAAAAATCCAAAAGAGAAGCTCCTCCTTCTTTCCTCTCCCCAAAACCGAAACTGCCATGCACATCATCATAACCTTTCGACAAAGACCCAATATGCCTATTGAAGTCTCCTTTCACGAAAAGCTTCTCAGTGCTCGGGATGCCCCTCACCACCTCATCCAAAACCTCCCAAAAACCCATATTCTCCTCCTCGTTCAAACCTACTTGTGGAGCGTAAGCACTAAGAACGTTTACCATAGACCCTTCCATGACCAACTTAAAAGCTACACTTACAATTACTAAATGTGTCGTGTCAAGATGTCTTAACACTAAGAGATGGGGAAAATGACAAAACTAATATATGAATCAACGGGTGATCAGTTGAATATTCTTATAATTAATAAATTATAATAAATTAATTTTTTGAAAAAAAATTATGAAGTCTCTATCACCGTGTTTGTCCTTCAGATATATTCTTTTACGAAAATTTTGTGGTAACTTGCTCACTGTGCGATAGCTCACAAACCATACATGAGATATAAACTACATTAGAAAAGCCTCATACATACCAACTCATAGCTAAGTGATAGACGAACATTGAATTCGATCCAAGTCTCTACTTCCCATATGGAAAACCTACCTCCTACTACGGGTGTCAAAATGAATCCAAATTGAGTTAATGCATCCAATGCATTTTAAATTTAATGGATTGGGTTCAAGATAATTTGTCGTAAAACTTACTTAAAACTACACCTTAAGTTATTAATATTACTTAAAATCCCAACCCCTAAAACTAATTACAAAAATACCTTCCCACATTTTCTCTCTCCAATTATCAGCATAACCCACTTTCCCATTTTAATCCCTAATGCTCCTCAAACAACGCCTAAAATTAAGAATATTATCAAGAGGATAAACATCATCAAACATCCTTTACTAGAAGACCTTTGTCGGTGAACTATCAGCACCGCAATTCCCTTTACCAGCTGCATCTACCACGAGAAAATACACATCCATCAACCTCTACCGGCGAACCATGCCACCGGCGCCTCCTCCAATTCCTTCTATCTCTCAACCGCCACCTCAACCTCTTCTCCCTTCTTATCACCAGCCGATGGACCCCGACGGTCTCTTCATTTTTTCTCCTCTCTGAATGGTTGCTACTCCGATCAGCAATCACCGCAATCATCATGTTGCCGACCAATCTCAAATTCATATACACATTTTGAATCAGATCTTGAATTTTCACCATCAGATCTCGAATCCACAACATCCTACTTCATCGCATCTCGAATTCATCCACAACAACATACAAAATCTTTCAAGCCATGAGTAATTATGGAGTTTGAAGATTTAACAATGGAGGTTGAAGATGATGATGTTATTAAAGATACATAAGAATGATATATCTATTAGAAGATTTTGGAGATACATAAAAATGATGTATCTGATAGAAAAGCACAAGAAGATACATCATGAGATCCTCCACTAAATGTACAAAAACTATGTATCTTACTGATTATTAGGTTACAAATACATAATAATTGAAAATCTACAAAAATCACGTATCAAATTTTTTTTTACGTTACTAATACATAAGACTTATGTATCTAAATGTATCTTTGTGATATTAATACTTAAAGAGCTATGTATCGGTACTTATGTATCAGGTGGTGATGTATCATTAAATCAGTCAGTTGTTATGTATATGGTAAGCTTGTTATGTATATGCACTCTCAAAATTTGATAGAGAGAGTATTTATTAAAAAGGGCAAAATTCAAAAATAGCATACTTATCCTCTTAGTTATGAGTTTCATAGCAACAGTTTCATAATTACATAATATAGCAAGTTGTATTTTGTATTTTTGCAAACTGTTGCTACAAAAATACAAATACATACGAATACATATGCTACAAAATGTAATTTGATAAAAGTGTTGTTATTTTTTGTAATTTAATATTTAAGTATTCTACTTTATGTATTTTTTTCTATTTAAAAAATACAAAAAAAGGGTAATTATGGAGTAAAATTCTAAAATTTATGTTATTTATCCTAATTTATAATTGAGTAAATTTCAACCCATTAAGTGCCAACCTATTTTTAAATTGAGTTCAAATGAGCTCAATTCAATATCCACTTCAACCTGTTTAATAGAAAAATGATTTTCTTAATGAAAAGTAGGGAAAACAAGTGACAGTGTGTCCTCCACTCTCAAAATCACTCACCTCACCTCACCCCCAACCCCACCACACCCCCAGCTTATCCCACCTCCACCATGTCTCTCTTAAATAAATTATTTTTATTTTTCTAAAATCTTTTTATAATAAAACTTCCCCCATCCCACCTCATCCCCATCCCTCCTCCCACACCTACCCCCACCCTAAAAAAAGAAAATTTAAATTTTCTTGATAAAAGTTAAACATCTTTTCTTACCCCTCCCCCCGATCAAAATCCTACCCTTCCCCTCACTCCTACCTCTCCCAATTTTTTTAAAACTAATTTTTTAATGTAAATAAATAAATTATTTAAAAAAAAAATATCTTATCCCAACCCCCATCTCCCCGGCCCCCTGCACCCCCTACCCCTCCTATAACGACATACCTCCTCCCCCGAAAAAAATAGTTAAAAAAAAAATTTTAAGGAAAAAAACTCAGACCTCATCCCTTCCCTACCTCGCACACCCCACCCCCAAACCCCGCCCGCTCCTAAATTTGTTCTTTTTAAAAATATATATATTTATTTATTAAAAAAGTATTTTTTCTTAAAAATTAAATTCTTATCCCGATCCCAATCACCCCTAACCCCCCCCCCCCACCCACCCACCCACCTTCCTATGGCATATCCCTTCCCCAAAAAGTTATTCTTTAAAAAAATATTAGATTTCTTTTCTTAAAAAAAAGAAATTCATACTTCAACCTTCATCCTTAACCCCACCCCTCCTATCCCTCAACCTTCTCAAAAAAATTAAATTTTTATTTTAAACAAAAATTAAAATTTTTAAAAAATATTCTTACCAACCACCACCACCATCACCATCACCACCCACCCAACTTTTCAGTTCCATTCAAATTTATTTTCTTGAGTTGGATTTACAAGGGGTAAATATTAATATATTGATATTTTTTAGATTAAGCGGGTCAAATTAAACGAGTCAAGATTTAATTCATTTTTTAGCACATTTCAATCCAAAATAAATTTAAATGAATTATGACTCAACTCAATATTTAATTTAACTTATTTAATATCTTCAATTTCAATTCAATCCGTACACCCCTACCTCCCACCGAATGATTCAACCATGCCCTCGCGGAAACTAAAACTTATTCCACATTAAAGCGGTGAATTTGGATAAATTTTTAGCCATCACACACATGACGTGGATAATTTTTATTATTATCTTCTTACATTTTCTTTTGTCTTTTCTTCCAACATTTTTATTTTTACAATAAATTGGACTATCCATGTATGATCAAGGGAAGGACAAAATTGCTTGTAATAATTAAAACAAAAGACACCAACTCCTATCACTATATCTCTTATAATTTGCCTTGGCTAAGAATTGGGATTGACACGATGTTAATTTATAGAATATTTAAAAGAATACTAATATTATCTTCCCAGTAAACTTTGATTTTGTCTATGAAAGCTACAAAATTGTAGTTTCTGGTGTCAACTTTCTGTTTCATTTTTGTTTTATTATTAATTGTTAGATCAAACTAAGTGCACGAATATGACTCGAGTCTCTTCATGTAAATGATTTTCATCAATTGATTTTAAACAAGAAATAATATAAAAATGTTGCTTTCTATGAAGTTTAGCTCTATCTATATCTACATCCACTCTCCTAACGATTTCGTCACTATGCTGCAGATTAATAGCTCGTATAAAATCATTTATTCTAATTTATATTGATAGAACGTAATAAAATATTACTGACGTCTAGCATAGAAGACGAAAGTGCAGCAAATTCGCTTGTGGGATTATGTATGAATTTATTTTTTTGGAAGATAATTTTAATACTACACAATAGTTCAACAAGGCAGATAACAAAAATATTCTTTTATATTTTTATATATTTTAATCAGTATAATTTATAAAACTGGCTATATGCCAGTAATACACAAATTATATATCTATAATGATTGTAATTTATTATAATTAGGCCGATAATATACGGTTGAAGATGTAGCTAAACAAATTGCTTGTATTTGTTGTGTACGAGTTACTGCTCCACTAAAGATTATGATTGAAAGATGTAGCTTTTAGTCTGCTTTGTTACTGAGATATCTTTGTAGGAGAAGTGGTTGTGTTGGCCAAGCTTGGTCTTCTAAGGTAAGGTGCTGCACGTTTTGGTGATTAATAAAACTCTAATTATCAAAAAAAAAAAAAAAAAAAAAGATTTTTTGGTATTTATCATCATAAATATGCTATGAAATTTTTATAAAAGCAGTTCATTAAAGATAAATTATTTTCACGTATGTATACAGATCATTTTTTATTTAACCAACTAATAAGGAATTGCTATTTTTTAAAATATTTCTCAAAATAAGTTGATTTCGCAATCTGAAAGACATAATATTTGAAAAAAAAAAATACATAAATAACCATTTTTATAAGAATAATTACATATGCATGACCGCATTAATCAACTATCAATAATGGCACATAAAATCTATACTAGTATATCAGTTTTATAGACAATGAATACGTGCGTGAATTTTGACAATCAATCAGCCATCCAAATTATATCAAGCTATTTTGTTCCTATTTATTAGTCCATAACTACTTATCTTCCATACAAATTGAATCCCCCTATCTACTATATTCAGTAAAATACTTTGCACTCTACAAAATACCTTTGGATGAAAGAAATCTATACCATGACTATTTTTTTTTTCAAAAAATTATTATTTATTCTATAAATTTATACCATGAATTTTTATTTGGTAAATTTCAAATATTTCTTTTATATAAGTTGTTTGAAGGAATTATATATTGTATATTATTCCAGTATAATTATTATTATACTTATAAAATTATCGATATAATTAGTAATAAATATTTTTATACTCATGATAGTACTAGTTAACTATTATACTAATCATGCTTGGTATAATTATTATATTCGTGATATTACTGATTTAATTATTATACTCATTATATTACTAGCATTATTGTTATATTCATAATATTACTTGTACAATTATTATATCGGCCATGATATTACTAGTATAATTATATTATACTCGCTATATTATTGGTATAATTTATAATATTATACTCATAATATTATTCGTATACTTAATTATACTCATGATATTACTGATGTAGTTATTATACTCGTAATAATGAAACCTCCCCCCCCCCCCCCCCGCGCCTCTTCTTTCACTTCCCCATAAAAATATCATTTTTCTCCATGTCAACAGCAAAAGCATGGAGTCAGATGCTTAGCTTAGAGAGAAAAGGTTGAGGGGCTAGGAGGAGAAAAATATTTGATCTAAGGATATTTTGAATATGTGTATAGAGAGAGATTTGATATTTTGTTTAAGAATTGAGATGAATCCCTTAATTGAAGTCTAACATGACAGTTTATCATAACATTAAATTAGGGATTGTAGTTATCTTTATTTTATTCTTAGAAATGTCTATATATGTGTTAAAAAAAAAATTATACTATCATTTATATAGTTAAATCTTAAAAATAATCTTATCACGTAATTTTCTCCTATTTTAACTTGGCAAAACAATAGCAAAATGAACCAGGAAATTGCATGTCATTGACCCAAATATGGGTGACTTTAGATATTTGACCCAATAAGAAATGTCTTTAAAGAATAATTTTCCTTACTTTTTAAGTATAGTACAAGTATCATTTTGCCCCTGTACACCTCAAATATATTTTTTAAACTTTCCATACTTATTTGTCTCTCAAAATTTATTTTTTACCTTTTTCACTTTTTATGTTTTCTTTATTTTTATTATTTTATTTTTTATTAGTTTCACTTTTTAATTTTTTATTTTAATTTTATTATTCTATTTTTTATTATTTTCACTTTTTATTTTTTTTCCTTTAAATTTATGTTCACGTTTTAATTCAGTTGTCTCAACTTTTACTTTTTTCACTTTTTTCTTTTTTCTTTTTTCTAAAGCATTATCTATTTCTTTTTTTTTCTTTTTTTAATTCATTTGTTTTTAACCTCTATTTTTCTTTTCTTTTTTGTTTTTATCAGTTCTCTTTTTTTCCCCTCATTTTTCTCAAACTTATGTTTATTTTTTCCTCTCATTTTTTATTTTCTCAATTTTTTTAATTCTTTGCTTTTTCTTAATCTTTATTTTTTCTTGTCTTTTTTTCTCACTATCTTTTTTTTTTTTTTCTATTTTGTTTCAGTTCTTTTTTCCCTCATTTTTCTCAAACTTTATTTTTATTTTTCCGCTCATTTTTATTTTTTCCAATTTTTTTAATTCTTCGCTTTTTTCTTGATCTTTATTTTTTTCTTTCCTTTTTTTCTCAATCTTTTTTTATTTCTCTATTATATTTTGCTAATAAATAAAAAATTGGATAATCCACAAAGGTATCTTCGTTTTTTGACATCAAAGCAAAATTAAGAGCAAGAATTGTTGTTACGAAATTTTTTGAAAATTCTTGAGATAAGTCGTGTCTCTAAGGCGAGAGTTGTCGAATATCTTATAAATAAAGACATAATGTGGTAGTGTCAACTCTTGCTCGTGGGGCATAATTTATTATTTGAAAGTCTTTGAGCTAAGTCTTGCCTCTAAGGCAAGAGTTGTAGAACATTCCATAAATGAAGACATAACATGGTAGTGTCAACTCTTGCCCGTGAGGCATAATTTATAGTTTGAAAGTCTTTGAACTAAGTCTTGCCTCTAAGGCAAGAGTTAGAGAACATCTCATAAATGAAAACATAATGTGGTAGTGTCAACTTTTGCCCATGGGGAATAATTTGTAGTTTGAAAGTCCTTGAGATAAGTCTTGCCTCTAAGGCAATAGTTGTAGAACATCTCATAAATGAAAACGTAATGTGGTAGTGTCAACTCTTATCCGTGGGGCATAATTTGTAGTTTGAAAGTCCTTGAGCTAAGTCTTGCCTCTAAGAAAATAGTTGTAGAACATCTCATAAATGAAAACATAACGTGGTAGAGTCAACTCTTGTTCGTGGGGCATAATTTGTAGTTTGAAAGTCCCTGAGCTAATTAAGTCTTGCCTCTACGGCAATAGTTGTAGAACATCTCATAAATGAAAACATAACGTGGTAAAGTCAACTCTTGCCCGTGGGGCATAATTTGTACGTTGAAAGTCCTTGAGCCAAGTCTTGCCTCTAAGGCAATAGTTGTAAAATATCTCATAAATGAAAATATAACGTGGTAGAGTCAACTCTTGCCCGTGGGACATAATTTGTAGTTTGAAAGTCCTTGAGTCAAGTTTTGTCTCTAAGGCAAGAGTTGTAGAACATCTCATAAATGAAAATATAATGTGGTAGAGTCAATTCTTGCCCAAGGGGCATAATTTGTTGTTTGAAAGTCCTTGAGCTAAGTCTTGCCTCTAAGGCAATAGTTGTAGAACATCTCATAAATAAAAATATAACGTGATAAAGTCAACTCTTGCCCGTGGGACATAATTTTTAGTTTGAAAGTCCCTGAGATAATTAAATCTTGCCTCTAAGGCAATAGTTGTAAAAAATCTCATAAATGAAAACGTAACGTGGTAGAGTCAAGTCTTGCCCGTGAGGCATAATTTATTGTTTGAAAGTCCCTGAGCTAAGTCTTGCCTCTAAGACAATAGTTTTAGAACATCTCATAAATCAAAATACAATGTGGTAGTGCCGACTCTTGCCCATGAAACATAACTTATTGTTTGAAAGTCCTTGAGCCAAGTCCTGCCTCTAAGGCAATAGTTGTAGAATATCTCATAAATGAAAATATAACATGGTAGAGTCAACTCTTGCCCGTGAGGTATAATTTATTGTTTGAAAGTCCCTGAGCTAAGTCTTTCCTCTAAGGTAAGAGTTATAAAATACCTCATAAATCAAAATACAATGTGGTAGCGTCGACTCTTGCCCATGAAACATAGCTTGTTGTTTGAAAATCATAAGTCTTGCCTCTACAATGTAGTAGTGTCAACTCTTGCCCATGAAACGTAGCTTATTGTTCGAAAGTCGTAAATCTTGCCTTTATAATGTGATACTGTCAACTCTTGCTCATGAGATGTAATTTGAATGGAAGAAATCGGAGAAAAGAACAAAGATAATAAAAATTACGAAAAATGAAGAAAAATATTAAAAAAATAAAAATCAAAGAAAATGTAGAAGTTGAGAGAGAATAGGAAAAAAATAAAGGTTGATAAAAATAAAAAATAAAAGATTAAATAAAAATAAAGGTCGAGAAAAATTTAAAAAGAAAAAAATCAAAGAAAAATAAAAAACTTTATTTTTTTAATAAAAGTAGACATTGAAAGGTGTAAAGAAAAAAAATAAGGGTTGAGAAAAAACTAAAAAGAACAAACCAAAAGAGGAAATAAAAAATAAAAAATAAAAAATAAAAATAATATAAAAAAAAAAGTTGAGACGAAAAAAAGAAAAAAGTAAGAGTTGAGAAAATTAAAAAAAAACGAGAAAATAAATAAAATAAATCAAAGTAACATTAAAAAGAGAAAAAAAATAAATGTTGGAAGATATAAATATGGAGTTGTTATCCATTATGAGGATTATTTATGTAATTTACTTCATTGATCAGGACAATTTTGTTCAAAAGAATATTAGTTAATAGATAAAGACTATTTTAATAAAAAAAATTATTTGAAGTTAAAATTTTAAAGTCATCCCAATTTAAATCTATTTTTTTAGATTCATCCTAAATGAACAGCCCACCAAAAGTAATAAAGTCCAAGAGGCCCAGTCCTATGTAGCCCAACAATTCTGTACTGGAGCACACTGGCTTGATATATCTAGGAAAATGTCATGGGCTACTTTTTTTAAAACTTAAAAAGTATAATTATAAGAGGAATTTTCAGTAAAACTTGACATATAGCTATTTTAGACAACCCTTAACTAATTTCTTAATCTAACTTTTAATATTTATATTTTATAGACAAATAGTTAATGACTATATGTATTTAGGAAGGATTTGTACAAAAATATAAAAACCTTTTTTCTCTCTCTTTTTAATTAGAGATTAATAAGGAAATGGATAGGAATCAACACCCAATATTTTTTTAAACTTTTTCATAATGATCTCTTTTTGTCTATGCATATAATAATATTAATGAATTCTATGAAATTAATCCATATATAGAGACTACGCATGTATGAATAAAATAATTAAATATATATGAATAATGAATGAAAACAACAAAATATTGAATATTAAGGCTTTAAGTATAAATAATTCATATACAAAATATATTAAGGGGTCGTTTGGTGTGAGGTATAAGGGTTAAGTAATCCCGGGATAAAATGAAGGATCATTTTATCCCATGTTTGGTTGGAGGGATCAATCAATATCGGGATAACTTATCTCACCATTAACACCATCGTGATGGGATAACTTATCCCATATGCATGATGCGATAGGTTATCCTGAGTAATCCCGGGATAACAAATTCCGAAATTAGTTATCTCGAAATAACTATTTCCTAACCAAACGACCCCTTATACATGTTCGAAGACATGTATAAAAATTTAAAGATATGTATATATAGTTAATTAAATGAGTAGACAGAATATATAAATTTAAGGACATGTATATATAATATATCAAATAAGTATATAGAATACATATGTCTATACAATTATATGCAGGGGCGGATCCACATATATCGGTGGGGGTACACATGCACCCATTAACGTGAAAAAAATTGTGTATATCTATGTGTATATACCTTGAGAAATTGGGATATATTTAATAGTGCACCCTTAGACGAATGGTAGTGCACATTGGTGCCCTAGGCGAAGCCACCCCATCCATCCACACAACCAGGGATTGATCCCTGATTCATACATCACCTTAGTTTTATTTTTAATACTTCAAATTTAATGGCTTATTACTAAATTTACAACAACAAAATTGTTGGAATGGAGATTTGAACTCATGATAAATTCGTAAGGAGAACCCTCCTTGACCATTGAGATACCACAACTAATCATTTATAAATGTTAAAAGTAAACTTCATATTATATGAAAGTAAAGTTATTAGCTTAAAATTCTTATTTGTTCTATATATATTGACTTTTTCAGTATTGTTCATGTCTTTAGTGACCAATTGAATATGATAATATTCCTCAATCGGCATCGAGTTTTTTTTTAACATCTTAAGATAATATTGATGCTTCACAATATTATCAAAAGCAATAAGCGTAAAAAAGCTTCAAGGTTTATTGTGTTTTAGCACAAAATATAAATAAAGCGTGAGATTTAACGAAAAAAGGCATAAAGGTAAAAAAGATATAAATATATGTCTAGTCCAAAACTAATAATATAAGCATGAATGACAAATATATGAACAATTTTTTATTTATTTTTTATTTAGTGAAATATCAATTGTTTAGTGTTCGTCTCCTCAGAAAGCCTCATTGACAAGGGAAAGTATGTATCGTAAATTAGAACCTAAGCTGCATATTAAGCGAGGCGAGCGCTCAATACATTTTGAGTGTTACTTCGAGGCTTATGCGCATCTTTGACAATACTGATGCACCCACATACTTCAAATTCTGGGTTAGCCTCTGATTATATGTAATTAAGGATATATATAGAGAGAATGTATATATATACAAGAATACAAATGCATTGATAGAAATATACAAACAAATTCGATTTATGACTAAAAAAATTTAAAGATACAAATATACATTTACTCAAATCTTTAGATAAACAGGAATTGATACAAATTCAGCTTATATGTATAAATATACAAATTTAAATTATAAATGTACATAAATTCATTTAAAATGAAATTGATTGAAGGGTGAAGAAAATATAACAAAATATATACAAAACTACAAACACACTTACAGAAATATAAAAACAAAATTACTTTATGACTAAAAGAAGTTCAGGATACATTTGTATGAATGTATTTCAACTGTACAAACTACAAGAACGAAGAAGAGACGGATTTGTCGTGTGAGATTTCACCGGAGACAAAGATGAGGAAGAGGGAGATCTGTCCCCATGGGTTTTTGCCGCGGTGAGGAAGATGGGTGATGGTTGCCATAAAAAGCAACGAGGATGAAGAAAAGACAAAAAAAAATAATTCTAGAATTTTCTTGTGTTGACTCCTCTGCTTCCTGCCCAAAATTATTATGCAAATTCTTACTAAGGATACTTTGTATCTGTGCACTCATGTAAATTGGATCTCTCCTTCTCTGTTTTCTTCCATCTTCTAAATGACCTCCAATTGGCTTGTGATTTCTAATGAATCCTCTAAGTGTGTCACTTATCCCAAAGATTTCACCGGAGAATGAAGTTTTTGGCCTTTGGTTTTGTGTGATATGGGAGAAATGAGGAAAACGAGGATTGCCTCCGTAGGATTTTGTTGGAGAGGAGGCAGTGAGGAATAGCGGCGGGGGTGAGAGAAAGAAAGTAGTCAATTAGGTGAGAGAGTAACGTTTTGCCTAATTTAAAATAAAGACGGAATATATATACAGGTTGCTGAACTATTTTACTTTTTTCGTATAGACATCTCAATTAAGTCAGGTACATATCCTTCACAAATGGTTTCAATTGAGCCCAATTTACTAACGTGGCAAAAAATATGAACTACGTGTAATACACACGCTGATGATATGACAAAGTGGCGAATTAAATAACGACATGTGTCATTTTAATTTAAAATAATTATAAAAATAATTTTTTAATAAAATTAAATCTAAATTAAAAATAAATAAACTAATTAACCCCCCCTCCAGCCCTTCTCTTCCAAACACCCCTACCCCTTCAACGATTGAACACCCCCCTTGCCCTTCTTTTCCAAACACCCCTCCCCCCTTCGTCGATTGAAACCCCCCTCCCCCAGCCCCCTTCCCCACCCCCAACAGCCTTCTCTTCCAAACAACCCCTCCTTCGTCGATTGACCCCCCCCCCCCCTAAGCCCCCTTCACGGATTGAACAAGACAGTAAAAATAAAATAAAATTGTATCTTATTAAGGAAAATTGATGGTTATTTTTTTATTTTTTTTCAATGTGTTTTTTAAAGAAGCCATTAATGGAGAAGAAGATACCGAGAAGTCATTAATTATGGTTTCTCACTCAATTTATATATGAATGATTTTTAAAGAAGCCATTAATGGTGAAGAAGATATGGAGAAGAAGATGATGCATATTTTTTTTTTATTTTTATTTCTTTATAATGTGTTTTTCTAATTGGTTGGGGGTTTTTATGTTTAATTTTGTTGATTAATTATGCTTTGTCACTCAACTTATATGTGAATGATTTTTGAAGAAGTCATTGATGGAGAGAAGATATGGAGAAGAAGATGATGGTTATTTTCTTCTTTTTTAATTGGTTGGAATTGCTTATGTTTAATTTTTTAAATTAAAAATGGTTTCTCACTCTCCTTTAGGAGAATGCATTACACATGTCACGCCATGTCAGCATCACGTCAGTAATTGGGCTCAATTGACACATTTTGTAAAGGAGCCAATAAGTAGATGATTTAATTGAGGTGCCTATGCGGAAAAAGTAAAATAGTTAAGGGGCTTGTATATGTATTTAGCCTTAAAATAAATCTATATATACGCGAATCCATTTGTATATGAGGGCTCACATAAATAACAATTATTTAAATATCTTTAACTATGTAAACTAATTATTTTAAACATTAACCATGTTAGATAATTATGAAGTTGTTTTATCTATAATATGTAATTTTTCCTTTTCAAAAATGATTATCGTAGTTCCCTAGCAAAGTGACCAGTTGCACTATTTTTCTTTGAGAGAGACGACATACAGATTTTCATTACTGGATACACTTTTATATTTGCACTTGATTCAGATTTCTCATGTTTTAAGTTAATTTCATCGGCCAGATTTGCTAGAAGTTCCTTGCTTGCTACCCTATGATTCCTCTTCAATTAGGTCTCAGATGATATAGTCTTTTATCAACTCCCCTTTCCCTCGCAGGTATTCTCCTATGGCTCCTTCTGTCGTATAATCATCTTCTCGAACAACCCATCCATTTAAATTTGGGCCAGGAAAATTTCTATTGATTTTTCGTTCTTGTTTGCTGTAGTGGAAGGCTTCAAAGGCCTTCTCAGAGTCCAATGCACCCTTGAAGTTAAGTCCAATTTGTAATGGATCTCTGTAATAACACCAAATATTGATCCCTTCTCAAAACTTGACACGCATAAACATGAGCAACAATCGTTATTAAATTCGTAACAGGGGATCAACACTATCTTCATGGCCCCTCGGCCTTGTTAATTCGAACCTATCAAACTTAACTGTACAATGCAGGATCTTGTTTGAATGATCAATGCCTAATCGGTTAAAAACTGCATTCACAAAATCATTGTACTTTATGTGAACATGTTGTCTCGATGACCTTATCAGTAATACATAACTCCCACACATGAAAGTGGATCCATCCATCTGGACGTACCTTATTCTTCCTAGCCCATCTATGGAAACAGATGACTAACCTAGTGCACTATGACACATCTGTTAAAATTATTAAACAATTATAGACATCTGTTACAATAGATGATCAATCTGCTGCAACATATGACTTATCTGTTGGAAATAATCAAACATATATATACATATGTTGTAACAGATTGTCAATATATTGTAAATTGTCAAACAGATAAAATATATTTTGCAACAGATTACTCATCTGTTAGATTTATTTGAAAGAAAATTTCTTTTCTTTCCAAAATACAATAAAGATAAAATGTTGTATTTAGATCCCTTTTTTAATTTACATATTCAAAAATTCACCTGTTTTATTTAATTAAGGAATGTAATTATACATAACTCCACTTCTAGATATGGCTGATTCGGATTTGGACAAGTTGATTTTGCGTGATTCCTTGCGGAAACTTGAAAGGCAGATTCATAAACTCCAATGGGAGTTGAGCACCATGAGAACAAGGCTGAGGAGGGCCCTGCTGTCGGATGACGATTGGCTGGTTGACAACAACAACAACAGCAACAACAACAACAACAACAACAATAATCATAATAATAATCATAATAATAATAATAATAATAATAATAATAATAATAATAATAATTAGGTTATGTTTTTTCTTTCAGCGTATGTATTTGTTTTTATTATATCGGATCTACATAAGGGAGGAACTTAATGTATGTTTTATTTTTTATTGTAGATTTGTATATAGTGAATTCAAAAATCTACGTTTGGTTGACTATGAATTTTTAATTCTTATTTAATATTTAATTTTTATTCTGTCTATTCCTTATTCTCAACATGTCGATAGTTGGAGGTGGGGATTGAGCGTTTGTGGCAACGGATGAACCATATGTTGCAGCAGATGGTTAACTGTTGTGACAGACGAATCATATGTTGCAATAGTCAGTTATTAATAAAAAAAGAGTTATTGTTATTGAGAGGGTTAAAAGTCATGACTTTTCGATTATTTAATATGAAAAATGATTCGTACATAAATAATAAGGAAATAAATTATAAACACAATTTATAACCGTTAAAAATGGTTATTTAACTTTAATAACTGATGTTAATATTAAATACGTGACAAGTCGTGACTTTTCACCATTTTTGTTTTTGAATTTATTTTTTTAATTTATTTATTATATAATAAAAAAGTAATCACTTTGGATTAATTAATGTATATGATGATAAACATAATTTATTACCGTAAAAAAATAGTTATTTAATTTAAATAATTGATGTTAATAAATTAAATAGGCTACAAGTAGTAACTTTTCACCATTTTTGTTTTTAAATCTATTTTTTTAATTTATATAATAAAAAAGTCACCAATTTGAATTAATGAAAGTATATGATGATTATTTAAAAAGACGGTCTCCCAACAGATAGTCCATCTATTGCTTCAGCTATAGACATCTGGCGCAATAGATAATCAATATGCTGCAATAGATAGATTATATGTTGCACAGATGGTCCAACAGATAGTATATTTGTTGCCACAAATAGGTTATCTGATGCCACAGAGATACAATATGTTGTCATAACTCAATAAAAATGGTTATTATTAGTAAAATAAATGGTTATTGAAAAGGTGAGAAGTCTTCGATTATTAAATTGAGAAAATAATTATTTAAATTTAAGAACTAATTAATAATAATAAGTTGAAAGGTCATGACTTATCACAATAATAAAAAAGTCAGCAGCTTAATTTAATTAAGTCATAACTTTTCCCAGTAGTCAAAAGGTCACCAGTTTGAATGTAATTAATAAAATGGAGGTGAACAATCGTGCCTTTTTGCCTAAGTCATTCAAATTCAATCCTCTATAAATAGGTCCCTCTTTACTCATTCATTTCACTACACTCTATTTATTTTTTGCATTTTATCTTTCATATTACATCTTCAACCACTTTCTTTTCAAAGATCAGATACCTTTTCCGCGACTCAGGTAAATTTTTTTCATTTTTTTCGTGTAAATCTACCCAGTTGGTAGTATACTTTGTACTACATTCGAACTCTTTTCTTTACTTGTGATTTTTCTTTTGTTGTCAATTCATGTGTTTTATAGATATGACTGATCCTATTTGGGACATTGCTATTCTGCGTGATACCGTGCGGAAACTTCAGAGGCAAGTTAATAACCTGCAGTGGGAGTTGGGTGCCGTGAGAGCAAGGATGCTCTGAGAGATTCGCAGGCTGAGGAATGAAAAAAAACTTGTGGGCTATTTTCAAACTTCCCTAACTTTCTTAATCCATAATAAAGTAATTGTCACCTCCACTCAATTATTAAAACTTGAGTCACCTACACCTCATTTTTAAACTCTTTTGTCATTTTTAACTAAATTTCTCGAGAGACTATGAATTGTAATTAGGGATAATTAATGGGCAAGAGAGGGCTATGAATTGTAATTAATTGAAACTTGGGCTAAATAGGATAATTAGGAGTTTGTTTTCTAAGTTATGTAGTTATCCCTTAGTATATTCATGATATTATTGATACTAGTTTAGTGTACGTGCGTTGCACGTGTATGTCATGATAATATTATTAACTTAAATATTATAAGTGTATGAAATTTGATGTTCGAAATTCACATTGAAATCTTACTAATTCGGATTCGAAACATGCATAAGATCAGACATGAATATATTCTAATGGTTAATGTGAACAATATAATTATATATGCTTCCTTTCATTGCTCTAAACATTAAAATTTTAACTCAAAAATCATGCTAAAACAAAGTTCGATATATAAAAAAGAATTCATTAAAAAATTTTAGACCAAAGATCTTTAAAATCTCTAGGAATCTTTTTGACTTTAAATTCTCATTTTGTGGTAACCATTTAACAAATGAATTTAAATCTATAAATCACAATATATATACTATAAAACTTGGAGTCTGAAAGATCGATAGAACTTTTATTTAAATAAAGAAAAAAAAAGGAAAAGTCTTGAACTTTGATTTTCTGATTACGTCATTAAACAACAACACGTTTGTTTCTAACAATTTATCCATCATAATCTTCAGCTATAAGAGAAAATAAAAGAAATTATCAAAAGAAAGAATGCATATTATTGAGCATGAATAATTCATATAGAATCTTCAAATTTATCAACTAAACAAATCTTCACTTATTGTATAAGTAACATAGTTATCCATTACCTTGACTGAAAAATCATCAAAAGTCACTTGTATTGACGAACACTCTCCTTTCTGTTGACGATAAAGGCCTAAGGTATTCAACCAGACAGTATTTTCCTTCTACGAAATTGAAGCCTCCATGTTTTTATATTCAACTTCACTAGATGCATGATTTTCGACCACGAAATCGATAGTCAAATTTTGAGCTGATAGTGATGAATAAGACCATGGTGAAAAAACTAATATTAGAAGCTGGGATTACTTCAATAGTTAATTGGGGCAAAGATTTATCTCGAGACAAACCAATAAACAAAATTATAGACACCAACACAATAAGAGGGATATAGGTAAAATAGTAGAAGGATTGGTTCTTTCTTTGTGCAAAGCCATAGTGTATAGCTAATAATACACAAAATAACAAAACCTTAAAAATAATTAGAGAAAAGTTGAAGGAAAGTTAATGGAGTTTTGTATATTTATAGATAAATTTATTTAACATAAGCCTTTGAAAATTGGGATTTGTTGTTGCCCTTTTCCTTCTTTTTTTTTCCTTTCTTTTTTTTTGATAATTCTATAATTAGTAATATATTACTACAACTATTCGTATTACCAAAAAAAAAAAATAATGTTTACGTGTAAGAAAAATTTTCTTATAATGCATGCATCCCAATCCTACCTTAAATAGTTTCTTTAAACATGGTAACAATAAGTTTCCTTATAAAAGTTGCTGGATGACTCATAATTTTTTTTATTATATTAATTCTTAAGAAATAAAATTGTTATTATATGTTGTTACTATTATTCAATTTTGATGAAAACCTCGACATATGTTTCTTCTTCTTATTATATTTTTTAGGACTCTTTTTTTATGTACATAAGGAAAAAGAAAACTTACCAGCATTAATTTTCTATCTATTTTTGTTTTACCAATTTTAGGACTCCTTAATTTTACATATATAATTAAAAGAAATAAGTGAAAAGACAATTTTGTCTATTATTAAAAATTTTAATGAGGGGTAAAAAATTCAAATCACTTTTCTAAGGGTCTTCACACTTTTAATATATTATAGATTATAGATATATATTATAGATTATATATTATAGATATAGATTAGAGATAATTATTCTACTAGTATAATTGTTACACGCACAATATTACTTTTATAATTATTATATTCATGATATTACTGGTATAGTTATATTATACTCATTGTATTATTGGTATAATTTATATTATAATACTCATAATATTATTCGTATACTTATTATACTCATATTTTTTCGGTCAAACCAATAGATTATCATTAAACAAAATCTCATTACATTAAGTACTGAATATGCTAGTACATTTCACCTCGGTAAAAAAATGAGAAAAAAGGAAAAACTCTGCATCCTTAATCGATTACCCCATCTTCTGTACAAATTTCTCAATTCAACTTCAATCTTTTCTATCATGTCTTCTGTGTAGCTTATCAACTAATTTCAATTTATATTCTAACTGTATTTTCTTACACATAATTGTGGGACGTGGTACTTTATAATTTCACACTGCTTCATTTCTTGTAGACCAAATATGGTACCTTAATCTATAGTTATTGTCCAAACCAGTGCTCAACTCATTTTACTTGGAACCTTTCTTGAAATTCTAGTCCACTAGCCTTGTAATGTCCAATTTTGCATTCTGATTTGTAGCCAATGACATATTTCTTCAACAAGTTTATGAGAAGGCACACTGAAAAAATAGATGATTAATTATCCCAGGTCCATTGTTGCGTAGAGCACAAGTGTCTTCATCACACAAATCCAACCTCTTTAATCTAGCTCTTGTTATCAATCTTTTGTGCATTGCTAGCCAACAAATAAACTAATGTTTCGGAGTGCTAGCTTTACACCACACTCTTCTCCATTTAAGTCACTGAGGCATTTGTTCCTTGATCCACATATAATCACTATAACTGTATTTTCCTTGTTGTTTTAGCACTCCGTTGTTGTTGTATCCAGTTGCAAATTTACTCTTCGAACCACAAATCTGTTTCTAGTAACAACATGAGTCTAAATTCTGCCCCTTTTTATAAAGATAGTTGACCTATTTTACCAACATATTATGTGCTTTACTTGCTACATTCCATATGTGTTTTGCTACTGCAACATCATTCCAACTTGTACAGTCCACTATACCTATCCCACCTTTTTTTTAACCTACACACCAGATCCCAAGCAATTAAACGTGGCTTATTAGTGTGTACCATCCCTGCCCATAGGTAATTCCCGTATAGATTAATCACCCATTTCAACACTTTTCGCGGAAGCAAGATTATTGAAGCCCAGTAAGATTTTATGTGCATAAGAACTGAGTTTACTAATTGTGTTCTCCCTGTATATGACAAATTTTTTGATCCCCTGAACTTAATTATGCAAGTCATCTTGTCCAAAGAGTGTGAGAGTTACATCCATAATGGTGTGAGATTACCTACATATCTTGGAGAAGATGGGTGGAAGTGACTTAATTCCTAGGAGTTATGGATATCCATGATAAATATATTATTTTATAGGCTTAAGTCATTGCCAGACACCTAAAATTATTCCGAAAATTTACTTAGACCCCTCAACTAAGGCTTGTACCTATCAGTCCCTTAACCCACCCGAATTTTGATCCAATTAGGCATTTTTTGCCTAATCAGCAACAAGCATAGAGTGTGTCTAATACACTCACCTGATGTGGCAAAATTAACCAATTAGAAAAAAGCACATGGCAAAAAAAATTATACGTGGAGTTGCCGATTTTTTCTATTTTTCTATTTAATTATCTATTTAATATAATTTTTTAATTAAAAAAAGGAAAAAAAGCAACCCCCACCCCACCCCACCCAGTCGTCATCTTTACACTCGCCCTCCTCTGTTGTTTTCACAGTTCACACACATACACAGTTCACTAACACATACATGGGGTTCACACACACATACAGTCGTCGTGCTTCACAGTTCACACACACACACACGAGAGAAGCAATGCAGTAGACATTTTCCGGCGAGACTCGCCAAAAAATCAACTTCAAAATTCTAAAATTTTTCTATTACATGAACCCATAAATGATTTTTCTAATTCTATGCTTCAAAATGGAGAAAAGGCCTCTAATACATGTACACGATGCCTTTTCTCCATTTTTTTCGATGATCAAATTAAGATAAGAAATCACATCTGGTTCACACATTTTATCAAACACATTACGTGTACATTAGAATGGCCAATTTTGATGAACAAATACGTATCAAGAGATGAGTCGAAGAAAGAAAAGAAGAATTTGCTCGAAAATGTCGAGTTGACACAAGCTTGTTTGGATGTGAAGCAGCAGTCGGAGATAATACAAGATGAAAATGGACTATTAAGAAGTGCTTTGAATGATTTAAGGTCTGAATTAGCTTCAAGAAAGTTTAGTTTTCCGAGTAAGAATGAAGTAGAGAACAGTAAGACTAAAGGGGTGAGGAAGACGATGAGGGGAGGGGGGGGGGGGCTTTTCTTTAAAAAAAAATAAAAAGTTATAATAATTAAAAGTTATATTAATAAAATAATTTAAATATTAGTTTTTAATTAAAAAATAAAATATTATTTATTCTACTATTCACGCGCTCAAGGAGAGTGTGTTACAGTCTCCTTGCTAAATCAATATTTTGTGCCTGATATGTATCAATTTTAGCACTTGAGGTGCCTGATAGGTACAAACCTTAGTTGAGGGGTCTAAGTGAATTTTCGGGACAACTTTAGGTGCCTGGAGATGACTTAAGCCTATTTTATAACACTCCCTCTCGGATGTCCATAAATGATGCGCCTCGTTAAAATCTTACTAGAAAAAAATTCCGTGAAAAAAAACTTCTAGTGAAGAAAAAAGAGTACACATATCTTATAATATACGTTTGTTTGTTGCCTCGTTAAAAATTTTGTCAGGAAAACCCATTGGGACAAAACCTAAGCCAAGAAAAAAAGAGTGCAACACATATTTTTACTCTCCCTAATGTAAACATCATTTCATTTCTCAAAGACGACGCCTCCAATCTTATATGTCAGCTTTCTGTTGATACTCATTTTGCCTTTGTGATCAACACATTCATGAAGATGTTGCGTTCTTGAAATCTTTCTGATATGTTTGATTTCTTATTTTATGGATATGTTAAGCTTTTTAAACTCGTCCAAATAAATTCTTGACAATCACTTTATTTGTAACCTCATTGTCGCAAGCCATTTACACATTGAACTTATTCGTAGCAACAATCAATTAGTTATGGACTCTTTCATTTAAAATTGACCGTAGATCACATATTCTTCCTGCATTTGGATAACCAACAATCTTTTGGTAATATTTGTTAGAAATAATAAATTCATATCAATAATATTTGATTTCACTCACATTCACATAAAAGTGAAATTATGTCTTTCTACACATTAATAAAAATTATTCCCATGTATAGAAATAGCAAGATATAAAAATGCACTAATACATGGTATTTTCTAATTATTTTATGAGAACGAAATTGATCTTTCTTTATGATAAGTGATCTGGCAACCATTGGGATATTCAATAGATTGAATCTTTTTAAAATTCTTTATGAATTTTTCTATAATACTTGTCGTCTAGATAGACATGACAGTCATTCATTATACACATTCAAGATTTTTATACATTGTCAGATTTTAAAGAAACCTCATTGTATCCACCATAGGAGAACACATCTCCAAATAATAATGCTAGTATTTTGCGAATAACCTTTATGTTTTAAGGCACAAGTCGTATTTTATATCTTGCGATTTTACTTTTAGCACAATCACCAATTTGCATCCCACTGTCATTATACCTTAATCTATGGACTGATTCCAAAACATCACTTTACAAGTGAAACATAATATACTTGAATTGCGTATTTTATCTGTCTGTACTATTCGACAGATTTAAATCACTATCCTCGCTACAATTTATAATGGTGAGTGCTACATTATACCAAAGATACCGTCGACAGATATTTTATATCGATTCAAATAAGACATAACTTATCGATATCTCTTCATTTCATCATTTTCAGGTACTTGAACTTTTGCCAAGATTTTATGAAGTGTTATGTCATGGTGCTCTTTTAAAAAATTTGCCTTATTATCAAAATCATCTTGATCAGTTTCTCCTTTCTTTCTTTAAAGAGTTTTATATTTGGAACCAATTGGTCTATCACGTTTCAAGCGTGTCATAGACTCTACCCTTCAAGAACTTTTTATTGGAGCATTTACAGTTGAATTATAACATAGGGTCAGTCTAACAATGAACTTGCAACATTTTGTAAATCAAGAATTATCAATTGAACTTCAAGTTCACTATATTTTTTTACGAGGATTTAGATAATTCATTCCATACATTTCAGCTATTAATCATATCTCCCACAAATGTTAGGAAATCTAACATTCACCCAACCTTATTTGGGAATCCATCTTTGTGCATGATAGATATTGCACATTCAAATTTTAGATGGATTTTAATTGGTTCCTGATCCTGAACCAATAATATAGGAGAACCTTATTGTCTTTATTCATACAAATGTTGCTATATTTAAATAAACTCGTCTCATATTAAATTTTTTTTTTGGAAGGGGGGGGGGGGAGATTTATTCTCATAACTAATGGTTCAGCTATAATTGGAGGTACATAATTTTATGCTAAGCCAATCAGCATTATTAACTTTTATAATTTGAAATCATGCTCTCAATTTAATAATTTGAGCAAACAACCTTGCAAAAATCAAATTGCAACTTAATAGAAGCGCATGTGACCAACCATATATGTATCTCGTTTCATAGTAAACATCCCACATGACAGATAAACGGACTCATATTCACCTTGTTGTATGTTCCAAAAATTTAAGGAATACAATTATAACCTTAGTTGGTATAATAGTTTATAAACGCTCCACATGAAAGGTGAATAGACTTATATTCACCTTGTTGTATATTCCAAAAAATTAAGGTATACAATCATAACCTTAGTTTGTATAATATTTTATCATGAGAACAAGCAACATAAGAGAATTCTTGAAGGATCTTTTATTTCTTCGATGTAAAATCACATGAATTCTCAATTATTTTTGCATTACATTTGAATCGGGATGGTCAACCGATCATGCCAACTTATATATTTTCTGTAAACTTTTAGTTTACTGCAGCATGTGATTTCATCACCATACCCATATTTGTATCAACAAATACTTGAAAAACAGATATCCTTTCTTATAGATATTTATAATTCGTTTTGATAGTAGCAATAATTTCTTTTCTTGTCAATTTTCTTGAAACTTTAAAAGTTTCTTTAGGAGACTTACTACAATTTAAATATTATTAATAATTTCATTTCTCACGTGTAGTAACACATCAATTTTTTGAAGCTATCAAGTACTTGTGTACTACCTCATCTTTCAAAACACTATTTGTATGGTGACCACCTCTTTTTAGGGAGAAAATTATTGTTAGTATAGTCAAAATTATTATATGCAAGACCTTTTTCTTGCTTTACTTTTGCCTTTAATAATTTATTTTTATAACATTTGATAAAGTTCTTTTTGGCTCATTATATTTACACGATCAAGGACAAATTCATTCGATCACACCATAATATCCATTTTGGTCATGGCTAAAACTTTTATAAGCAAGAATCACTTCTTGATTTTACCCTTTGGTAGATCATGATCAAACATACTATAGTATCAATGACCTTCTTATACCAAATTAAATTTTTTTATTTTCCTCAAATCTCCTATAGAGGTGAGTTTTAGTATGTATCCAACCATATATATGCACGTCTTTGTTCATGAATCTCATCACATCTTGACACATTCACTTTCATGAACCGTCAGACATCCACGATGTTTATCAAAACTCACATTCTCTTAAAGAAATGAACTAATATATTGTACGTGCTCAATGTCTTAACATTTATCATATTGATATGATATATACTTCAGCATCATTTTAAAAGATTAAATGTACCACCACTTTATATTGTTTTGATGGAGAGTTTATAATATTTATCAAATAAGGTTGCACAATAACTACGTGCCCATTGACCTTTTCTACCAAATTGATGGCAAAAAATTATCTTCACTTATGAAATATCATTTTAAGAACTCATAATGTTCTTTTGATTATTTTGTCATGTGCTATACCCACGTTCATTTGTACAACCACAATTATCTGTCATCTTTCAGACTTTTATGCACAACTACCAACATTCACATCAAGGAATGCAACAAATCAATATAATGTGGTGGGTTTCATGACTTTTTCTCAATAACATATCATTTGCTTTAGTCATCAATATATCATGTTGGACTTGAACCTAATGTCTTACTAATATGAAGCCATATCGGCTATAATGCGTAGGAACTTGAACCCACTATCTTATCATCATGGCGCACCAGAGTTTAAATCGATGTCTTAGCCTCAACCAATGTCAAAATAGATCAAAGTATAATAGAATCTTTGAGCATTTAATTAATAGCAACAATAGAAAAACAAATCATAAATTAAACCTGGTGAGAAACATAATGCTTCTTTCAAATAAAGTAGCTAAATATACATATTGATTCTAATTAGCATTTTAATCATGCTAAGTTAAAATTCTATTAAAACTTAAAAGTAATTAGATGGTTTACCTTATATAGTTTACCTTTAACCATTGAGCTTCGTGTTGATAACGTGTTTTAAAACTAAGCCAAAAGATGAATATTATGAACAATAAAGTAGGCAAAAAATATTGAGAGAAGACAAGAGATGGGAGAGTTTCATTCTTCCAAATATCAAATGTACAAGTGTTTCAGGTCTTTCAATTGTTCAACTGCATAAAATATGAACTCTTATGCCTCTATTTATATTGTCATATAGGGGCATGCAAAATGTTGTCATAAACATGATATTAAACAAGAGCATTATGAGGGAGGTTAAAAGGTGTGAGAGTTACATTCATAATGGTGTGAGATTACCTACACATCATGGAGAAAATGAGTGAGAGTGACTTAATTCCTATGAATTATGAACATCCACCATGAATATATTATTTTATAACAATAAAACCTTTTTTCTCTCTCTTTTCAATTAGAGATTAATAAGAAAATAGATAGGAATCAACACTTAATATTTTCTCCAATTTTTCAATAATAATCTTTTTCTATATATGCATATAATAATATTAATGGATTCTATGAAATTAATCCATATAGAGAGAGTACATATGTATACAACAACAAACCCAGTATATTCCAACATCGTGGGATCTGGGGAGGGTAGAGTGTACGCAGTCCATACCACTACCTCTAAAGAAGTAGAGAGGCTATTTTCGATAGATCCCTGGCTCAAGACAAAGGACAATATATATAGAGAAAAAAAATACATGGAACATGATAAAATAACATAGGTATGACATCCACAAAAAATATTGAACACTGCCAAACAAGGACACCAAAGCCCTCCTGCCTACTGCCTACGACTCAACCACACGTCTTAACCCTCTATCCTAATGTTTTTTCTCCATACCTTCCTATCCTGGGTCATGTCCTCAGTCAGCTGTAACTACTCCCTGTCACGTTTAATCACTTTCCTCCAATATTTCTTCGGTCTACCCCTACCCCGCTTGAAACCATCCAAGGCCAACCTCTCACACCTACGAACTGGGGCATCCGTGCCTCTCCTCATAACATGACCAAACCATCTCAACCTAACTTCCCGCAATTTATCCTCCACCGACACCACTCCCACCTTCTCCCGAATACTCTCATTCCTAACCTTGTCAGCGTTTGTAAAACCACACATCTAACGTAACATCCTCATTTCTGCCACCTTCAACTTTTGGATATGAGAATTCTTAACCGGCCAACACTCCGCTCCATATAACATAGCCGGCCGGACTGCAACTCTATAGAATCTTCCTTTCAGCTTGGGAGCACCTTCTTATCGCATAAAATTCCCGAAGTAAGCCTCCATTTCATCCAACCTGCCCCAATACGGTGAGAGACATCCTCATCTATCTCTCCATTTCCCTGACTCGTAGACCCAAGATACTTAAAACTATCCCTCTTGCAAACCGCCTGGGAAGCCAACTTCACTACCACCTCCTCCTCCTGCCTCGAGTCACTAAACTTGCACTCCAAATACTCCGTCTTAGTCCTACTCAACCGAAAACCTTTAGACTCCAAGGTTTGTCACCAAATATATAATTAAATATTGAATATTAAGACTTTAGGTATATATAATCCGTTTACAAAATATATAAGAATACATGTGCGAAGACATGTCTATAAATTTAAGGATACACATATCTAGTTAATCAAATGAGTATATAGTATATATATATATACAATTATATGCAATTAAGGATATATATATATATATATATAAATGCAGAAATATACAAATAAATTCAATTTATGACTAACAAAATTCAATGATACAGATATACATTTACTCAAATCTTTTGGATAAACACGAGTTGATACAAATTCAGATTATATGTATAAATATACAAATTCAAATGTATAAATATATAAATGTATATAAGTTCAAAATGTATAAATGCATTCAAAATGAAATCAACTCAAGGATGAAGGAAATATAACAAAGTAAATATAGAAATACAAATGTGCTTATAGAAATATACAAACAAAATCATCTTATGACTAAAAAATTTCAGAGATACAAATATACATTTGTATAAATGTATTCAGCTATACAAACGATGAGAACGAAGAAGAGGCGAATTAGCCCTGTGGAATTTCACTGGCTGTGAGGATAAGGAAGAGGGGGATCTGTCTCCATAGGTTTGTGCAGGAGAAGGAGGCGGCGCGGAAGATGGGTGAGGGTCGCTAGAGAATGCGACGAGGATGAAGAAGAGGCAAATCTTTCTTTTTAGAATTTTCTTGTGTTGACTCCTCTGCTTTCTGTCCAAAATTATTGTGCAAATTCTTACTAAGGAGACGCTGCATCTATGCACTCATGTAAATTGGGTCTCTCCTTCTTCCTTGTTTTCTTCCATCTTTAAAATGACCTCCAATTCGCTTGTGATCGCTAATGAATCCTCGGAATGTATCACTTCTCCTACAGATTTCATCGGAGAATGAGGTGGTGAGAAATAGGGGTGGGGTGAGAGAAAAAAGTGGCCACTTAGGTGAGAGAGTAACTTTGTCTAATTTAAAATAAACCTACATATATACTACTTTATTTGTATATTAGGGTCCACATAAATAACAGTTATTCCAATACCTTTAATCATGTAAGTAATTATTTTAATTACTAATCATGTCAGATAATTATGGAGTTATTTTTATCTCTACTCTTTAATTTTTCCTTTTCAAAAATAATTATAGTTTGAGCCTGATTAGAAATCTATAGTTACAGTTGGGTGTTTATCATTTTAGCAATGTTTGAGATGTTGGGCAAAAAAAAAAAAGAAAAAGAAAAAGAAAAAGAAGAGGCGAGCAAGATTTAGGGGAGAGAGGACGAATACAAGTTATATCGACGAATATAGGTTGTATCGAGGAATACAGTCTGTGTGTATGTAAAGATATAAACAACAAAAAATATATGAAATTGTATTCGTTTGCTCTAATTTCACTCGTATTCATTCGCTCTTGTATCAATTGTATTAATTATAATTTCACTTGTATTCATCTCGCATTTACAACCAATGAATACATTAGTGTCTACAAAGATAAAAAAATAAAAAAATACATATCCATTCACTTATATCTTGAATAGCTTGTATTTATTCGGGGACATATTCATTCACTTATATTTGGTATAGCTTGTATTTATTCGCTATACCGAAATAAAATAAAGAAAGCGCAAAAATTCAGAAATGTAGAGAAAGAGGGGGAGAGGGACGTGAGAAAGAGTGCAGAGAGCTAGAGGTGAGATATGCTAGAGGTAGAGAGAGTGTAGTCATAAAATGTATTTTTTTTAAAGTATTATAGCCATGAAATGTAATTTTCTTTTAAAGTATAGCTATGAATGTTAACAAATTTCAGAAATATACATAGCACATGTTTGCTATACTATGTAAAATTTCCTATGATTAACTTCATTAGAAGCCCCATTCTCAACAAATCAAACTAAGGAAAACTAACATGGATCCCAACAAGTTTACTTCTAATTATTTTCTATCTCAATTTTTTATTAAAGTATAAATAATCTCTTATTTTGTAATTTCCGGATACATAATTAGCATTCGAATACATAATTTTAAAGTTGAGATACATAATTTCAAATTAAGAATGTAACAGTTAAATACTCTATTTTTGCTCGAATACATAATTTTGAAGTTGAGATACATAATTTTGATTAGTGAGATACACTTATTTTTTAAACTATTTGATCGAGATACATAATATATTAACTAGACGAAAGGGAGATAGTTATGTATCCTAAAATTTATATATTTGTGGATGTATCTGACTATTTTTTTTTAAAGGGAGTTTAGGTAGTTAATAAATAGAATAGCAATTTTATGTAGTTTAGTAAAGATAAGTTGTTGTGTCATTTAATTTTTTCTTAAACTAAGATTTTGGCCCAAATTTGTTTTAGAAGAGCTGCTATTTGAAACTAGGGAAAAATTCAGAAATGGCATACTTAAGGCCCTAATTGTTGGTTTTATATCAACAGTTTCATAATTACTTTTTGTAGCAACTTGTATTTTGTATTTTAAAATACTGTTGCTACAAAAATACATATACAACTAATTTTACTTCCATTAAATAACTGAAATTGGTTGAGATAAATATGGTATAATTACCAATTAATTAAATTTGTAGATTCCTTTTCCATTAAAACAACTTCATTCACGTGATTTCCGTTATAGCTTAACAACACTAAATAAAATTTAAATTTCAGTTTTCTCCATTAACGAGTTCAACGAAAAAAAATAGCAAAATTAAAATCTGTTGTTAGTTTTTTCTGTGCAATTTCTTCTAATTTAACTGTGTTTTTGAAATTCAACCATTGCTGTTGTTGAATCAAATTCGACAGAATCTTCTTCGAAATCAACATCAGTTTCGAAATGAAGCATTAATTTGTTTGAATCAAATTTAATTGTAGATTCTTCAGTTCAATTTGTTCGAATTCAACTATCCGTTGCAAATTCAACCATTACTGTTGTTTAAGGTACATAATCATTAATGTTTTTCGGTTTGATTTTTTGTTTCAACCATTACTAATGCTCCTATCTAGTTTTTTGTTGTCGCCGTTAAATTTTTTATGAAAAATTTGTAAACGAAATTCGAGTTAGAAGCAATGTAGGAGTAAATTCAACATATATAACAAAAACCTTCGGAATTCAACTATTTGTTGCAAAATTTCAGTTTAGAAGTTGTTTCATGTATTAAAATTTCAATATTTATTTGAGGATCGTTTGTTGTTATTTTAATCGTTTTAGCAATTGAACAAATTGTGAAGCTTTGTAGGATATTTTTACTTTATTGTATAATCGATTATGAACATATTTTAAACAAATTTCGATTTTAATTTTATTCAATTATTTTTTAAAATTCTAGATCAATGAATGATCGAATTCAACTGTTGAATGTGATGAAATTCTATTGACACATATCAAAATACAAATTAGGTATGCTCCAGATGTATTTTTGTTTTGTTTAATGTTAACACTACATATGTATTTTTGATATGCTTAATGTTGACACTGCATATGTATTTTTGTTTTGCTTGTCAGAATTTGAGAGTATAACTGTATATGTGAAAATATATTTGTATACCTGTTTTACTTCCATTCGATTCAGTAGTTTCTGTATTTGGTTGAAAACTTTTGCTGTGTTTGTATTTTACTTTAAACAAATTTTGTTTAAAGATGAATAGTGTGTGTTATAATAAGTGACATTTGACAAATATGTATATTTATTTATTTTTTGGTTAAATCAAGTAGAAATGGGAAGCATACCAGTCCTTGTGAAGCACTCTGGTCGATGTACATATGAAAAAAACTATGAAGAATATGTCACTGATGTTATACTGTTGAGCACATCAACAATATTCGTTGAGCTGCACGATATTTTGGCATCTCACTTAAGTGTGGATTTAACCAGCAAACGTATTCTAGTGGAATATCAAATCACTGGTAATGCAGGGCAGATAGAAATACATAATGATATGGGTTTAAAGGTGTTTATTTTGTAGAAAAAGCAGATACAAGACATGAGTTGTCTTCCTTTATATGTAAGCATTTTGGAGAAAATTGTAGGGAACAACTTGGAAAGTTCATCTATATGTGTTGCTGAAAGAAGAACCAACTGTAACAACTTACAAACAGTGATAAATACAACAAATGAAGGAGCTTTGGTGATTTCTGAAGATATACAAGCATTAAATATATTTGAGATGGATACTGTTGAGGTGATTATCTCAGACCCACATCACAAGCATGTTGAAGAAGACCAGGTTTACTTGACAATTTTTTTTAAAGTCAGTCATGAAGAACTATTCAATTAGGGAGAAGTTTCAAACGCGAAGTAAAAAGTCAAGTAAGAAAACGTACGTACATTCTATATCACTCTGATCTTATTTAATATTAGTTTGGATATGTATTTTGAATGTATTAAATCATGTTTTGATGCAGTTATATGTTATTTTGCAAATCAAGAAACTGCGAATTTTTAATGCGTGCATCAGGCATGGGAGAATCTGGAATGTTTAGAATAAGAGAATTCATACCTCAACATACTTGCCCAGTGAAGGACAAGATCTATCCAAAGGTGCATGCTACTAGTATGTTGATAGGTGGTATGGTTAAATAGAAATTCAAAAACCACAAACAAAAATATAGTGCGACGGAAATAAAAAATGACATGAAAGAAAAGTTTGGTATGGATTTTACATACACTTTATGTTGGAGGGCCAAGGAAAGAGCGTTAGAAGAGTTGAGGGGTAAGCCATCAGCATCTTACGGGAAACTGCCATCATACTTATATGTACTGAAAACTACCTATCTGTAACATTTCGTAGTTTACTTGTACTTGTTCTAATTATATGGAACTTGGTATAGCCTTATGGTATAGGTAACGGATGAGATTTGCAATGCAAGTATTAATGGTGTAGATGGAATTATAGAAGCTGCCCGTACAGTTTAATGTGATGCAACCAAGTTAACGTCGATACGACTATGTAAACTTGGAATCGTAAGCTAGTATTTGAATCTAGAGTTTAAAGTGACCAAGTATGAATAAGTTGAAGGTTAGATTAAAGAGATTAGGAACTGGAAATAGAATAAAATATTGAGGTGCTTGCTTGACTTAATTAAGTTAGTAGGTAAGTCACCTACTTAAGCTATTTGGACCAAATTATGGACCCATGGCTATGAACCAGATTTGGGCCTATACTAATGTACTCATTTGGGCCCAAATTGAATAAAAGAGGAAGAAAATGGATAAGTGTCCCAACACACAAATCTGCCAAAAGGCCCAAGTTAATTGAGCCCAAAATAAGAATTTAAGTAAGTAGGTGCATCACCTATTTTGAAAATTTGAGCATCTTGAACCCTTAAGAAGGTGCATCACCTACTAAGACCAAGTTGACCAATTTTAAGGTCCAAAATGCAGCTAAGGAGGTGGACAAAATAGGGCCTTTATAAGGCTAAGTTGCTGGTCATTTTACTTTATTTTTAAGTCACAAAAAAAAGTACATTTCACAAAATCTCTCTACTCTCTCTAAAACAACAAGGAGCAACCCTAAAATTCCTTCTAGGGTTCTTGAAGAAACCCTCACCTTTGTAGACCAAGGTAAGTGAAAACACTTATGGTTTAGCTTAATTATCTCATGGAAGATTAGGAAAACATGCTACAGGTGCCTAATTATAAATACATGGCAGAATATAGAACAAGCTACTTGCTCACTTTTTCTTTGTTATTAAGAGATCTCTTTTCTTCTTTGGTTTAAAGTGTGAAGGAAAGTGAAAGTTGAAGTTTTGAGGAGTTCAAATTAAAAGAATAAGTTACATAATTGAGGTAAGGTGACTGCTCCATTCTATTCTCCTTGTCTATGAATTTGAAAGAGAATTATGGATGTGTTGTTATTGAGAACTCAAGAGATGATGAGTTCAATAATTGATTGATACAATAAAAGGGATTTGAGGCTGTTTTGTGGCCTGTTTTGTATGTATATGTTATGGGCTGCTAGGTTGATGTTGGAGAAAGGTATGATTAGTTTGTAATAAAATATAGATGAAAGGTATGGCGGTACACCACCAAACCAATTATTGCATTTGTTTACTGCCCAATCTGTTTTGAGTATTGTTTGGAATGTGTAATAAAGCGGAGGTGGTTTCGGTAAATCTTATAAGAACCTTTATGGTATGTGGGTGTAATTGGAGGAGAAAAGGGTTAAAATAACACCCTTGATTGATAAATTAATGGCTTACTGCCCGGTTACTATTTTGGGTGAAGTTAAGTAGCCTAAATGTGTTAGTTGGTTTCTAATACTAGTTTACCATATATTCTATTATAGATAAGTAATCTAAAAGGCGGGAAGTCAAGTTGGGTTAGCTTCGGAGTTATATAACCAGGTATGTAAGGCATACTCTATTTTGCACTCTTTGGCATGAAATCGGACATTTGTTCCATCAAGTAAGCTTCCAAGGTTATCCTATAACAAGTGATACATAATAGCAGCACATTACATTCCATGAAGCCAATGACATTTTTCCCACTCTCTAATGTGTTAAAACACCTCAATACATTCTTATTATTAAACCTGCACATCTATTTTCACTAAAAAATTTCAGAAGTTCTCCATTTACTGAAATAAGATCCATGTGTATTTTCAGCTTCTAAGCACTTCATTTGTGTGCCAACATCTCCCTACCTCATTTTTGTTGTATTAAGTGTCCATTTATATGTCTCTTATTAACATATTATTGGTTCAAGGTACCATAATGTTATGACCACCAAAGTAACAATCTCAAAGGCTAAATAAACTAAGTAACGCAAATCTAAAATGAGTGGCAACTCAGGGGCATAAGCCTAGCATGGGCCGATCTCGATACCTTTATATGTGGGTGGCAGCTCAGGGGCATAAACCTAGCGTGGGCCAATCCCAATCTTTATATGTAGGTGTCAGCTCAGGGGTGTAAGCCTAGCATGGACCGATCCTAATTTATCTATTTACCACTGATCAGCTGGTCATTTGCATTATATATGGCTTACAAAGATTATGAAGTAAGAAAGGTAAAAATGAAGAAAGAAACGTAATGTATGTAGTCCCACAAGTATATATAAAGGTGGTCCACTAGTACTACTTATACACTTGTATCTAATTTCTATTAAGCTCTTGTATCATGTGTTGTTACCTTCAGCCTTACATATTCAGTACATATTTTCGTATTAACGTCCCTCACGAGAGACCTATATTTTATGCTACAGGCATAGTTACTTCAGCTCCTACAACTTACTAGTAGGAGCACAGACTATTTAGTGACTATTGGTGAGCTCCAGGTTGATTCGGGGCTCTTCGAGTCTGTTTCATATAGTTTGGTATTGTGCAGTAAGTCAAGAGTAGGGCGGGGGTTTGTCCCGACCCTAAATAAGTCTAGGTATCTTTTAGAGGCTTTGTAGACTAATGTAAGGTTATGGTAGTTTCTTGCCTTTTGACGTGGTGGCCCCAACGACCAAGTGTTATATATATAAGTTTATGCTTTCCTATGTAATTATTCTCATTGATACATAATATCATAGTTTTCAGAACCTTTGATTGTCATAGTTACATGCATGAGAAGTACAAAGTTATGAATTGATTCTCTCTAGCATTTACGGCTACGGGTGCCTGTCCGCCCCAATAGGATTTGAGGCGTGACAAAAGTGGTATCGGAGCAGTTCATCCTAGGGTGTCTACAAAGCCGTATCTATATAGAGTCTTGTTTATGGGCGTGTTGTGCACCACATCTATAAACAAGAGGCTATGGGACATTTAGGGGTTGTCTCATTTTCTTTATATCTTAGATTGTGCAATAGAGCCCATGTTGTAGGTGAAGTCATATTCAACCATTGAACCTCTTTTTTTTTCTTTTATTATAGTAAAGATGCCGGTTACGAGAAGGAGTAAGAATACAGGTAAGAGAATAGATGTGGCTGCCGGAGAAGGGACTAGGAAGTCACCACCTAGACAAGCTAATCAAAGTGAGGCTCAAGCTAAGTTTGTATCCCAAACTTCTTCTACTCCTCCATCTCTAGAAGATCTAAGAAAAAGAAGAACCGCATCCTCAGAACCATCTATTAATGTTTCTGAACAAGATCTAAGGAATGCGGTACAATTATTATCTCGTATAGTTGCTGGAAAAACTCAATGACAAGCCATTCCAACCACAGGTTCTAGTGGTGCAGATAGGGCAGCTAGCCTACGAACGCAGGATTTTCTTAAATTGGATCCTCCCACATTCACTGGATCAGATCTTAATTAAGACCCATATGACTTTATTGATCAAATCCAAAGGGCTCTAGATATCATGCATATGTCGGGTAGAAAGACAGTTAAGCTAGGAGCATATAGATTTAAAGGGGAGGCTATATTTTGGTATGAAAACTAGAAATGATCTAGGGGTATTGATGCACCTTCAGCTACTTAGAAAGAGTTCAAAGAGGCATTTCTTGGTCATTACCTTTCATTTGAGATTTGAGAATCCCGTGCGGATTAGTTCCTGAATCTTCGCCAAGGAATATGAGCATGAGGGAGTACAACCTCCGGTTTAACTCTTTGGCTAGGTATGCTCCTAATATAGTAGCTACAATGGATGATAGAGTTCATCAATATGTGGATAGATTGGATCCATATCTAGTTAGAGATTGTACTATTGCTTCTTTGAACAAAGACATGGACATAGCAAGGCTACAAGCATTTGCACAAAAAATGGAGGACCAGAGGCAAAAAAGAAGAATACAAGAATTGGAAAGAGGGTTTTCCAAGAGGTCTACTAGATCTATAGGGAAGTTTATGACATCCTAAGAAGAGTTTAGGCCTCGGTTTTCTAATAGACTGCCTAGGCCATTATTTTCTTATTCTGCAGCTAGTGCTCCACCACAGTTTCAAGGGTCTAAAGGCAACCAGTTTGGGCAAAGAAGTGAGAGTCAGAGTTCATGAATAATGGGGTATCAAGAGCAAAGGAGTATGAGCCAATTAAGGCCTCCTCGGCAGCTAGGTAAATAATGTGGAAAGCTTCATTTAGGTGCAAGTCGGTTCAGGAAAAATGCTTTCTTTTGGTGTGGTATATCAGGACATATGATGAGAGAATGCCCTCAAAGGGGCATAGGTGGTATGGCACGACCTACTGGATCATCCGTTGCATTATCATCATCGGTGCCTTATTCAGGTAGAGGTGTACAACCTATGGGTCGTGTTAGAGGTGCTAAAGGAGAAGCTAGCTCTAGTGGAGTTCGAAATCGTACATATGCTTTAGCGGATCGACAAAATTCAGAGGCTTCTCCAGATGTGGTTACAGGTACATTGTCCATCTTTTCACAAGATGTATATGCATTAGTTGATCCGGGATCTACATTATCACATGTTACTCCATTGGTTACTGGAAAGTTAAAAAACACCAGAATTGCTAGTTAAGCCACTTGAAGTATCTACGCCGATTAGAGAATCTATTATAGCTAGGAGAGTGTATCGAAATTGTATAATAACTATTTACGGTCGCGATACAATGGCTGACCTGGTTGAGTTAGAAATGGTAGATTTTGATACTATAATGGGTATGTATTGGTGGGCTTATTATTATGCCACAGTAGATTGCCGAACGAAGAAGGTGTATTTTCATTTTCCAAAAGAGGCAATCTTTGAATGGAGGGGTAATATTGGTGCACCAAGAGGTAAATTTATTTCTTATTTTAAGGCAAAAAGTATAATTTTCAAGGGTTACATATGTCATCTAGTTAAGGTGAAGAATACATATGCGGAGCCACTAACTCTTCAAACTATTCAGTAGTAAATGAATTTCCCGATGTATTTCCTGAAGATCTTCCAGGTTTGCCTCCAGAACGAGAAGTAGAGTTTGGTATTGATGTGATTTCAGGTACTCAATCAATTTCAATTTCTCCGTATAGAATGGCCCCGGCAGAATTACGGGAGTTGAAAGAGCAATTGAAAGACTTTCTAGAAAATTTATTCATAAGGACTAGTGTGTCCCCTTGGGGTGCACCAGTGTTATTTTTGCGTCAGAAGGATGGCTCATTGAGAATGTATATTGACTATCAGCAACTGAAAAAAGTGACTATTAAGAACAAATATCTCCTTCTGAGAATTGATGACTTATTTGATCAGTTGCAATGCGCCATGTGGTTTTCAAAGATTGATTTGAGGTCTGGTTACCACCAATTGAGGGTCAAAGAGAAGGACATACCCAAAACATCTTTTCGAACACGGTACGGTCATTACGAGTTTTTAGTCATGTCCTTTGGTCTAACTAATGCACCTGCAACTTTTATGAATTTAATGAATAGGGTGTTCAAGCCATTCTTGGAGGTGTTTCTGATAGTTTTTATAGATGATATTCTGGTTTATTCTAGATCAAATGAGGACCATGCCAGTCACTTACGACAGGTGTTACAAATTCTTCGTGATCATAAGTTATATGTAAAGTTCTCCAAATGTGAGTTTTGGTTAAAAGTTGTGGCATTCTTAGGTCATATTATATCTGATGAAGGAATAAAGGTTGATACTGAAAAGATAGAAGCCGTGAAGAACTGGCCAAGACCTATAACGCCTACGGAGGTTCGAAGTTTCCTTGGGTTGGTAGGTTATTATAGAAGGTTTGTTGAAGGATTTTCTTCAATTTCCGCACCTTTAACAAAGCTAAAACACAAAGAATCCAAGTTCCAATGGAATGATGCATGTGAAAGAAGTTTCCAAGATCTAAAGAATAAGTTGACTTCTACACCCGTATTGGTACTTCCAAAAGGCACAGAAGGGTATGCAGTGTATTGTGATACTTCAAGAATTGGCTTAGGGTGTGTATTGATGCAGTATGGTAAAGTCATAGGATATTCCTCAAGACAATTGCGTCCACATGAGAAAAATTATCCAACGCATGATCTAGAGCTAGCAGCGGTTATATTTGCCTTAAAGATATGGCGTCACTACTTGTATGGGATTCATGTTGACATATATACTGACCACAAGAGTTTGCAGTATATTTTTAATCAGAAGGACCTAAATATGAGGCCGCAAAGATGGCTTGAGTTATTAAAAGACTATGATGTTGATATCTTGTATCATCAGGGAAAACCAAATGTGGTAGCTGATGCATTAAGTTGTAAGCCTATGGTGGTCACTTATGGGCAGTCTATAGAATGAAAATGGATGACTAAGGATCTGTACCAACTAGCTAATTTGGGGGTTTTCCTTCTTGAAACTCCAGATGAGGGGCTTATTGTGCATAATGCTGCAGAATCTTCACTAGTAGCTGAAGTAAAAAGGAAGCAATATGCAGATCCATTCTATTACAACTTAAGGAGAATGTGCAATCTGGTATGACAAAGGCATTTGAGCGTACGCAAGAGGGAGTACTTCGGTGCCAAAATAGATTGTGTGTGCCTAATGTAGATAAACTAAGAAAGAGGATTATGAAAGAAGCACATCATTCAAGGTATTCCATCCATCTAGGGTAAACAAAAATGTACCATGATTTGAAAGGGATTTATTGGTGGGGTGACATGAAGAAGAACATTGCAGAGTTTGTAGCCGAATGTCCAAATTGTCAAAGAGTTAAAGTAGAGAACCAAAAGCCCGGGGGTTATATGCAATGTATAGATCTTCCAATCTGGAAGTGGGACATGATCAACATAGATTTCATCACTGGTTTGCCTCATACATCTTGAAGTTTTGATTTCATATGGGTGATAGTTGACAGGCTTACCAAATCAGCACATTTTCTATCGGTTAGGACCACTTACACAGTTGAAGAATATGGCAAATTATATATTAAAGAGATAGTTCGGCTGCACAGAGTTCCAATCTCTATTATATCAGATCGAGAAGCTCAATTTACTGCAAATTTTTGGAAGTCTTTCCAGAGAAATTTGGGAACACAAGTGAATCTAAGTACACATTTTCACCCTCAAACAGATGGACAAGCAGAACGTACCATTCAAACACTTGAAGATATGCTACGAGCTTGTGTATTGGACTTTAAAGGTAGTTGGGATGATCATTTACCTCTCATTGAGTTCGCCTACAACAATAGCTATCATTCAAGTATCAAAATGGCACCATATGAAGCTTTGTATGGAAGAAAGTGTAGATCACTAATTGAATGGTTTGAAGCGGGTGAAACTGCCTTTTTCGGACCAGATCTTGTTCATCAAGCTATGTAAAAGGTTAAAGTGATCCAACAGTGGGTAGAAACAACCCAAAGTCGATACAAGTCATATACAGATGTTAGAAGGAGGGGGCTAGAGTTTGCCATAAGTGATTGGGTATTCTTGAAGGTGTCACCAATGAAGGGGGTTATGAGATTTGGTAAGAAAGGAAAACTAAGTCAGCGTTATATAGTCCCATACAAGATTACTCGAAGGTTTGTCCAAATCAGTTATGAATTAGAACTACCCCAAGAGCTCTCAACAGTTCATCCAGTATTTCACGTCTCAATGCTTTGAAAGTACATGGGAGATCCATCTCATATCACTCTTACTGAAGATGTACAAGTTACAGAAGATCTTACCTATGAAGAAATACCTATTGCTATCCTAGATCGAAAAGTTAAGAAGTTAAGGAATAAAGAAATAGCTTCTGTAAAAGTTCTTTGGAGGAACCAACAAGTAGAAGAGATAACATGGGAAGCTGGAGAAGTGATGAAATCTAAGTAGCCCCATTTGTTCAAATATGAAGAGAAAGTTCAAGATGCTGAATTAGAGCAATAACAAGTAAGTGTAATATATAAGTACTATGTGATAATATGGATATTAAATTTAGGCTTGAACTTGTTTAGGTTGGATAGTTATGCTAACATTCGAGGACGAATGTTCCTAATGGGGGAAGGATGTAACATCCCGTATTTTGCTTGTACTTGTTCTAATTATATGGAACTTGGTATAGCCTTGTGGTATAGGTAACGAATGAGATTTGTTATGCAAGTATTAATGGTGTATATGGAATTATAGATGTTGCCCGTACAGTTTAATGTGATGCGACCAAGTTAATGTCGATACGACTACGTAAAATTGGGATCGTAAGCTAGTATTTGAATCTAGAGTTTAAATTGACCAAGCGTGTGTAAGTTGAAGGTTAGATTAAAGGGATTAGGAGCTGGAAATGGAATAAAATATTGAGGTGCTTGTCTGACTTAATTAAGCTAGTATGTGAGTCACCTACTTAAGATATTTGGACCAAATTAATGGACCCATGGCTATGGAACAGATTTGGGCCTATACTAATGTACTTATTTGGGCCCAAATTGAATAAAAGAGGAAGAAAATGGATAAATGGCCCAACACACAAATCTGTCAAAGGCCCAAGTTAATTGAGCCCAAAATAAGAATTTAAGTATGAAGGTGCATCACCTACTTTAAAAATTTGAGCAGCTTGAACCCTTAAGTTGGTGCATCACCTACTTAGACCAATTTTAAGGTCCAAAATGCATCTAAGGAGGTGAAAAAAATAGGGCCTTTATAAGGCCAAGTTTCTGGTCATTTTACTTCATTTCTAAGTCACAAAAAGAGTATATTTCACAAATCTCTCTACTCTCTCTAAAACAACAAGGAGCAGCCCTAGAATTCCTTCTAGGGTTCTTGAAGAAACCCTCACCTTTGCAGCCCAAGGTAAGTGAAAACACTTATGGTTTAGCTTAATTATCTCATGGAAGATTAGAAAAATGTGCTATAGGTGCCTAATTATAAATACATGGCAGAATATAAAACAAGCTACTTGCTCACTTTTTCTTTGTTATTAAGAAATCTCTTTTCTTCTTTGGTTTAAAGTGTGAAAGAAAGTGAAAGTTGAAGTTTTGAGGAGTTCAAATTAAAAGAATAATTTGCAGAATTGAGGTAAGCTGACTGTTCCATTGTATTCTCCTTGTCTGTGAATTTGAAAGAGAATTATGGATGTGTTGTTATTGAGAAGTCAAGAGATGATGAGTTCAATAATTGATTGCTACAATAAAAGGGATTTGAGGCTATTTTGTGGACTGTTTTGTATGTATATGTTATGGGCTGCTAGGTTGATGTTGGAGAAAGATACGATTAGTTTGTAATGAAATATAGAAGAAAGGTGTGGTGGTACACCACCAAACCAATTATTGCATTTATTTACTGCCCAATCTATTTTAAGTATTGTTTGGAATGTGTAATAAAGCCGAGGTGGTTTTGATAAATCTTATCAGAACCTGTATGGTATGTGGGTGTAATTGGAGGAGAAAAGGGTTAAAATAACACCCTTGATTGATATATTAATGGCTTACTGCCCGGTTACTGTTTTGGGTGAAGTTAAGTAGCCTAAATGTGTTAGTTGGTTGCTAATACTAGTTTACCATATATTCTATTATAGATAAGTAATCTAAAAGGCGGAAAGTCAAGTCGGATTAGTTTCGGAGTTATATAACCAGGTATGTAAGGCATACTCTATTTTGCACTCCTTGGCATGAAATCGAACATTTGTTCCATCAAGTAAGCTTCCAAGGTTATCCTATTACAAGTGATACATAATAGCAGCACATTACATTCCATGAAGCCAATGACCTTGTTCCCACTCTCTAATGTGTTAAAACACCTCAATACATTCTTATTATTAAACCTACACATCTATTTTCACTAAAAAATTTCAGAAGTTCTCCATTTACTGAAATAAGATCCATGTGTATTTTCAGCTTCTAAACACTTCATTTGTGTGCCAACAGCTCCCTACCTCATTTTTGTTGCATTAAGTATCCATTTATATGTCTCTTATTAGCAGATTATTGATTCAAGGTACCATAATGTTATGACTAGGGGTGGCAAAATAGATAAATTATATGGTTATCCGTCCGTTTTATCCATGTTAAATAAGTTGGGTATCCAACCCATTTAATAGTGGATCAAATATGGGTCAATCCATATTATCCATTCTAAAATATGGATAACCTATGGGTATCCACTAATTATGCTCTCCTTAAAGTATGACATGTGCAATGTCTAAAGTATACTTATTAAGGGTGTGCTTGGAATCAATAATTTTTTTTTCAAAAATTATTTTTTACAAAAAAATAGAAAATATTTTCCATGTTTTCAATTTTTATTTTTATAACTTTTTTTAAAAAAATTTGAACTTATTTTTTTAAAAAAATTAAAGTATGACATGTGTGGAGATGTAGCAATGTCTACCGTATACTTATTAAGGGTGTGTTTGGAATGAAGAAATTTTTCTTCAAAAAAATAGAAAATATTTTTCACCTTTAAAATTTTTATTTTCATAACTTTTTTTAAAAAAATTTGAACTTCTTTTTAAAAAAAATTGACTTTTTTCATTTAAATTATTTGAACCACCCTTTTCTCTCTTTTTTTTTCTATTTTTTTCTTTTTTCCTTTTTCGTTTCTTTCTTTTTGTTTTTTTCTCTCTTCTATCGTTAATTTCTATTTCTCCTTTTTCTTTTTTTTCCCCTTTTTAATTTTTCTTTCTCATTTTTCTTTTATATTTTTTCCTTTTCTTCCCCCCTCCCCCTCTTTTGTTTTCTAATTTGATTTTTTTGAAAGAGAATTATGGATGTTTTCTCTCTCTTATATCTCTAGCTTCTATTCCTCTTTATTTTTTATTTTTTTTATATTTTTTTCTTTCTTCTTTTTTCTTTTTTAATTTTTTGTACTTTTGAAAAATATTACTACGTCAAGAACAAAAAATACCACAATCGCTTATTTTGTTTTTATGTGCACCATCATTTCTATTTTTATATTCATTGATACAATTGTGTTTGTATTTTATAGTTTGCACTTGTATGAGTATTTTTATTTTATAGTTCACGCTATTATTTATATTTTTATATTTATTGATATAATTGCATTTGTACTTTTATTTTATAGTCATGCTATCATTTATATTTTTATTTTTATTGATATAATTGTATCAAATATAATACATGTTTATACAACTTGAACTATACAAATACAAATGGTACTTGTTTATATACAAATACAAATGATAAATTTGACATACAAATACTAACGATACATTTGTATAAATAATGCATGCATATTTGTATATTTTAGACTTAAGCAATTGCAATAAATTCATACACTTGTTTGTGTACAAATACAAATAATAAACTATAAATATTTACATTTAAACTATTCAAATACAAGTAATAAATTTATTTGAAGTATATAGTATGATACAAATAAATATAAAATACAACAACAAAAAAATAAGAGAAAAAAATGACAAAAAAGAATAAACGAACAAAGCAAAATGAAAAAGAAATACAAAAAAAGGGGAAAATGACAAAAAAATGTAACAAAATGAAAAAAGAAAAGAAAAAGAAAATGGAAAAGAAAAAATAAGAACGAAAAAGAAAAAAAAGAAAAAGAAAAAAAAAAGGAAAAGGAAAAAAGAAAAAAGAAGAAGAAAAAATAGCTGGAAAAGAAAAAAAAAGAAAGAAAAAAAGAGAAAGTTAAGGGGGAAATAAAAGAGAGAGGTTATGGAGTGTATTTAATTAGCAAGAGAGCGTATGAATTTTAATTAATCAAAACTTAGACTAAATTAAATACTTAAAATTTTATGTTTGCTAAGTCATGTAGTTTTTCTTGTAATATAAGAGTACTTTGTCTTTACATAATAAGAAGTAACGGATAATATGGATATCCATATTATCCATTGGGTTTATCCATTTTATCCATTATGAAATATGGGTTGGGTTGGATATTTTATCCATTTTCACATGATCCATTTTTAACCCGCCCATATCTGACTCAACCCGTCCGTTTGCCACCCCTAGTTATGACCACCAAAGTAACAATCTCAAAGGCTAAATAAACTAAGTAACGCAAATCTAAAAAGAGTGTCAGTTCAGGGGCATAAGCCTAACATGGCCCAATACGATACCTTTATATGTGGGTGGCAGCTCTGGGGCATAAGCCTAGCATGGGCCAATCCCAATCTTTATATGTAGGTGGCAACTCAGGGGTGTAAGCCTAGCATGGGCCGATCCTAATTTATCTATTCACCACTGATCAGCTGGTCATTTGCATTATATATGGCTTACAAAGATTATGAAGTAAGGAAGGTAAAAATGAAGAAAGAAACGTAATGTATGTAGTCCCACAAGTATATATAAATGTGGTCTACTAGTACTACTTATACACTTCTATCTGATTTCTATTGAGCTCTTGTATCATGTGTTGTTACCTTCAGCCTTACATATTCAGTACATATTTTTGTACTGACGTTCCTCACGGGGGACCTGTATTTCATGCTGCAGGCACAAGTACTTCAGCTCATACACCTCACTAGTAGGAACGCAGGCTATTCAGTGATATTGGTGAGCTCCAGGTTGATTCGGGGCTCTCCGAATCTGTTTCATATATTTTGGTATTGTGCAGTAAGTCAAGAGTAGGGCGGGGGTTTGTCCCAACCCTAACTAAGTCTAGGTATCTTTTAGAGGCTTTGTAGACTAATGTAAAGTTATGGTAGTTTCTTGCCTTTAGACGTGGTGGCCCCAACGGCCAAGTGTTGTATACGTAAGTTTGTTCTTGCCTATGTAATTATTCTCATCGATACATAATATCATATTTGTCAGAATCTTTGATTGTCATAGTTACATACATGTGAAGTACAAGGTTATGAATTGGTTCTCTCAGGCCTTTACGGCTATGGGTGCCTGTCCGTCCCAATAGGATTTGAGGCGTGACACTACCAGGAGTCACATGTAAGAATGAAGAAGACAAATGATAATGCCTTCTTGTATGTATTTATCGCCCTACATGCATTCATTAAAGGATTCGATCATTGTAGATCAGTCGTAGTTGTTGATGCTAGTAATCTGAGATGAATTTATACTGGGGCATTTGTAACAACATGTACAATGGATAGAGCAGGTTAGTAGTATTTTATAATAATTACATTGTATAACTGGTTGTATTTTTTTGTATTTCTGCATATTTCTTGAAAATACATATCTCCACTTGATATATACATATCTGTATAAAATTACATATATTTTCAAAGTTTCATGAATGAAACATGTAAAATTGATTATGTTTGATAGTGATGTGCGTTTACATTTTATTAAATGTAATTGATACCATTTCTTTGATAAAATATAGTGTTTTATTTATCTGTATTTTAAATAAATACATATGTAGTTCCTATATGTATTTATATTTGACTGCATAATTTTTTTTTATATATACAGGTCATATATTCTCTTTAGCATATGGTGTGCTTGATTCTGAAAATGATGCATCCTGGACGTGGTTCTTTGAGAATCTAAAGGAAGCGTACGGGGAAAGACAAAACATGTGTGTTGTGTCTGATAGGAATCCAAGCATCATAAAGGCTGTTGGTGATGTGTACAAAGATGTTTCACATTATGCATGTATATGGCATCTATGGGAAAATATGAAAAAACTTTACAGAAAGTCACACGATGCATTGTCGGAGATCTTTTATACAATGGTCAAATCATATTCAAAGTCAGAATTCCACATGTTAATGAAAAAAGTTGAGGCAGTTGATATTAGGGTGAAGAAATATTTGAAATTGGCTGGTTACAAAAAGTGGGCTAGGTCCAATGTAACAGTTCACTGAGGATGGACTTTGACTTCAAATATTGCGGAGTCAATAAATGGAGTACTTGTTTCAGCTAGAGAACTGCAAATTTATGACTTTCTTGAGGAAGTTCGATTACTGTTTGCAAAATAAAATTGCGAAAATAGGCAACAAACTTCATATACCTTCACAACACTCATTGGAAAGTTTAATGACATACTCAAAGAGGATGAGACTTTGTGTACTAGTATGACGGTATGACCTTTTAGATTTGTGAAATTTATAATTATGAAAACATAAATATGAAAATACCTTCCATTCAGTTGTAAATTAATGAAAAGATATACAACATAAAAAATATGAACATTTAAAAACATATTATGTATTCTGCGTATGTATTTTTTGTATTGAAAATTATTAATACTGCATATGTATTTGGATGCTCAGTAAAAATGATATACTCTGCATATGTATTTTTATTGCATATATTTTTTTTGCAAAATGCTAGTGTGCTTACAACATATCATAGAATATGGAATTCATCTTTTTGTAGCATTGCATTTAACTTTTTATTTTTTTATCAGGTTGTACCAGCCACAAAATATGTGTATACGGTACACGACAAACAAAAACACTTCATTGTTTGCCTCAAGAAAAAAAATGCTCATGTAATGCATTTCAACTAGATGAGATACCATGTGCCCATGCTTGTGCGGTATTGGAGAAAAAGAATTTTGAGAAGGGGTCATACTGTTGTGATTTGTTTAAACCAAAAACTGTTTTGAAGACATAGGATGTTCCCATCTACCCGTTGCCACACAAAGATGACTGGATAATTCTAGAGAGCGTACTTGGTGAAATAGTACTGCCTCTAAAATTCAAAAGACCTCTAAGAAGACCTGCAAAGAAGGATCGTGAAAAATCAGGCCGGGATATGTTTGGAAAGAAGAACATCAACTCATGCGGTGATTATGGGGCTAAGGGTAACAATAGGCGTTCTTGTAGGAAATATCGCAAATGATACATTTCTTCTTCCGTTTTATTTCTTAAAACTTTATTTTTATTTTTTATAATCATGAACTATTTTATTTTAGTTAATACATTTATGCATCATTTGACAATTGAACACAGTAATATCTGAATACTGCATATGTATATGTTTCAAAATCTGAACATTGCATATGTATTTTCAAGCTACAGTTCATATGTATTTCTAACATTGTATACATATTTTAGGTTAAAGTTGGTAACTTTGATTAAAAAAATAAGTATTTGGTTCCTAATTGTTCAAAGATTTAAATACATATGACATATTCTACAAATATATGTTTGAATTGTAAAATCTTAGTACTGCATATGTATTTATATGCTAAAAATATATTTGATGTATAATTCATATGTATTTTTAAGAAAAATATCAACACTGCATATGTATTTTGTAACTAAAATCTCACAATAAAACGTAGAACTTCATAAAAAGCTTAAAGTTATATTTAATTCGAATTCTCATTTATAATGATATTAAATGAACACTTATCAAAATACATATTAGGTATGATCAATATGTATTTTTGAAATGCTTAATCTTAACACTGCATATGTATTTTTAGGCTAAATATATTTGATGTATAATCCATATGTATTTTTTAGCAAAATATCAACACTGCATAAGTATTTTTGTAACTAAAATCTCACAATAAAATGAATAAATGCATAAAAAAATCAAATTTATCTTTAATTCAAATACTCATTTATAATGATAATTAATGAAAATATATTAGGTATGATCAAGGTGTATCTTTTTTAAATTCACAATATTAACAATGTATATGTATTTTTAGGTTATATAAATTTGATTTATAATGCATATGTATTTTTTTAGCAAAATATCAACACTGCATATGTATTTTGTTACTAAAGTCTCACAAAAAAAAATATAACTCCGTAAAAAATACAAGTTTATATTTAATTCAAATTCGCATTTATATTGATAATAAATGAAAACATATTAATATACATATTATGTATGGTCCAGATGTATTTTTAAAATGCTTAATCTTAACACTGCATATGTATTTTTAAGCTAAAAATACTTGATTTATACTGCATATATATTTTAAGCATAATATGAACACCACATATGTGTTTTTTTTAACTAAATCTCACAGTAAAAGGTAGAACTGCATAAAATACTCAAATTAAACTTCGAAACTGAATTAATTTTATTCAGTTAAAAAATAATTACTATTATAACCTACAATTAGAACCACTTCAAAACATCAAAATTAGTTTGTACAATCAGAATCAATATCCATAAACCAGTTGCTCAACTATACTAAGTAATAAATCCATCAACCATCATACATCAAAAACTTCAGTCACACTAGTTATTCTACTTTGCCTTGCAGGCCTCAAGGGTACTTCGACATCACTACGAGCATTTGCTTCTTGTTTTCGGATCTCATAGTCCCACAAAAGTGCAGCATATCTTGTATGGAGTGCGTTGGGGTCGAGCTCAGTCGCAAAAACTTTGTGACCAAAAGAAAGGCACTCTGCATACGTAACCATAAAGACACCACAATCCCTTCAAAAAATAATGATTTTTTTTTGATTAAATAGTAAAATATATTTTGTACGAACATACAATTTTGGTATATGTAAATTAAAAACTTATAAGCTTCCAATCGGTTATTGAGGCAGATTCCCTTCAAATATCACATCAAACAAATCTGAGTAATCTTTGTCTTTGTATCTTGGATGATTTTGAAGACCAATTCCTTTCTTATTGTACAAATCACAAGCTTGGAGACACAAAGGAATAATATCAGCTAATTTTTTTATCTGAGAAAGAACAGCCGGATAATGACCAGATGATTCATATAAATCATATAAGAATATGCACCTCTCTGAGAAGGATAAACTGCTAGCACCCAATGATGTTTTTCCTTTATATTGACTGGAATATAAATGTCTTCCACTGTATGCCATGGCACAACAGCATGCATACGGAACCCACTGATGTATTCATTAAGATGGGCCTCCTGTTCTTCCACCGTAAGGTTTGGATCATCCACAGAATAAACATCATGAACAGACCTAATTATGTTCATAAAGTTGCAATCTACTGTGCTGAATTTATAAGACCTGTTGGGGTCATACTTCGACTTCTTCCTCAAGTAATAGAAACAAACATCAATTTGTTGCAGTACTTAACACCACAAATCTTAGAACATTGAAACTATTTGTGTACTAAATTTAGCACGTGTATGTAATATAAAATACATATGCAATTTAAAGTTTAACACATCCTTTGTTAAATAATAAAAAATATAGTAAAAATACATATGTGTACCTGCATATGTATTTACAAGTAACATAATATGTATTTTAAGTAGGGCTACAACTGTAAAAAAAATATTGTCAAAATAATATACTAACCGAGTCTGTCCATGACTGATCAGGGAACCCTATTATGTAGAACCAATTTTTATGTTCAACAGTCTCAACTCTTAAATGCATTATTGAAATGGTTGATTTTCCCCTTTTGTAATGATCCACATTTTCCTTCCTGTTTTTTTTGTTAATCAGTAGATGTTAAATCATGAGAACATAATGGAATTAAAAAAAGAAGAAGTTAAAACAGTTAAATAAAAATACCTTTTAGCATGAACTTTGAGAAGGTCTTCAGAAATTTAATCCATGAACTTGTTGACAATCTTCGTATCCACTATCCCATCAATCGGGTGATACACAAATGGATGTTTCTGGGGGAATATACGTATGTGCCCTGCTGAGCTCTCTATATAGTTACATAATACAAAAATGTAATTAGTAAAAAGTATTTGCATACCATATTACATTGAAAACTAAATATATAACTAAGTGTACTTACCAGCAGCTGAACCAAATTTCATCGTGTAAGGTGACTCCTTGAATTTGGATGGTCGCCTAATCCATAATTTTTGAATGGGGATTTGAAGTTTACGAGAGGGATGAACAATGATGCTCTTACTACTGTCGGCATTCATACTAGGAAGCAGATCATCAGGGATTGTGCTTTATGAATCAGGACAAACTGGTTCATTTCTTTGTTCATCAGAGCTTAGTTCTTGTATTTTAGGAGGTGTCATAATTTGCTCCTCCATAACAAGATAAAAAACAGACTCGAACTATTTGTCATTTAAATGTTCATCAGTAGGTTCTTCTCGGGTTGCCGATGGAGGTGTGGTGATGCTTTCTCTTCGATAGGTAATTGGACTTGATAACAACTCATCTGGAATTGTAAACTGCGAATTCCTCAAATTTGTTTCATCCACTTTATCATCACTGATCTGCCAAAAATATAGATAATTACTTCTGCATTGTAAGGATTGTTACATCACATAAACTCAAAATTTAAATCATTATACATACTGGACCATCATGATGAACAATCTTCGCAGAATGTATATATTCCAAATTTATACTTCAGAGAAGCTCATCAGGGATTAAAAGTTGAGAATCAATTTGAACGTTTGATTTATCTGGATGCAAATCAGTGCACCCCTTGCAACCAAGTAAAAAAAATTAAAACAATAACAAACAAAATTTTATTTGTGTATGTTTATATAAGTCTATATATAAAATAAGATATAACTGCTAAACAAAACAAAATTAAATATGTGCACTCAAATTAAAAAACATATGTTAGTTATTAATAAATACCTTTGTACCATCCTCATTTTCATTCAAATTCTGAGAAACATTCGGACTGAATTATTGTGGTGATGTTTCAACATCATCATAATTCATATGTTGTGCTTTCGAATCTTTATCTTCATATTGTTGCAACAAATGTAAGTTCAAAAAAGAATTATCACTTGAATTCACTGAATATGTATATACTCAAAAATACATATGTATTGTTGAATACAATGTATTTGTATTTTTCAATACACATCCTATGTATTTTTGAATACACAACATATGTATTTTCCGAAACACTGGATATATATTTTTTGAAAGATAGCATATGTATTTTTAAATACACAACCAATGTATTTTTGAATATAAAGCATATGTATTTTTGAATACACAACTATGTATTTTTGAATACACAACATATGTATTTTTAAATACACAGGATATGTATTTTTGAATACTCTGCATATGTATTTTTTAATACTCTGCATATGTATTTTTCAGTACTCTGCATATTTAATATTAAAAGTTTACCTTGCTTTGTTCAATTGCTTTGAGCATCAGCGTGAACTTCTTTCTCACTAATGTACGAATTGCTTTAAACTCTTGACGAACCTGTTTTCATAGAAAATGATTAAAAACAGATTGGTTAATTTAAAAATATTATTTGAAAAATAACTTACCTTATCATGAAATGAGTCAAAAACATTCTTAGAAATGAATTCTTCTTTCTCTACAGGATTATCCGGCTTTGACACGACTTCTACATCTACAGGACTCTCTGACTTTGACTGTATCGAAGGAAAAATAACCCCTGTTATTTGCTTTAATTTCTTTTTTTTTTTTTGAAGAAGTTGGCTGTTGTGGTTGAATTGGCTTAAAAACTGGTGTCTTCATACCAATAACCTTTGCAGCGCGAGGAGCTGGTGTCCTCTTTTGCGTATGATCGTCAACAATATTGACTGGGTTTTTTCTTGATGGTTTCTTCATAGCTGGGGTTGATGAATCAACTTTTTGTTTCTTTTTTGAACGTTCATTGATCTGTTTTGGTGGTGGATCCTGGAAGTCATCATCTGAATCAACTGAACGTTCATCCTCCATTACATCATTTTGTGGTATTGGAAACTGTTCCAATTCCATTTGAGTTGGCTCTATGTTCTTAAATACAGCCTAGGAATATAGATATAATTTGAAGAATCTGTTAAAAAATTGTATATGAAAATTTATATATATATTGTAAAAAATATATAGTAATACATATGTATTTATTAACAACAACCCTGGCCACCATCATTAAACATAACATCCATCAAATACTCAAAACGTGGTCGGGGTGCATTTGTCTTCCAATTTAATAATCGGAGAATCCGATTATCAACCTTCAATGCAATCTTTTTTGGGACATTTGAACAACACTCGTAAAGCCACACTTGAATGGCCAATGACATTCCTTGAACCAAATAAAATTTGCCACCAGCTTTCAACCTGTTGTTCAAACTTCGCGCAAGATCTTCAAATGATAAAGTACCCCATGGAAAATTCTTATATCTTTCACTATCTACCAAATTAAAATGTAGTCGGGGTATAACCACAATATCAACATTAGATAAGACAAAAGAATGTAGGAAATACAGAATAACAAACTTCTCAGCATCCTCGTCATTGTTCTCCCCCCAAACTTTCTCCGTGAATGCTAGAAACAGTTGTCTTTTCTGTATAACTTTTGCACCATTGAAATACTTCTGAACAATCCTGTTTGGTACACTCTCATAAAAAATATAATCGTACATATTAGACACACAATTCAATTCAGTAACAATGACAAATTCCCTAGGAGTAAAATTAAGAAAGGTGTCATTAGCCCGAATAACTATTTCAGAAGAAGAACTACCCTTAACCTCAAGCGTCATAACACATCTGCACAACTGTGCTTGAACTACACAATATTTTTTGTTCATGAAATATCCAAAAATGATATTGTCACAAAAGTTTTTATAGTGTTGCTTGTTTAATATGGAGCGTATGCTTCCATCAATATCATTATCACTATATGAGCACATGTATGGTGCAAATCTGAGAAGTTTTCTGAGAATGAATATTTCGTCACGCATCACCTATACAAATTAAAAGTACAACTTATTAAACTGTAAAAAAAATTTCAAATCAGCAAAAAAATATATATAACATGCATATGTATTTTGATAAGATAAAAAATGCATCCAATACTAAAAAATACATATGAATTATACTAAAAATACATATCATCAAAAGATTCTTAATGAATACTTAATATAACAATATATTTGAACACAATTACATTGGCATTTTCACAAATAAGTTGTCTACTCACTTCTGCTCTCCTAATATCATCAAAACATAAAATACATAGTAACTACATGAAAAAAATACAGATAACTTTCAACTTTGATAAAAATACATTTATATTTAATAAAAAATACATTTACAACAATAAAATAGGAAACCTTTTCCTCACTATATATAACATTCATATGTATTTTTATCAGTCCAAAATACAACAAATTTTGAAAAATACATATCAATTATACAAAAATACATATAGAAAAAAAAACTGTTCATGAGTATTAACCTAGTTATTAACAATAAATTTTCACAATTATCCTATCATCTTCACAAATATGCTTTCTACTGAATTTTGCCCTCCACATATCATCAAAACATAAAATACATATTAAGTACTTCAAAAAATACATATAACTTACAACTTTAGTAACATCTTAACTTAGAACAAAATATATTTATTAAAAAAATACATTTACAATAAAAAAATACCTTTTCCTCACTATTTTCTTCAGAATCATCAACAAAAGAATTCTGCACTTCCTCATCAACCTTACTACTCAAAACTTTAATTTCTTGAGCTTTTCTTTTCTTCTTGAATTTTTTAATTTTTTGTTCCTTTGGAGAAGACGTTTTCTTCAACTTTTTTTTTTCAAAATTTCTGTCATCGTAATCGGATCATTGTGAAACTTTGACCTAATCTCCTTCGATCTGTGAGATTTCTTCAACTGTAAAGAAGATGAAACAACTTTAACAACATCTTCTTGAGTTAACCCGAGACTAAAAGATGGTCCACAATCAGACACCAAATTTAAATTTCGTATGCCACTATTTTTTTGTGATTTTGGTGTTTGTTCATCCATTAAAATAAAAAAACCTTAAAATCTGATTTTGAGATGTATTAGAGTCGAAAAAAAAAACTAACATGCAATAGCTAAATTAAGTGTTACCTGAAATAGATGAGGATAATCTTTGTCGATAGTGGTAAGATCGTGCAAAGGAAATAAAATTGAAGCAGGAAGATTTTGGTAAAGGCGAAAAAACTGGGAAAAAATCTTTCAAAATAAGGAGAGAGAAACTATATGGCGTGAAGAGAGGGAAAACTGAAGGTTACTTTTCCTATGCGGTAAAAAGAAGGGAACCACAATAAAATAATGCTACAAATGATACAAAATGTAATTTGATAAAACTAGTGTTATTTTTTATAATTTAATACATAAGTATGTTACTTTAATGTATTTTTCCCTTGAAACAATTAGTTTGTTAGTTGAAACCAAGCTATTATTTCAAAAATTAATTTAAATTTATCTACAATTTCATGGAAAATTAATATTTAGACAATAATAACATCAACTTAAAAGAGTGCAAAGACCTCCTTCTTTATTTTTTCATTCGAACTTCTTCGAAAGATAAAATCAGAAATATGAGTTCCGACATTTTCTCTTGAAACTTCAACATAATATACTGAATTTTAACTTCTAAAGGTTCAAACTCCAACATATAGTGGGGTTTTTTGAATTCACAATGGATGCAATTTTCCTATTTTTAAACAGACTAAAAAAGAAAAAAGAAAAAAGAAAGCGTAACATATATAAATTATAACTTTGAGAATATCAGACTTACAAAATGCAATATATATGTTTTTTCCGGTCTGAAAAACTCCATCTGCTCTAAATGGATAATACATATATTAAGCAAAGACAGTAACAGGGCAACTCCCCTTTGGCATGTCAATTGATATATAGCACAATCACCAAATATAAAAGTATTGCATGCCAATAAAGGGTAGACCTATCACTATTTCACTTACTTCTTGTGTTCTTCTCATTATTCTCAACAAATTTTAGTAGTTCACTACAAGAACTCAACACTGTAATAAATCAATGGACAATTGGCATATCCTGTTGATACTTTATGTCAAGTTAGACATGGCTAAGATTCTTAAAGTATCCTTCGTTTCAAATTGATTGACATGTTTTGATTTCATACAAAATATAAAAATATAAAGAAAATATTTGAATTTTGCAGTCTTAAATTAAAGATATGTTAATTGTATCAAAATGTCCTTTGATCGTGTTGTGTTAAATATGTCATATGGAAAATCGAAATTAAAAAGTTATAAAAAAAGGAAAGGATCTTTTTTAAAGCGAACTTAAAAGGAAAGTAACACAGAAAAATTAAAATGATGGAAGTATCTATTTTCAATTCCATTTCTTGAAAGCTCTTTTCTCCTTTAATAATGTTGAGAATATAAGATCCCACCTCTACCAGTGACCACAAATTTGTAGGTCATAATAAGATGCATATATGCATGAAAAAAAAGAAAGTTGTTGATAGGAGATGCTTTGCATAGTATGTTTTGCCCATGAAGTATTGTTAGAGTACGTGCTCTACTGATTATCTTATTTTCATTTAACTGTTGCCTATTGTTAGAACAAGTTGATTAACGTATTACGAACTAGCTAAAACAGTAAGAAAATAACACAGTGGATTTTTACATGGAAAACACCCGGCTCAAAAAAGTGTAAAAAATACGAGTTGTACCTCTACAGAATTTAACCCCAACTTCACTACACAACAATGAACCTCAACAACAACTGATTACAAAACTCTTGTAATCTAGAAATTATAAACTATAATTCCTATAACTCAACAACTAGGAATTATAAACTCTAATCCCAAACTACACCCCCCAAGGTATGCGTTCCCAAAGTCTCTGAGTTTTTTCCAACTCGAAGACTAACCCCTAGTTCAGTTTATAACACACTAAAACTAATATAACATCAATAGTTCAACATAATGAACAATTCCTAAAAATCAACGCTAAAACTCTTAGCCAGATTCTATACTAGGACCAGGTTCTTTAATGTGTCTCTTCAGTGATTGGGTAGCACTTTGTGAAGTCAATTTGTCGATTTCCCTTTTCAGCTCTTTAAGTGCCTGAGTTACTCGAAATGATACATCTTCTATTTAAGCATAGCTCTTTGAAGAATCATTCATTATTTCAAACTCCCCCTCCAATCAGAACTCTCATTGCATAGAGTTATACTTTAAGTGGGACTCCTTATTCAATACCAACTGTTTTCTCCTAAGTGTTGTAGTCAAACTCCAACTCTCCAAAGAGTCCTTCAATTTGTACATTTTCTATCTTGCGTAGATTTCTTTAATTTTCATACTCTTTCTCCTTCTACACATAAGACTTTTCAAGATATGCTCAGAAGTGAAACTCCTTCTTCACATAGGACTCCTTTTCAACTTAACTTATTTTCCCTTATCATCAAGTGTTTGAATCAAATTCAACTTCTTCTATTCCCCACGTGATCAATAATTTGAATTTTTCACTTGCACCAATTTAACTGATTCTGATTCTTAATCATGTGTACCGTGGACTTACACTCTTGAACTTGTCGAATCGACTTGTTTCATTCCTATTGTCATTCATCAAAACTTCAAGGTTCCAATAAATTTCCTTTTTTTTATGATGGCAAACCTCTTGTCTTTGTGTATTGAAATATCTTAACCTATAGGTACTGAAGTTGGAGTCTCAGGTGGTTTGTAAAAGGGATAGTTTTAAGTTCCTTAGGTCTTTGATTCAGGGGAATGGAGAGATTGATGAGGATGTCTCTCACCGTATTGGGGTAGGTTGGTTAAAATGGCAGCTCGCCTCGGGAATTTTATGCAATAAGAAGGTTCCTCCTAAGCTTAAAGGCAAATTCTACAGAGTTGCAGTCCGGTCGGCTATGTTGTATGGAGCGAAATGCTGGCCGATTAAGAATTCTCACGTCTAAAAATTGAAGGTGACAGAAATGAGGATGTTGTGTTGGATGTGTGGATTCATGAGGGCTGACAGGGTTAAGAATGAGATTATCCGAGAGAGGGTGGGGGTGCGCCGGTGGAGGATAAGATACAGAAAATGAGGTTGAGATGGTTTGATTATGTGCTGAGAAGGGGCACGGATGCCTCAGTTCGTAGTTGTGAGAGGTTGGCCTTGGATGGTTTCAAGTGGGGTAGGGGTAGACCAAAGAAATATTGGAGATAAGTGATTAGACGTGACATGGAGCAGTTATGGCTCACTGAGGATACGATCCTAGATAGGATAGTTTGGAGAAAGAACATTAGGATAGAGGGATAAGGTGTGTGGTCAAGTCATAGGCTATAGTTAGGAGAGTTTGGTGTAGCTTGGTTAGTAATACTAGGGTAGGGGGGAGAGGGGTATCCTTTGTTGGTTAATGTACTTTATTTTTGTGGTTGTCGTATCTTTGTTATTTCTATCATGTTGTATGCTTGCGACGGTTGTCTACGGTCCTTTGTCTTGAGCCGAGGGTCTATCGAAAATAGCTTCTCTACTTCTTCGGATGTATTGGTATGGACTGCGTATATTTTACCTTCCCTAGACCCCACTATGTGGGAATATACTGGGTTTGTTGTTGTTGTTATTGTTGTTGTAGGTACTGAAGTATAAAACATTAGAATGAAATAGGTTGGTCAATGGGTTATAAACACTGCACAACCCTTATTTCCCCCCTTTTGGCATTATCAAAAAACCATTTCAATGCAATAATATATCATTTTAATGCAATAATATACTAGCTAAAGTGATTAGTTATGCTATTCATGGCCACTGGGGCTATCACCAAAACAATCAGACAAAGACTTTAGCAAAAATAGTAATGTATTAAAGAGAGCAAAAACATGAGTCAATCTAGGAAAAATAACCACTCCATTTAACTGCCAGAGCATGTTCCACAGTAAACCTAAGCTACTACTAAACAAAGCAAAACATGTGAGCATTAATAAAAAAATATATAGTATAAAAGTGGACATGGCTAGAAAGAGGTTAGCCAAATATGAAAAAGAATTATATTAATTATGGTATTACTTTTGTTTTCCTTCTAAGAAAAGTAAAACTTAAATTTGGTAATAAAATCAGGGCAAAACCCCAAGCAAATCTCCCCTTTTGGCTTGATTTTCTTGACATAATTTGACCCACCTTCTTCACACGATTTTTGTACATTACTTCTACTTACCATGATTAAAAGTTGACATGGGTTAAAAATTGGAGCCCTATGCGTTAAAAAATAAAAACATGGGTTAACATTATGGGAGTCCTGTATTATAAGTGAACAAGGTTAAAAGTACAATCTTGTGCATTGAAAGTGAGCACAGGTTAAAAGTGGAGCTCATGCATTAAAAGTATATGCACGAGTTGAAAGGAGCCCAAATATTAAAAGTAAAAATGATTGAAAGTTGGAGCCCATCAATATGGACGTTGAAAATTAATTTTGGTTATAAAGATGGATTAGTAGTAGGATTATTGAAAATTTATTTGAAACTTTTCTCCAATGTAGCAATACAAAGATTTTCATCATGATCAAATTGGATGCAACTTTGTTCAACAATAGAACCATCGGATCATTGAATCATAGGCTCTGATATCACTTGTTGTGTTCGAAATCAAGAGGGCATTATGTAGAAGTTAATAGTTTGCAAACGAAGACGGTGATAATTCAAATGAGAAATAAAAACATACTAAAAAACATATTCCATTATTAGTATGATTTGGTCAAACGATCTGTTAGAACAATAATGATAATTGTACAAGAAATTCAAAATAAAACTTGCTTGGCTTAGAGGCACGATAATACGCTTCTTGAAGATAGTTGGAGTCTCTCCCATGAGAAAACGGAAGAACAAGTGACAACTCTATCTTCGGGATTCAACTAAGCCACAAAACAAGTAGCATTCAAGAATGTTGCTCTTCTATTCTTGAATTGGTGATTTCACCATTTGATCAATGTCTCTCTAGTGTTTTCAAGGGGAAAGTAGTTTTGAGTTCTTGTCTTTTCAAACCAAAGAAAACACTATTTATAGGATGAAAGTTTCATGCACGAGAAGCATATTAATTAAGTAATAGTTAATAGGTTTATGTATGTTTTAAAACAAAAAATGTCATTCTTTCAAGAACCTATAACGTAAAACTTAATGAATAATGAATTTGTCAAATACATTTTCTTTGTAACTCAAAACTTATGAATAATGAATTTATCAAATTCATTTCCTTTGTAACTCAAAACTTTAAGTGATGCATTTATTTCAAAACTAATTGAAACATAACTCTTAAAAAATCTTTAACCGATGTATTTGTTTTAAAATTTATTGAAACATAAAATCAACAATTCCCCACTTGTTTCAAGAAATTTTATCTTTAAAAAATAAAATTCATTTGAGACATCAATCTAGTAACATGCATCAATAATGGTGTCTTTTGGACTTGAACCATTAGCTAGTGAAGACTTTCTAAATCATTGACTACTTAGTGAACAAATCTTGAACTAAGTGGTTCATTGAATGAAGTAGAAAATTACTCCATGCATATTTCTATGTTCCGGTGAAAATCAAAATCCTTTGACACCTTACGGCCATGTGTCCCGAATCTTTTTAGCTAAGTGCTTTAAGATTTCCCTGTAAAATTCTTATTGAAGCGGCCTCCACTTCGCACTTAGTGCGGTGAATTCATCAAGAGTAACTTTGCATACTCCGACTAAGTAGTCTATGAATTTCATTAAGAGAAATTAATCTCATCCTCCTTTACAACAAAGTATCAGTAAATCTATCAAGAGTGTTCCTACACACTCCAACCGAAATCGGTGTATAGACTTAATAAGAGAATATAATCTCATTCTTTTCTTTTGTAGGAATACTGTCAAATCTATCAAGAGTGTTATTATTTACTCCAACCGATATCGGTCTTATAGATTTATCAAGAGAATAAATCTCAACTTATGCACATCTACTCACTCTCTAAGGAAAAGGAAAATTTTATTGATGTGCTTCACAATTGTAACTTTACTTGTTTTTCCCTTTGAACCTAAGATTACATCATTAGGTAGGGTTACCATAAAGTACAATCAATCTACAACAGTCTTCATTCCCATCCCATTACAAGTTTGTACCACCAATTTCTTGCCTAACCCTTTAGACAAGGGATCTGCTAAATTGAGTTTGGACTTCCCATATTGAAGTGATATTATGCCATCCTCCAATAATATTCTCACATGATTGTGTTTGAGACGAACTTGTCTTGACTTGCCATTGTAACAATCACTTGAAGCCCGAAATATAGCAACTTTATTATCATAATATATAGTCAAAGGTGGTATTGGATTACCCCATAATGGAATATCTATCAGCATACTCCGCAGCCAATCAGCTTCTTCTCCAGCAGAAGACATAGCAATAAATTCTGAATCCATGGTTGAGTGAGTAATACATATTTGCTTCTTTGATCTCCAAGATATTGCTGCTCCAGCCAAAGTGAGAATCCAAGAAGTAATAGATTTAGAGTCATTCGGATCAGAATTCCAAGTAGCATCACTATAGCCTTCAAGAACTGCTGGAAAGGTAGAATAATGCAGGCCAACATTAATTGTACCCTTCAGATACCTTAAAACACGAATTAAGGCATTCCAATGCTCAACTCCAGGGCTACCAGTAAACTTGCTCAAAGTTCCTACAACATAACCAATATCTGACCTGGTACATGCATGGCATACATAAGACTCCCAACAATCTGAGAATATGTCAATTGATCAAAAATATCACCAGAGTTTCGTACTAGTTTGATGCTATGATCAAATAGTGTAGGAGCAGGCTTGTCGTCAAAATGACCAAACCTCTTTAGAACCTTCTCAATATAACTTGATTGAGTAAGAGTCAAATCACTTGCCGATCTTACAATTTTGATACCTAAAATTACATCAGCTTCTCCAAGATCTTTCATTTCAAACTGAGAAGCAAGAAAATATTTTGTTTCTTTGACTCTTTCGATATCAGTTCCAAAAATCAACATGTCATCTACATAAAGACATATTATAACACCAGAATTTTCTTGAAATTTATTAAATATGCAGATATCTCCACCATTGATTAAGTAGCCATTAGAAATCATAACTTTTCTAAATTTATCATGCCATTATTTTGAAGCTTGTTTTAATCCATAAAGAGATTTAAGAAGTTTACAAACTTTACGTTCTTGACCAGGATTGAAAAATCCTTCTGGTTGTTTCATGTAGACTTCTTCGTCTAGATCTCCATTCAGGAATGCAGTTTTCACATCCATCTGATGAATCACAAGACCATGAATTGCTTCTAGAGCAATCAAGAGACGAATAGAGGTCATCCGAGCTACAGGTGCAAAAGTATCAAAATAGTCAATATCTTTCAATTGAGTAAAGCCTTTATCTACCAAACGGGCTTTGTACTTATCTAAAGTACCATCGGATTTCATTTTCTTCCTAAAAATCCATCGTCAACCAATTGGTTTACATCCAGGAGGAAGATATGACAATATCCATTTATTATTAGATAATATAGAATGCATTTCATCATCAATGGATTCACGCCAAAATGGAGCATCATGTGAAGACATAGCTTCATCATAACTTTTAGGATCCTTTTCAACCAAATAAGCTTGAAAAGCAAGTCCAAAGTCTTTTGATTTGGCTGATCTTGAACTACGTCTTGGTTGACTTTCTTCCAATGGCTCAACTATTTTCCTTTTAAGAGGAGGAATAGAAAAACTTGAATCTTGTTCAAAAGAATCTTTTTTCTTGGGATATATATGATAAAAAAAGTTAGCATGTAAAGATTCAATAATTGTGTGAGGACTTGGGGTCTCAAGATTTAAAAATCTATAAGCCTTACTGGTTTGTGAATAACCAATAAACACACAATCTACTCCTCTATAGGCACTCTTGGTTAAATGTTGATTTGGTAATCGAACATGAGCCAAGCAACCCCAAACTTTAAAATAATTTATATTTGGTTTCTGATTATTCCAAAGTTCATATGGAGATGCATCATGATTCCTGGAAGTAATTCTATTAAAAATATGACATGCTGAAAGCAAGGCTTCAGTCCACAAATTTTCAGATATACCAGATCATAAAGCATAGAATTAACCATTTCTATGAAAGTCCTATTTTTTCTTTCTGCTACACCATTTTGTTGTGGTGTATAGGACATGGTCAATTGTTTTTCAATGCCTTCTCTCTCACAAAAATCAATAAAATCTGACTTTAAGTACTCTCCACCTCTATCAGACCTAATTGACTTAATTTTCACACTCAATTTATTTTCAACTTCTGCTTTATATGTTTTGAAAGTCTCAAATGCTTCATCTTTTGTTTTCAATGGAAAGACATAAGTATATCTTGAGTAGTCATTAATAAAAGTGATAAAATACCTCTTTCCATGACGTGATAAATAATTCATCTCACAAATATCAGTGTGGATTAATTGCAAAAGTGTGGAAATCCTTTCAACTGTCTTAAAGGGCTTCTTAGTAATCTTGCATTTACTACAAGTAAGACACTTAGCAGCATGATTCTTTCCACAATCTTTGATTAATCCATTATTCACCATAAGTTGAATGGATCTAAAATTCACATGTCCCAGACGTTCATGCCATAAGTCCAGAGACTCCACAAGATAAGCAGAAATATTTTTATTTTCAATATTGAGTTTAAACATTTCATTTGCAACATAAACTTTTCCAACAAACATGCCATTTTTAGATAAAATAAACTTATCTGCCTCAAAAACCATTTTAAAACCATGCTTCGAAAGAAGCGTACCTGACACCAAGTTCTTTCGAATATCAGGAACATGCAATACGTCCATCAATGTAACTATCTTTCCGAAAGTAAACTTCAGTTCAACAGTTCCTTTTCCCACAACTTTAGTAGAGGAGGAGTTTCCCATATATACAGTTTTACCATCCCCCACTAATTCATAAATCTTGAAAGAATTTCGGTTACCTGATATGTGACGAGTTGCGCCAGTATCTATCCACCATTCCACTTGATCTTCCGCTACAAATACTTTTGTGACCATTGCCACAAGATCATCTTTTTTATTTTTATTTACTTTTTCTTTCTTCTTTTCGTCTTTGAGAATTCTACAATCACGCGCATAGTGATCAACTTTGTGACAATGATAGCATTCACCAGATTTAAAATTGGCACCATTACACTTGAAATTTGTAGTCTTCTTTGCCTTTGAAAAATTCTTATTTTCAGGTTCCTTCTTGTTTGATTTTTCTTCAACCATATGAGCTTTCATGACAGGTTTCTTCAAACTATTATTATCGCGCCATCGTGTCTCTTGTTCAATTTGCAAGTGTTGCAACAATTGTTCAAGAGTCAAATCTTCCTTTTTGTGTAAGAGTTTTCTTCGGTACTCTTTCCAAGATGGAGGAAGTTTTGATACAATAGCACCAACATGAAAGTTTTCATCAAGAGCAATTCCAGATATAGCAATTTTATTAGCTATAAGTTGGAATTCTTGTACTTGTTCAGTGATTGACTTGTCATCAACCATTTTGAACTCCATATAATTTGAAACAAGAAATTTCTTAGAACTCGCCTCTTCGGCTAAATAAATAGCTTGAAGAGTGTCCCATATATCTTTAGCATATTTGCATTTAACATAATATTGATCATAATATTTGTTAGACATTCCTCGAAGAATATAATTCTTGCACAAATAATCATCATATTGTCATTTGACAATTTGTTCTTTAATCAAAGTAGCCTCGTCAGATGCTACCTCAGAACCAGGAGCATTAGGGCAAGGTTCTTCAAGAATATATGCCAACTTTAATCGTTTTAAAAAGAATTTCATCTTTCCACGCCATCTAGGAAAGTCTTTGCCATCAAATATTTCAAAATTAGGATTAGGCAAAGGTGGAATACTATTTGATATTGATGTAGAAGCCATAGAGACAACTATCTTCAAATTGTTAGAACAATAATGATAATTGTACAAGAAATTCAAAATAAAACTTGCTTGGCTTAGAGGCATGATAATACGCTTCTTGAAGATAGTTGGAGTCTCTCCCACGAGCAAACGAAAGAACAAGTGACAACTCTATCTTCGGGATTCAACTAAGCCACAAAACAAGTAGCATTCAAGAATGTTGCTCTTCTATTCTTTAATTGGTGATTTCACCATTTGATCAATGTCTCTCTAGTGTTTTCAAGGGGAAAGTAGTTTTGAGTGCTTGTCTTTTCAAACCAAAGAAAACACTATTTATAGGATGAAAGTTTCATGCATGAGAAGCATATTAATTAAGTAATAGTTAATAGGTTCATGTATGTTTTAAAACAAAAAATGTCATTCTTTCAAGAACCTATAGCGTAAAACTTAATGAATAATGAATTTGTCAAATACATTTTCTTTGTAACTCAAAACTTATGAATAATGAATTTATCAAATTAATTTTCTTTGTAACTCAAAACTTTAAGTGATGCATTTGTTTCAAAACTAGTTGAAACATAACTCTTAAAAAATCTTTAACTGATGTATTTGTTTCAAATTTTATTGAAACATAAAATCAACACGATCTTCACATGAAAAACTAATATTGAAAAATATAAAACCTATTGGGAGAAAATTTATTCTTTAATGACGACATTGTGGATGTTATTATATTGTTGTATGATAAGGAAGTCTTCTATTTATAGAGTTTCGACATTGTGGATGTTATTATATTGTTGTATGATAAGGAAGTCTTCTATTTATAGAGTTTCAAAACTTTTTCTCCAAGAAAAATATTAGCCAAATATGGAAAAGAATTATATTTTTCTTTCGGAAAAGTAAAAATAATTATGATATTACATTTATTTTACTTCGAAAAAAAATAAAACTTAAATTTGGTGAGAAAATCAAACCAAAAACCCTAATACGCTCTTCCGCAACCCTTTCTGATAAGTAGCCAACCTTTTTTTTTCAGGGGGAGAGGGGGTTGTTGTGGCTCAGCTGGGAGCTTGGACTACCCTCCTCTGGAAAAACTTGCCTACGGATATTGGTTAACATTGGCTGATACAGATGAGTCGATTTATTCATTCTTCTACTAATGACTGAAATGAGCAGGAACACGAGAAGTGGAATATGTTGTAGGCTATGATGATCTTGAGGAGGAAGTGGATATGGAAGATTTTGATGGTCATAAAATTAGAGACAGTGGCTTTGATGATGATACCATAAAGTTCTTGATAGATGTGCTCTCTTTTGCTCATTTTGTTTCTACGTTCCCACTGTTTCATTAGAGTAACATATTAATGAACAGCATCGCCTTTGTGAGGATGCAATGCATGTACTTCAACTCAGAACTAACAGTTCCCAAAGGTTTACATAAACACAAGTAAAAGAATTTGCATTTGTCTTGTGATGTCCTTAGGCGTTTGAAAATACTTTGTTGAAGTTTTGGAAAATAGGAAGTCACAAATTTGTACCCAAGTCACATGGTGTATTGTGGCTTATGCACGCATTCTATCTTTGGTTGAAGCAGCATTTATTCATGTCCATTGTTATCGATGATAATGATGAAGAAAAGGCTGTTGCAGTATATATCGAAGAGTGGAAGAACAGATTCTGCTTTAGCTTGAGGAAGAGCAGAGAAAGATGATCCAAGTGCCAAATCAAAAGAAACATGTGAAAATGCTCATGGAGGTAAAAACTAATAATGCATAATCTGTTTTCTAACGCATACTGCTTTACACACTTGAGTCTTGTCTTTGTTTAAAAAATCACTTTTTTTGTTTTCATCTCCCAGGACCCAGGTTGAGCATGAGGATACAGGTGAAAGACGGACAGCAGTACAATGAGAGCTTGGACAATTATCAGAATGCTTGCCTTTAAGTGGCTTAAACTAAGGAGTATAGTGCTTGTTTCGATAAGAGTATTACATACTATCTGCTGAATGTTTTCAACGTCTTCCTTATGCAACTATCTGCTGAATGTTTTCAACGTCTTCCTTATGAAACTATGAGAATTTCTACAGGCTCACTACTATCTTTTTCTACAGCTCATGACTGACCTTCCGACAAAAAGATTCACTTGGAAACAAATGTTACGCGAAGAGATGATAGTTTGTTTCTAAAAAATTGTGCATGATACAGCTAGCTAGAACGAAATAGACTTGGAGCGAACAAAATCTTTACCAATTTTTTATTGTGCTTGGCTCATTAGTTATGGTCTTGTAATTTCAGTTTACCAAAGTAAAATAGAAGACTCAACTCAAATGCACAAAGCATCCTTGCAGTAGGAATCTCTCAACTCCATATAATAAGTTCATTTTCCGTTACCGCTGGGTTTGTTATCATGTTAAGGAGGAGTTTTTCTATCTTTTTCATGTTCGATTGGCCCAAGTTTTTTAAAACATCTTCTATCGAAGTACAGAAACCTACTTATTTTGGTGAACATTTTTCTTAGTACCAAACACACCCTACATTTTTGGTGTATTTATAGGGAGCTAAACTACTCAAATCTCTTAACACATTTGGCTAAATTCGATAACTCCACAAAGACATGTCAATATCATCAGGTTCCATGTGATATGAGTCGTCATATCCGTCTATACATTGAGGCGGAGGCGGAGGTGGCAGCATTAGCCCTTCGGCCATATTGGCAAGTAATCCCGGCATGTAGAAAAGCTCCTCCTCGTCCATGAACAACATGTTATAGTCCGGTAACTCGGCAATGACGATGTCTTGTGTGACTTGGTCAACAATGATAACTTCCTCGGAGTTTTCTCCCTCCGAGGATTCTGACAGCCGAAATGCCTCAGCTACTTCAGCGGCTGCATTCTGAATGTCCTTAGCAGCCGCTGAAGTAGGAGTGGGCAACCTCCAATTAGTCGAGTCAACAATATACTGTGTGATCACTTGGTCATTAGTGGTAACTTCCTCGGAGTTTTCTCCTTCCGTGAATTTTGACAACCGAAATGCCTCAGCTGCTTCAGCGGCCGCCATTTGAATATCCTTGGTGGCTGCTGAGGCAGGGACTGGCAACCTCCAGGCCGAGTCAGCAAAATTCAAACAAGCTGACCGGCCTTTAAGAGCCATGACCGCCACGTCATGAGCTCTAGCTGCCATTTCTGCAGTTGGGAAGGTGCCAAGCCAAATTCTTGATTTCTTACCGGGTACTCTCACTTCACTAACCCACTTTTCTGAATGTCTCCACCTCACTCCCCTATAAACCGGGTGTCGAGTTTCGCGAAGCTTCTTCCTACCTCCACGTCTTTTTGTGTTATTTGAAGCTAGTAATGACACCACTTCTTCATTAGAAGAATTGGCTTTTCCACAGCTACCATTAGAATCACAAATACTTGATGTAGGAGGAAGTGGATCAAAATATAAGTTTCCAAAAATGTCCATTCTTGAAAATAATGAAATATGGAAGTGATGAGATTGGATGAATATCTTTTTGAACAAGAAGTGTGTTTGGGGTTCGAAAAATAAAAATGTTCTTGGTAAACTTGGCAACTAATATTGTGTTGAGTGATTCAAAAATAAAAAATGTACCTTATATATACGATGTAATTTCTTACCAAAAGTAGATTCAGACCCCGGCCAGTCTCTATTTGTACAGATTATATAGACACAGTTACTATAGATGATATGATAAGTGAGTGTTGGATAGTGAGTGTATATATACTTGTATATACTATATAATAAGGTGTAACAAGTAAGAGAAGAGGTTACAGATGAGACGCGAAGGAACACACGGTGTGTTAGCAGAAGACAGGCTGGGCGCCTTATGGCTTCATTTTTAAAAGGGAACATAACTAATGGGGCCTAGAGGTCCTTTTGTCCAACTATAACTATTTACTAGTTGAATTTTAATTAGATTGAAGCAAATCAAAATAGATTGAGTTGCTTAATAAATAATTAATTCAGTTACACGCTAAAAGATTATTTGTATTGAGATGTGTTAAAGGCATTGATTAGCGATTGAATTTAGGTGAATCGAAATAAATTTGAGCTAATTAATAAATAAGCAATTTAGTTACATGCTAAAACATTATTTGTATTGAAATGTGTTGGGTCAAGAGAAGTTAAATAACAAGAAGTCTTTGTACAAGCTGTTCTTATTTTGGGGTGTTCTTTAATTTTTACTTTTAAATATGGTGGTCTTTAATTTTGTTCTTACTGCTAATTTAGTAAAACATTATGGACCAAAATACCTTTATCTATGACGTAAATATGTTTTGCTAGAGGTAAGTCTAGAGAACTTTTTTCTACCTTCGATATAAATTCTTGGGAATAAAGTTAAGTGGCATAAGTTTTGTAGTATTTTTATGACCTAATTTTGCTAGGTATAAGCTAAGAGAACTTTTATCTTGCTCGACATAAATAAAGTTATGTCTTTTATAGCATAATGCGCGGGTTCCTAAAATAAAGTTTTACCTCTATTATCATAAGTTTGTTGGAACTAATTACTGTATAACTTATGGGTTATGAATTGAACTTTTGCCTCTATCAACATAAGTTTTGTAAAAATTTTGTATTATATTATGATACAAAAATATAAATTTATACCGAGCAAAAACGATTTGTTTTTTGGTTTCAAGCTAGGTACTCTCGTCACTTATTTTTAACTTAGTGTTGGAAGACACAATAAAAAATCATTAAAATATTTAGGGAAAAAATTAAAAATCATCCAAAACAGCACATTGTTGCAAATAACCGGCTAAATAAAGAGTACTATTCACCTAAAATTTTCAAATTTTAATTAATTTATCTAATTTCAATAAAAATATAAAACTTCTTTATTATGCTTATATATAACATATTAAAGTTTTAAAATATTATTTGATAAAATTTCTTTTGAATTAATTTGCTCTATATATTTAGCTAAAATAACTGATTTTTTAAATTAATTATATGAAGAATCAAATAAATTAAGTTAATAATAAATGAGTCATAATTTTTAAAGGCTGATTTTCACCACTTCTAATTTCAACACCTTTGTCTGTATTCATGTGTTGAATACGTGTGTGTAGTCTTTGATATATAATAATGCATGCGACAGCTTGTTATGCCGTTTCCCACCTTCTTCTTTCCTTCCTTAGTACCTAGTTGTTAGGACTGAAAAAATGCATGCGGAAGCTAGCAAAGTAAATTTTAAAAAATATTACGTAAAAAATTAAATGAGAAATATTAAAAGAGATATAATAGTAAATGTAGTTTGATCAATCGATCTACATTCACAAAAGGAGATCGATGGGCAATTCACTATATAAAAAAGAGTACAAAATATCAAAAGCGACAACCTCACACAATTCACTCAGAATAAAAAGAGATTCTCACAAGTGACATTGCAACACTTGTGCTCACAAATTCTCCCCCAAAACAATACTCTCTAAACCCTTAAGACTACTTTGTGGATGCTATCAAACTAGAAGAAAGGAATATCTATTAATAGAGTCTATAGCATTTTCCCACAAAAATAAGGATTACCCAAATATAAAGAATAATTTTTCTATTTCCAAAGAAAAACTCAATTATGGTACTTAAAAAAAATCAATTATGATTTTTTTAAAAAAAGTCTTCGACAAATTAAACACTCACCCTAGTAGCAATTGCGGGTGGACATATGATATATATGATATACTGAAATTTTTGATATTGTAATTTGATATTATAATATTTAGTATGATATATAATATGCATATTAGGACACCAAGTAAAAATAAGACCAATCTTGAGTTTTACTAGAAAATTATGGAGCATTAAATAATTAAGGGTAAAAATTAGCCAAATAAATGAGATATGCAAAACTAAATAGATATGAACTACTAATTCCTCGTCAAGCTTATTAAATTTGAGATGGGGACATTTATTCTCACCTTCTTAGAGCGGCTATTGAAGATTGCATATTTTTACTTAAAATTAATTAACAAGATAAATATTGTATACTTTTAGAGAGAAAACAAACAACTATAAAATTTTCTAGAAAAGGATGGAGGACGCATATATATGATAGATTTGCTAGTTCGAGATTATTCAGTCAAGAGAATGGAGTTTTTCCTTCAGCTGACAGACTTAAATGATGTATAAATCACACAAATCTCACTAATTTATTTCTTAATTAACCTCTTTCTTAGTTTTTGAAAAAAAAATTCTCTCTCTCGAATTTTAGTTGTTTATATCGGCGATGCTATACATTACTATCTTATGTATCTGAACTAAGGGTGTCAAACGGGCTGGCCCGACCCGGCCCGACCCGATCAGCTAACCCGGCCCAGTTTAACCCGACCCGTATCAAGCCCGGTCCAGGCTCGCCGGTTAACCGGCCCGGCCCGGCCCAGAAAATTAAAAAAAAAATGGATTTTGGGCCAAACTAGCCGTTGGCCCAACGGCTATATAGCCGTTTTTGGGTCCAAACGGCTAGTTTGGGCCCATTTAATAAAAAGAAAAAAAAAAACTTTAAAAAATATTTTTTAATCCCCAAAAAAAATCTATGAATACCCTACAACTTCAAATCATTTTTCACACAATTTTTCACTCTCTCAAATCTCAATTCTCAATTCTCTAATATTCAATATATTTAATTTCTTAAAGTGTTCACTTTAATTTTTTAATTTTCGTTTACAAAGTACGAGCGGAAGTTTCTAAAGTCGCAATCTTCGGATACTTCCAAAATTTGGTATTGTCGTTCCATCTTTTACGTTTAATTTTTATTTATTGTATTAATTGTTTAATATTTAATTTTATTATATTTGTGTATTTTGAATATTTTTAGTTTAATTTAATTTATATTATGGATAAATTAAAAAACCTCGCTGCTAAAGGTGTTAAAATTTTTTGTCCCGGAAGCGGTAGTGGTAGTAAAAAGCGAATTACTAGCGGTAGAGGTAGTTCAAGTAATAGATATACCTGTGTGCCTTCGCCTCCGGTACCGCTTGGTACACCTTTTGAGGAAGAAATAAGTGTAGGTGCTCACGATATGAATTATGTAGAAGCTCAGGAAAATTACGGTATAGAAGAAGAAAATGAAGTAGATGCAGTTAATTTAGACGAAGATAATGAAAATATTGCTGAAACACCCGCAGTAGGAGATGCTAACGTTAGATCTGAATCAGTTAATCTCCCTTCCCGTCCTCCCAGTGCCCCAAAACCTCGTAAAAGAACTAGTATTGCATGGCAATTTTTTGAACGTATATCAGATATTGAGGTGCAGTGCAATATTTGTCAACAAATATATAAGCATAGAAGTGGAGGCAAGCAAGGGGGTACGGGTACGTTAACGAGACATATAGCTGAAGATCACAAAAGAGAGTTAAATATTGCAAAAGACGGTGGGGATGTTGGTGGGTCAACGCAAACTAGAATGGACCCAACAACCGGTCAAGTAGCGAAAAAGTATAATAAATTGAGGGACAGGGAAGAAATAGCTAAAATGGTAGCTGTGGGTTGTTTGCCTTTTAGTTTTCCTTCTTCTGATGCTTTTATTCGTTATATACAAGCAATTTATAATCCTATGTTTGATGGTATTCCTAGAACTACTTGTCGGTCTGATATTTTTAGACTCCATTCATAATATTGTTTTTATTTATCAACATTGTTAAAAAATATTCAATGTAGATTGTCCCTAACTTCTGATCTTGATCGTGCTGTAAATAAAAATAATTATTTAACCGTTACTTGTCATTGGATGGATAGTAATTTCGTGATGCAAAAACGTATTCTTGCTTTTTTATATGATGAAGATCGTAAACATACTGGACAATTTATTGCTGATTCTATTGTTAAAATTGCCGGATATTATGGTATAGAAAATAAAATTTTATGTATTGCTTTTGATAATGCTTCTAACAACAAGACTGCTATAACAAAAATAAAATCTACGCTATCTCCGCCCTTGCCTGAAATTTTTCATATTAAGTGTGCATGTCATATATATAATTTAATTGTAAAAGATGGTCTTGAGTTTTTTGAGTTTTATATTGAAAAAATTCGTCTTGCCGTTGGTTTTATTCAAGGAAATAATCGTAGATCGAGAATTAGAGAATTTAAACTTAAATGTCAAGAAAATGGACTTACACCGATTTTGATGCCTGAGGAAATTGATACTAGATGGAATTCTACGTATGAATTTCTAAAAACTTGTTATAAATATAGAATTCCTATTACACTAGCTTTTAACCAACATTGCGGTTCATTTGCTGATTCTGCTGATTGCATGCTACATAATTCTGATTGGGTTGTAATTAATGATCTTGTTAAGTTTTTAGAAAAATTTTATGTAGCTACGGTTGAATTTTTCGGTGCTTACTATCCTACTGTTTGTAATATTTTAGCATATATAGTCGATATTTCTGGTTTGCTCCAACAATATAAAAATAAAGAAGGTTATAAAGAAGCTGTTGGCGCCATGTTTACGAAATTTAAAAAATATTTTTTCCCGATTCCCCCTATTTACTTGGTTGGTGCTATGCTAAATCCGTGCATGAAATATAATCATATGTGTCACTTTAGTACTCTTATTTATACTAACTTAGAAATAAATACTAACCATGATTCTGAACAAGTACAACCTGATTTGTGGACGGCTACGGCTGATGCAAAGGATTATATAGAAAAATTATATAATCACTATGCTGATTTATTTGATTCAGCCTTACCTACAAATATCACTCCAACTGTCGCTCTTCATCCTCCCGAGGAGCCATCATCTTCTAAAAGGCCGGCACATAGTGGTTTTTCTGATTCGTTTTATGATTTAAATTGTTGAAACAGTGTTGATGAGAGAACTTACACATCAACTTATCGGGAAGAGCTGAAAAATTATCTTCGGACGGCACCAGAGGATCGCAGACGACGAATCAACACGCTGGATTGGTGGAGGAATAATGAATCACAATATCCCGTGCTTTCAAGATTAGCTAGAGATATCTTGAATGTTCCAATGTCAACCGTTGCATCAGAGAGCGCCTTCAGTCAGGGACGACAGCAGCTTGGAGACAACCGACACTCATTGGGAAGCAATGCAATGAATGTTCTAGTTTGCCTCAGAGATTGGATTAGAGCGGAAAGAAGAAACCAAGGAATGGAACCGGAGCCGAGCGACGAGCTGAAACTTGAAGAAATTATGACTTCACGGGAGAACTCAGCAGAATCAAGTCCAATGCATGGTTTTGCCCCCGTTGACTTCAATTATCCTATGCAAGTTCCCATTAATATTAACATGAATGAGTCGGAAAAAATGATGCATAATTTATAGATTTTTCATTCATGTAAATTATAAATTTTGGATCATTTTGCAATCAATAAAATTCCCCAAATTCATTCACTCCTTAGTCGTTTTTTTTTTTTTTTTATTTAACGATTTAAAATTTTAAATTGAATTTCTAGTTTTCTACTTTAAATTTAAAACTTACTTCTAATATATTATTAATTTACTACCAAATATTATTAATTTATTATATTAAGTAGCATATGTTTTGTATATTTGTGCATATATCTTCTATAGAAGTGTATATTTAACGTATACATGTGTATATGTTTTATAAATTAGTATATAAGTATATCTATACATATTGTAATGTATATATAATGTAGTATATTTTATAAGTAGTAGTATATATACATTTAATGGTGCGTATACACGTGTATATATCTTCTATATAAGTGTATATTTAATGTATACATGTGTATATATTTTATAAATTAGTATATAACTATACAAATATATATTGTAATGTATATACATTATAGTATATTTCATTTAAAGTATTACATATACATAGAATAGAGTGAATGGATCTTCTATAGACGTGTATATTTAACATATACATGTGTATATATTTTATAAATTAGTATATAACTATACAAATATATATTGTAATGTATATATATTGTATATATCTCATTTAAAGTATTACATATACATAGAATAGAGTGTATATATGTGAATAGATCTTCTATAGACGTGTATATTTAACGTATACATTACTTTATGTTTTATAAATTAGTATATATATTGTAGTATATACTTTTTTTAAAGTAGTACATATATATTGAATGGTGCGTATATATGTGTATATATCTTCTATAGACGTATATCTTTAAAGTATACAAGTGTATATGTTTTATAAATTAGTATGTAACTATATATATATACATATTGTTGTATATATATATATATATATATATATATATATATATGTATATCACTATACTGTAGTATATATTTTATTTAAAGTAGTACATATATATTGAATGGTGCATATATATGTGTATATATCTTCTAAAGTAGTATATATTTAACGTATACATGTGTATATGTTTTATAAATTAGTATATATATATATATTGTAGTGTATATATATATATATATATTATACTATTATAGCATATGTTTTATTTAAAGTAGTACGTATAGTCATATATAATTATATATTGAATGGTACATATATATGTGTAATTGTTTATACTTTATATATTTTTTTAAAAATATATATTGTATATTGGAGTGTATATAGTGTATATTGGAGTGTATATAGTGTATATTGGATTATTTATTTATTTTTTAAACGAGTTTGACCATTTTTGACCGGGTTTGACCGGGTCTTGATGGGTTTGACCGGATTGGGTTAAGTGGGCCGGGTTTGGGTGGATTTTAATTTTTTTACTGTTTGGCCCAGCCCGGCCCAGCTCGGTTAACGCAAGCCTGGCCCTTAACCGGCCCAGAACCCGGGTAAAATGGGAGGGCCGGTTCCGGGTTGGCCTGGCCCGGCCCGTTAGACACCCTTAATCTGAACTAACTTCTTTAACTATATTTAAGGAAAAATGATTCTTTCATTAACGTTGTCGAATGCTATTAACGCCATATTTAATAATATGTCATTATGAAATCTCTTAATTTCAGTAACAACTTTTCAATTTCAAAAATTTGAAATACCTAATCAATTATTATGATAAAAATTCTCAAATCGGATAATTCAAGCTCTGTTTGCTCAATTTCTTCTTTGCAAAATTTGCAAAACTCTATTTTTTTTAGTCAAATTTTTTTAGGAAGATGAACAATACAATTCTCTTGAGGCATTCATTTCGATGTTTGACAACCCGAAATACAATATAAACGATATAAAAGTGATGAAATTGTTGTTGCATTGAATATTTCGTTTTTGAGATTGATTTCAACAATTGTTGCATAATTAGAGATTGAGAAATCTCGAAAAAATTGATGTTTGATATATCATTGAAGGTAATTAATTCTTCACTAATTGTTACAAGAAACGATAGTGAAGTGAAGTTTTATGTTTGAGTTGAAGAAAAGGGTTCTTAGATTTGTAATGTATCTATTGTGCACAACGACAACGCTTAAGTCCACGGAGGAATTAGAGTTTGATGGAGAAACTGAAGCTGTCTTTTGTGTTGAAAGAGTGAAAATGGATGTGTGCTTGCTTTTTCAGTGGTTGAGTCACAAAATCAGTACTCATTGTATGTACCTGAGTTGAAAGTTAAAAGTTTTATTTGTGATAGCAGAAATATAAAATTGAAGGTAAAAAAGAGGATAAAGTGGCGCTTGTATCTGTAATGGCGAAATATGTGTTATGTCATGACTTTAATTTTAGAGCTAAACGATCCGACAAAGAGAGGTATGATCGCAACATGCTAATATTTGACTATATCATTCATAAGCTCAATATTTCGGTCATATTATTTATCCTATAGGATAAGTCACAATAAGGAAGCAGGCTGCTCATGGTCAACATGCCTGCTTCATCTGTTTCAACTGTGATTTTACTATATTACCCCTAATTAATTATTTTAAGTCATTTATAAAAGTCACTATAAGCAGTTGAAGCAGGCTGCTCATGGTCAACATGCTTGCTTCAGCTGCTTCAACTGTGATTTTACTAGATTGCCCCTAATTAATTATTATAAGTCATTTATACATTAAAAATTTAAAAAAATTAAAAAAATTTAATAAAAATTTAAAATAGATATTTATGATATGACTGTTTCAGCTGCTTCAACTGTGATTTTACTATATCACTCATAATTAATTATTATAAGTCATTTAAGTATTAAAAAGTTAATAATATTTAATAAAAAAAATAGACATAAAATAATAAATTATTTTTTGATGTTTTTATAGGTCATTTAAATATTAAAAAATTAATAATATTTAATTAAAATGATAAAATAGACATAAAATGATAAATTATTTTTTAATGTTTTAAATTGACTTGACGTCTTATACAGGACCACTTAAAAAAATTCACAAGTTTTTGTTATAATAATTTTACTATGTCACTTCAAATTAGTAGAATAGAAGAAAAAATATTATAAATCACAATAATTAAAAATTTAAATTATTTAAAAAATATAATTGACTATCAATGCCACAAATGTTTGAACAACTTAAAATATTGTCATACAAATTTCATCAATCTAAATATAATAATATATGCCTAATCTAAATATAATAATATATGGCTAACTTAGAATTTATCAACTAAACGAATGAAAGTTTTAATTAAATGATGGAATTATACATGACGTAGAATTTTTAAGGATCAACATTGAGTCGTGTGTAGCACAGTGTAAGCCGACTAGTAGATTAATATGTATGTATATGAGTTTTGGTGTATGATCTAGTCTTACGAATAAACATGTCAGATGTTCTTATCCTGATACATACATATGTAAGTATATGATTTAATTATTTTGAACAGATTTATGTATATATAGAGAGATTGTAGTTTTAAGTAATTTTTAGTAAAAAAAAAATTTATGGGATATCTCACCTCATGAGATATATTTACCCCGTACAGTATACCAAATGATCCCTTCGTGTGAGGATATTCGGAAAATATATTTATTTTCTGCTCATGGTATTAAATATTAAAATTCTCTAAAATAAAATATACTCTTCCCTCATTTCATTTTTATACTTGCTATATTTTGCTTTACGAACACTTCCAAATGAAATGAGATGTTATAACTTGTTTGGCCAAACTTCCCAAAATTGCTTTTTTCAAACACTAATTGTTGCTTAAGATTATTTTTCTACTCTCTAGAAATATTTATCTTCTTTTAAAAGTTTGATCAAATACCTTTTTTTTTTAAAATAAACACTTTTCAGAAAAAATAAACCCTTTTGAAAAAAATTAAACTTAAACAAACAAGCTAATAATATTAAATATTAAAATTCTCTTAAAAAAAAATATATACTACATCCTTTCATTTTTACTCATCACATTTGGCTTTACAAAAGCCAATTGACTTAATTCAAAGCTAAATTGAAGCGAATTAATTTAATAATTATAATTTAAATGTTTAAAACTATACAAAAAATATTATTAAGTTGTTGTAATCATTCTTATATTAACATGATGAAAAATGCATCTTAAAATATTGATCAAAATTCATACAATTTGACTCTCGAGAAGTGAAATATGACAAGTATAAGCGAATGGAGAAATACATTTAGCTAGCATTTTGACCATGAATTTTCAAATATTTTGGGGAAGCTTTTTTGGATAAAATGTCGGGTGATGTGTAACAATCCATTTTAGAATATTCTGCGTTTTAACCTTTTTACCAATCCTAGTAGTTGTATTTTGATACTTATGGGTTGCAGGAGTGAGCGACCCAATTCTCGAGGTGTTTGGTTGATTATTGAGTGTCTTTTTTATTTTGCAAGGTTCTTAAGTTGGAATGGTTGACCTTGATCAACATTTAAAGATTAGAGGTTTTTTATTTTGGAAGGTTCTTAAGTTGGAATGATTGACGTTGGTCAACATTTCGAGGTTCGAGCGTCGTACCAGAATTTCATTAGCTTCGATCGCGATGAAGGATTTTTTTGGTCCTTCGCGATCGCGATGTGAAACTCGTGTTTGCGATGAGTAAGGGGCAGGTTAGCGCGGTCAACAGGTCTTCACATTCGTGATGAACCCAACCTGGTTCAGTTGCGATCGCGATAGGTCTCTTGCGTTCATGAAGAAAAGGCGTGGCCTGACAACTTTTGGATCACTTTTTAGCTTATAAATCTCATTTTCACCATTTTTGAACATTGAGAGCTTGATTTTGAGTATTTCCAAGCGTCGTTTTTAAGATTTTAATGTTAGATAAGCTTTTAAACTACTTTTTGATCATTATCGATTAATTATTTGTGGTTTCTCAAATCATGAATTTTGAACTTGCATGTTGAGAGTTTCCGGTAAAATGAAAAATGGCATTTCAGCATTTCTAACTCGAATCAACTCTGTTTTCAATGAGATTTCATATTTAGACTCCTTAAAGTATGAATAACATGAAATTTTGATTAAATTCTAGTTTTGCCCTTATGGGCTTAGGATTGATTTTCGGACTAAGATTTAGACCCAAATTTGAAATATGGCAAAATGGGCATTGCTGGTTTTCTTTTCTTACGTACAATTCATATTTGAGTAGATTGATCAAGCTCATTCGGAGACGATTCGAAAGGGCAAGACTTTTATTTGATTCTTCAAGCTTCGGTTCGACTTGCGGTTTTTTTTAAGGCAAGTTGTTATTTTCCTAACTCTTTTTTCTCCATTTCTATGTGCTACATGCTAGTTGCTTGTAATTGGGAGTAATGGGAATTTGGGAGTTCCGTATAGATTTTCCATATTGCTTCGAGTTATATATAGGTTTTGCTTATGCTTAGTACTCTAGTTATTCTAGGCAGGTTTCCATAAATTCCAGATATAGTGCATTAGAGAATCAAGTGCTATATCCTACCTTCCGCAAACCCCACTTGTGGGACTATATTGTGTATGTTATTGTAGCATTCTGAAAATAAGAAGAAACATACATATCGGTTATTAACCACGAACATGGATTTAATATCTTGACATAAGCATCATACAGTCACTCAACAAAGATCAAATGATTACAATTGAGGTTATATTAGCTCTCATCAAGTGCAACAAACTGTTAGCATCCGGAGACCATTTCAACAAAGATAAATAGCATATGACTACTTAAAGACAAACCACACCACACCACAAAGGAGAACACACCTTACATATTAAACAACCATGGTTAGGCGTAAAAATTCTCTAAAAATACGTCATGAATCTTATTAGTTTGGCGCTCACACAACTAAGGTCTATCGGAAACAACATTTCTACCTTTCAAGGTAGGGGTAATTTCTATTCCAAATTTTCAGTTGCCTGGATTGATCAAATTGTTGTAGAGAGCATGTACATTCTAATTTATCCTTGAGAATAGATAACACAGTACAGGCAAAACATCATTATCCCTTTTTGAGGGGAAATGCACTAGAAACATGTCCTTGTATCACTGAGCTAGGTCGGCCATAAAAACACGAGCATGAGAATGTAAAAAAAATGTAAAAGTACAGACATTTGTTAGAGGTCTAACAACAATCGATTCATGGAGCCTAAATTGGCACTTCATAATAGTTAATTTCAAATACATACAGATAAAAGTAAACTGAACAATTTCTCAATTTCGAGTTTAGTTTATATAGCCCAAAAAACACGTGGCACGTCAAAAGTAAATAAAACGATAATTCTATATACGTATGTCAAACGTAAAGTAAATTAAACAAAAATAAATATAACATAATTCTATAGCGTCAATTTGTTTGAGTTCTGTTGCCCGCTTTGCATCTGCGGCTTGCTTTGCTTCGTCCAATTTCTTGTTGGCCTTCTTGGCCGCAATAAGCTTGGCTTGGGCCTTATCACGTTGTTTTTGCTCGAAGAGACGGATAGCGTCATCGGCATTTGTCTTGCAGCCAATGCACATCCAACAAGTTTGGCTATGGAGCATGTCTCGATTGGAGGAGGTTAAACTCTTCCTCCATTTCCTCCTTAGAATCGATGAGGTTTGGAGATATTATCCATCTTATCTCTCAATGTTTGTTCAACATCTGCAATGAGCCGGATGTAGTGGACATTAATGTTTGTTCAAGATGTTAGCCATTTATTTATAATATGTTAACATAGATATTATTGTACAAATTTTATTTATTAATATGAAGATTAGAGTTATTTAATCCAAAGTTCTAAAATATTTCAAAGAAAAAGTAGAAGTTTTTTTTTGTTTAAATTTTATATTATATATATTTACAATCTTCAATATTATTTTAAGTGAAATTAAGATCATAAATTTCCTATTAAACTTTTGAGGAATCAAAGGCTTTATTAGTCTCACCCTTGAGCCACTCTTGCTACCTTTACAAGGAAGAGATAAGATTTGCATACACATCACTCTCCCCGAACCCCACTTATTGTTATTGCCAAAATCACTCATCTACTTTAATAATAATTAAAACAATATTTGACTATGGAATAGTCAATTAACATTGTGTAATATCTGTAAATTTACATGCAATTGTCCAATCTAAGCTCACCATTGTAGAGCAACAACAAGCTAATTAGAGAGGAAGAAGAAGAAAATATTATTTCAGTAGAAAGAAAATTGATATTTTCTTATTACAATGAAATAGTGATATTTATACACTATTAACACTAATTGCTTCTCTAACCAATTACACAGTTAACCGACTAACCACTTCACTAACTAATTACCAAATTACCCCTAGCTCATTTTTGTTCAATGTCAAGTAATCTTTAGTTCATCACTTTCCCTCAAGCTGGTGGGTGGAAAGACATTCAACACACCTAGCTTGTCTTCTAAGCTTTCATGTTGCAGCTAGGTAGTCCTTTAGTCAATATGCCTGCGATTGTTCCTTGGAGCTAACATGTTCATTCTTCACCATTCCTTCTTCTATGTTTTGCCTGATAAAGTGATAGTCAGTCTCTATGTATTTGTTCTTTTATGAAACACTGGATTGGATGCTATTTATAGGGCTGATTTACTATCACTGAATACTAAAACTTAAATACCCCAAGTTTTCAAGCTCTAGACCCCTCAAAAGATAGGCCATTAAGTTAGCTTTCTGCCACTGCAAGTCTCGCCTTGATCCGATATCGTGGCAAAAAGTTATGCAAATTTTTTCTTAAGTATCAGTCAGCTGCCAATGGCTACGACCCATGTGACGACTCGCTACTAGACGTTAAGAGTCATTATGAGGAGTCCTCACCATAACAATAAGGTTCTCAGTAAACAGTCCAGTGGTAATGACCTCACCCTATGACTCGTTACCATTGGCTATGAGTCGTTAAGAGGGACTCGTTATCACAACAGTGTTTAGCTAAGAATTCAGTTCAGTGGTAACGAGTCCAACACATGACTCGTTATAAGACATTATGAGTCATTATGTGGACCCGTTACCTAGACAGTAAAGGATCCAAAAATCAAGTCCTAGACTACAACTACACCTAATGACGCATAGTCTGTCATAACGAGTCGTCAGGAGAAAATTCGTAGTCATAGAAGAATGGAACCAAGATCCCATGACCTCCGGTTATGACTCAGACCATGACTCGTAACCAGTCGTGGGGTGAGTCGTAATGACTGAAACCAAAAATTTTTGCATGTTTTAAAAAGAGTTTTTTGATAAATTCTCATCCTTATAACCCCAAAACCACGTTGTTTGGGCACTCTATACATCAGTTATTGAGGGATTAGAATTACCTTAACACCTCACAAATCCCCAAATCACTTCTCTTAGCAAAAAGAAAGTGATCTCCTTCTTCCGCAGAGCAAACTACAGTTTCTCAAGAACAAGATCAACTCCAAGGATTTCTCAAAGGCTTCCATTCTCAGGTATGTGGTATTTTATCAATGGGTCCCTTCCACCCATTGAGTCCCAAGACCCTCCTAAATTTACAAGTACAAACCCTTTTCTCCTTTTAATTAGGTTCTAAGTCAAATATGAGATTTATCAACTCTATCTCAGTTGTTTTGGTTATGAACCATGAAAATTATGTTCCCCATAAGAATTGTGTTTCATATGTTTGATAATTTCAATTGTCCATAACATGACCAGTTATTGAAACATTGAATACTATTCATGATTTTTCATACCATGGTTAGTTTTATCTTTATCACGTTCCATTGCATTAGCTTGTGCGGTGGGTTATGAACACCCGATACCTAGAAATTCATGCATATATCAGCTTACATGTTATTGAGTATTTCAGATTTGTACATATATTGTTATTTTCAGAATATCGTGACTTGAGCATATCAGTTATTATCAGTTCAGTTCATGTATCAGTTTATACTTCAATGTTTTCAATTGAGAGTAGTAATTAGCACCGAGTAAACACAGGGATGACGACTCACCTGCCAGTTAGGCTTGAGACCATTGGTAGCAACCCCTAATTCCAAAACTGCGATGCCACTGTAGGTTATAAGGGGTCACCCGTTATTTTAGCCTTGACACTCTTGTCCTTCGGGGCATCAGTTTCGTGGATCCACACTAACCTGTGTTGGTACCCTTAGCAAGGTACTAACAACCATTCAACTAGGGTTACAAGTTGGATCCCAGTTTTGCTCAAATTGGGGTATGTCGGTTGTTGACACCCAATTTTGGCTCTTCATGCTTAAAATTAACACATTTAGATTTTCTGGTCGTTAAATGACACAAAATATATTTTTTCACACATTTTTTATAATTGTTAATAAATTATTGATAATCACATTTTTTAGGAATTTTTACCAATTTATTGCCATATTTTAACTTTGCATAATTTATTGATAATTATCCTTAATTTCGTAAATTTTAAGATTTGTATCAGTTTATTATCATTTTAATATTTCTGCACAGTCATCTGCATACGTACATAATATAACACTATAATTTTTTTTACATAATATAATTTTAATTATTTATAGCGTAATATATTTTTTAAAAGATAATTATATTATATTTATTGTTTACATTTTTCAGTGATTATATATCGATATTTATATTTTTGTACATTAGTTAATACAACCTGCAAATGATAAGTCGGCTCAATTATTTTGATACATAAAGCAATAAATTAATCAAGTCAAAGTCTCATCACTTTTAAAATGATGAAATTTGAGGTGACGAATTGAGATTTTTATGTAAAGAACCTTTACACATTGATTTAAAGAGTGAAAAATCCATTGAACAATAACTCATGGATTAAATCATGCTTCAAAGAGACAAGAGGAATTAATGAATTATTTTTTGAATAAAAGATGAATTCTTTTTTTCATTATAAATAAAATGATGAGGGTTAATAGATTTCATCATCCAAATTTCCACACATTAGATTTTCCCTTTAAACTAACGCCTCTCTTCTTTTCATTCTCTCTTTCTCTCTCATTCCACACCTCACTACCGTCCACAGCCGTCGCTTCTTCTCCAGCGAAGCTCCGCCGGAGCAGATCACTACCACCACATATCCACATGCTCACCTCTCATTCTTCCCTTCCCGTTCGCAGCGCTGATGGAGCAACCAACCACAAACCTTCGAGCTCCCACAAACCAGCAGCTTCCATGCGCTCCAACCAACAACAAACTCACCACCGCCAACACCATTTTCATCGAACCAGCCCAACGATACTCGACCGATGGAGCTCCGGGAACAACACCAAGCTGCCACCCCCATCTCTCCGTTCTCCCTACTTCTCCAGCGAGAAGCTTGTAGCTCTGGGACCCAGAGTAAACCATATATACACCCTCATCGTTGTTCTCCTATTGTTTTTAACATCTTTTACTTATTTGTCAATTGATATTTATATTATTAGTTTATTTCTAGATTTTCCTGGAAAATATTACTCCAATGATTTGTTTCACTATGATTTCTTGTTTGATTTGATATTATTTTTCTATGTTTGCTTATTGTTGTGTTTCTAATTTTTCGCATCTTGGCAATTTTTTCACAATGTTTCAAGTGATCAATGTGTACTTGTTTTGTTTGGTTGCAATATTCATTGTTTGATTTTTTTTACTTTTGCTCAGTGTCAGAGCCACAGCCGACGAAGGGTGGTTAGATGAACACCCTTCGTCGTAATTTTTTTCCGATTATATAGGTTAAATATAAATATTTATGATTATATATATATATATATATATATATATATATGTTGTTGCATACTCTTGACAAGTTAGAGAAGCATAGTTCAGTGGTCAAGAGTGTGCATTTTCGCATCAACAACCCGGGTTCGAATCTTGGCAGGTGTAGCAATGCTTTTTTTTTTCTTAAACAGTAAGGACAAATATGAACACCTTTAACCAAAAGTCTGACTCCGCCAAATATGAATACCTTTAACCAAAAGTCTAACTCCGCCACTGCTTTTGCTGTAATGTTTTAATCCTATCACTATTTTGATTCTCAATTATTTCTTGAATTTATTATTTTGTTGTTGTCTCATTATTTATTAATTGTTGTTGTATTTGAATTCTCTATAATAACTAGAGGAGCATGACCCGTGTTAGCACAACTCAACATTAACATATTTTAATTATGTATAATAAGTAGATTGATGTTAATTCGAATTATGAATTATAAAAAAATAATGCACAAAATATATTAACTACTTGATAATATTTTCAAGGAGCCAAATTATCTTGCAAGATAATTATGTATAACTTATTCATATAAATAAAAAAATTCGATGCATTTTAAAGTTTAGATCTTTAATCATATGACTGAGATTTGTTACATTCAGTATAAAATATGAGATTAGAATTAATACAAAGATTTGCTTTTTTATATGTTCCTTCCATTGAAAC